>JAQFVV010006525.1:603288-936574 GCA_028023455.1 Epiperipatus broadwayi
TCCCAATTACAATTAAAGAAAAGCAAAATAAAAGCATAGAATAAAATATTAGAATTGATCAAGCATAGGTTAGTTTTAAAGAAAGTTAAAATGTTGAATATTTGAAATATAAAACAATTAAATAGCTTACACATACATTGCCTATACGTATGCATTATAACTTTGCTTTTTAACAGAAAATTTAAATATTAAATAGTTTAAATGTGTGTATTACCTTTCTATCAACACACAAACAAATAAAGCATATAATTGTTGTCCCACTCTTTCTCTGTTTAAAGCTTTTAGAACTGGACCTTGTAGGGTTTAAACTTGGATGCCCTACAGCTTCATTTATGATTATATAAAAATGTGATGATGATTTTGGTTTACCTTTTCTACATGCACATTACTATAAATTTAGCTAGTGACTAAATTGTAATAATATATATATATATATATATATATATATATATATATATATATATATATATATATATATATATATATATATATATATATATATATATATATATGTTGAGATTCAAAAGTGAATTGAATTTAGTATGAAAATGGTGTGGTATTCTTTCTGAGAAGTAATTCTACAATAAAGGCAATATTTTGCATAGTGTGTCCCAATAAAAAGGTGACTGGTTTTTTTTTCCAGACTATTTGCAGTGCCACATAGTTATTCACCAAAAAAATTTTAAGTTACTAGTGTGTCTGGCTTACAAGTTAAAATGTGAAATGTGTTTTTGTACCTTAGTGCTCTTTTGTCATCACATAATCTTGCAAATCACTTAAAAACATCCCTGTGACTTATGGATACATTGCCCTATATAGTCTGAATCATTTTAACCATTTCAGTAACAGTTTTGTGTATAATCATGAAAAAGAGTATGGGCATTGTTTGATCCAGACATTGTTAATATAGGTAGTGAAACAAGGAAATGATAGGAAGAGGAAAATTAAAGAAATTAAATTTATTGCATAAAATGAATATATAATAAATCAAATAGCCAATATTATTCATATACATAAATATAGAGTTTTTAAATGTAATAGTCTACATTTAAAGATTATAATTTATTAATCATGCATGGACTATTAAAGCATTGAAAATGTGGTATTTTTTTTGGAATTAAATATTATATTATATATTCTGCTATAGTATATATTTATAATCTACTATCATTGTTTTATTTATGCCCTCTATAGAAATTTATAAAAGTTTATACTTGATGAAAAATCAACTAACCGCCTGCAAAACATATTTCTAGCAGTAAAACCTAATGTCTTCAGCTCCTCAGGAGATCTATTGAGATCACGTCAAATATGGGTACTAAATTTTTATTTAAGTTACTGTATATAATTTGATATTAAAGTTTGAATATGAATTTATAATGTAATATTTAATGGATGTGTGCTAGAATACTTATAAGTGAGTTGTTTATTGTGTTGGGGAAATTAACCTAGAATGAATCATATTAAAAATAGTTCCAATTAAAACTTACATAACCTTATTTATTTAATGTTTTTATACCATTCATAAATCCTTAAGTCAATTATAGCCAAATCAGTAAAAAAACAAGAATCTTTGGGAAAATTAATCATACTTAAATTTTATTTTTAACGATCATAAATAAATTAAAAGTTCTAAAAAAATATTATTTTAATTTATTAAATCTTGCCTGAGCCCCCATCCCCACCCTTTTTGGTAAAAAGGCATAGAGAATAGAGAATTTAATTAATAAAACAATGATTTATTACAATAACTAATATTTAAATACATGTATATTATTTATACTAAAGTTAATGTAATTAGAGGGACTTGAACTCAGACTTTCAAGCTCACTATAACTATGCATTCCATCTTATCTAACTGATACACATGACCACACATGTGAAAAAGATAAATGATCTCCAATATATATATATATATATATTGTGCTGAACCAGCATTCATCAGTTGGTTCAGATCACCATGTCCCACACATATATACAATCAGTGCTCACTTTATATTAATAATAACTGCATATTTAAACAAATAAATTTAAGAGACATTAATAAACTTGGAAAATAAATATTCTTTTCGCAAATATATTTAATTCAATGACAATTTGCTTTACTGATGAAATAAAATCTAATTATAATACCTTATCATATGTAATGCAATACTTTTATTTATACATAATTATTATAGAGAGCAAAATGTAATTAGTTACCTGGCTTATATTTCTCAATTATTGAAAAATTAATTACTTTTATTAAACAGAAATTTATTTACTATTACTCATCACCTAAGCTAATAAGATGTATTCTCAAATAACATTTTTTTTTTTTTTTGAAAAATTGAATCTGAAAATATATTAAATCATTAATGGAATTCCATTCTTAAGTATTTAATAATTTCATTTTTTTTAGAATAAAATATAAGTTGAATACTGACACATTTTTATGGCATTTTTAAATACAACAGGGTTAGATATGAAATATATATAATGTAATATTAAGAATCGGTATTTGTGATGATCATAAAAAAGATTTGGTTGTCATCTGATCCTTCGTGTCAGCTGCTAGAGGTGGGATTTCTAGCTAAATTTCTAGAAATATGCCATTTCCATGACCGCACCCAAGCCTTTAAGCATTCTTTCTAAAATAAATCCTAGAAAGATTGTTAACTCAGAGTTAAGTCTTCTTTCTATGCTAAAAGGTAGACTGTTAACTCGGAGTTAAGTCTTCTTTCTACGATAAAATCTAGAAAGAATGTTAACTTGGCATAGCGGCTAACGGTGTGGCTTTTTCCGATGCTAAAAGCAGAGGAAAATACCGTAGTTGTTTGTGTCGTGCACTATATCATAATGCTGTGTTATGTATTTGATGTAACAATATCGTACGAGGGTGTATTAATTTGATCGAGTCAAAATTATTTAAATTTTCATTGGTACCTTTTTTTTTAAGACGAATTGATGTACTGTTACATTTTAACAATTTTAACAATATCATGATTGTTCTTCATAAATTTATATTCCTCCTAAATTTTAGATTACGGTGGGTTAGGGTAATATTTTAAAGGTCCCGCTTTGAGTCATGTTTCAGCGAGAAATTTTCTGAGACAAAAAGTATGGCAAATTCGAAAGCAGAAAATATGAAAAGATGGGAATTTCCAGAAATGGAAGCCGTCAGTGCTATAACATTTCTACAGCAGAAAAACATCTTGCTGAAAGAAAAAAAGATGTTTTTGTGGCGAATGTATGAGACTTGAGGTCCATAAAGATCTTTGGACATTCATTTGTAAGTCTCGTTTTTGCCAAAAGAAATGTGCACTTTGAAAAGGCAGCTGGTTTGAGGGATTTCAAATGCCGTTCGACAAGTCTTTACGTTTGCTGCATTACCGGAGCCATGACAAGTTGACCGTACAGCATGCCATTAATGATATTGAAATGTCTACCAGTAAATATTATTAACCAAATTGATAAATAAAGTAACATAACATACACACACAATAATTGTTGTTAACCAAAAAATGTAAATTATTATTTAAAAATACACAAAAACACCCCTCCCACTAATTGTTGTCAATCAAATGTAAACAAATTAAAGTAACGAAAATTATTATTTAAAGATCCATGAAACCCCCCCCCCATTGTTTCTTTAATTTTGTCACTTAAATTTTTAAAAACAGTATTACTATTTAAGCACAACCCAAATTACTATTTAAACGTACACCAATTTCTTGTCAATAATAATCAAATTAAGAACTATTATTGTCCCATTGTCAAAAATATTAGGTTTTTGGGAAACCAAAACAATAATTTATCAATGAAAAAAAAGTCAATCAGTTGTCAATCAAATGTAATAAATAAAAGTAACTTCAATTTTGATTTAAACATACACACACACAAAAAAAAACCCTTTCTCCAAATAATTGCTGTTGGCAATCAAATGTAAAATAAAAAGGAAGGTAAATTAGTATTTAATCATCATCCAAAAACACCCACCCCTCTCACTAATTATTATCAGCAATCAAATGTACATCACCACTAAAAGTAACGTAAACTACTATTCTTTAAATGGTTACACTCTTTTCCCCAATAATTGTTGTCTACAATCATACATACAAAAAAACACCCCTCCCAATAATTAGTATCGGCAAACAAATGTAATTCAATCAAAGTAAGACCGTAACTTAAAACTACTATTGTTTAAACGGTTAACCCACCCCTTCACCCAATAATTGTTGTCTATAACCGTACACACAAAAAAACACCCCTCCCATTAATTAGTGTCAAACAAATGTAAACCAATCAAAGTAAGACGGTAACTTATTATTTAAACATAACCCAAATTACTATTTGAAACTACACCAAAAAACAACCTTTTGTCAATAAAAATTAAACAAACAACAACTATTATTGTCCCATTGTCAAAAATATTTATTCGTAGAAACAAAAATCATAATTTATAAACGAAAAGAAGTCATATCGGTCGTTACTCAAATGTAAAGCGATAAAAGTAACGGTTTTAATTTTTATTTAAACATACACACACACGTGAAAAAAAACAACACTTCTCCCGATAATTGTTGTCGACAATTAAATGTAAACCTATCAAAGAAACGTAAATTATTATTTAATCATACACAAAAACACCCCTCCCACTAATTGTTCTCGGCAATCAAATGGAAACCTATCAAAGTAACGTCAATTATTATTTAAAGATCCATCCAAAAAAAACCCGTTCTCTCTTAAATTTCGGTAATCCAATTTTACAAAAACAGTAATACTATTTTAAAAAAAACAAAACACAAATTACTATTTGAACACACACCAAAAAAGACCCGTTCTCTCTTAAATTTTGGCAATCCCAAAAAAACAACTATTATTATACCATCGTCAAAAATATTATTTGGGAAAAATAATTCAGAAACGAAAGAAAGTAAACTTTGTAAACAAACAAACAAACCAAAAAAAAAAAATCAATATTAATAGAGAATCGCTGGCCCGGAAACGTTATATTAATGTGTTTTTGATTAGAAATCGCACCTCTAGCGACTGACACAAAGGATCAGATGACAACCAAAGAGGTTAATCAATATAGACATTGCAAATGATTTTAATACATACACATATAATATATAAAACTTTCTGTGCTTAATATGTATATATAATACTTTGAGAATAAAATTCTGCAATTGTTTGTCCTCTAGCTATAGCAGAAGACAACACTTTTTATGAGAAAAGAACAGACTGTCTTGTTCTTTTCTCATTACCTCGTGTTTTTTTTTATAGAGAGAGGTAACTGAAAATTTAAATTAGAAAGAATGAGCCAGGGATCCCCAACCTTTTTGCACTTAAGAGCACATTCTAGAATACTGGCCAGGTGGCGGGCGCCATTTATTTTTTCAACCAAGTGGCCGGTACCATTTATTTTTTCAATGTAAATTTATAGTTGGATATTGTTACTAATACACATAATGTACAAAAAAATATTTATTTCAAAATAAAATTTTAACACATATTTAACGTTTATATTTTTACACTGTAAAAGTATAGTGTGCCCTACACTTTGATTACAATATAATACAATAATTTATAAAAAAAAATTAAAAATTACATTTATTTGTATCAGATAAATAATTTTTTATCATGTTCGGATAGCGGTGGGCACACATAAAATGGTCTGCAGGCGCCATGGTGCCTGCGGGCATAGGGTTGGGGACCCCTGGATAGCATAAGACAATAATTTTTATGGTAAAAAGGCAGTCCATTTCCCCTCATTATGTTATTTTGTTATATAAAAGGATATTTGAAACAGCTAAAAAAAGAGAGACCTTTAGCTATAATATAAGACTACACTTTTTTATGAGAAAAAAGACCATCTTCTTTTATTATGTATATAAAAAAAATATCTGAAGCATTTAGGTTCTAACTTAAGTGTTTTAGATATCTTTCTACATAAGAAGATGAAATAATGAAAGAAGAAGGACTGTTCTTTTCTCATAAAAATTATTGTCTTATGCTATGTCTAGGAGGCATTTCAATTACCTATTGTAACAGTTACATGCATCTTAATCTCAAAGTATTTATACAGTATTAATAGAAGTATTTTATATCTATTGTATATCTTAAATCCTTAATACTTGATATATATGTACTAAATTCAATATCTGTAGATCTAATGAAAATTATTACTCTTTATAAAATAATGATTTAAAGGGCAATCTAATCTGATGTACTATGAGTTTTATGTAATAGATATTATAATATTAAGAATATGCTTAGTTTTTGGAATAAGAAATATAATTTAAAGTTTACAGGTGTTGGCTTTATGGTATCCACTTCATGTAATAAAACATCATATTAAAATATTTATATAAATAAAGATTTATTAAATGAATTTATCTTTGGATATTTTCTTTAGGACAGATATTCATTATGCACATTCTTTACTGACATTATGGTTAAGCAACATCCATTTTAAAACTACACTTTTATATGTAATATATAGGGTATATGAACACAGACTTTCATACGACCCACCATTCACCACACTATCTCATATCACTGATACACTTAAACACATATATGTCGAAAAGATAAATAATCACCAATAGTGTATTTCATGCTAAACCAGCAATTATCAGTTGGTTTTTTTATGTGAAATAATTGTCACAAATCTATCATTTATAAATAATATATTACATAGTCTAACTTTCATTATATGTATATATATTTTATATGTATTTATCAAAACAAAATATATTAAAAATAAACGTTTACATATAACTAAATCATTCTGAACAGCAACATTTTTAAAATATATAGCTATCTTTTATTCATATACACTTATAATCATATGGAAGGAAATTAATCTTCACACATGTGCTATTACATTAAATTTATGTGCATTCACTCATCAATAAATGTTTTAAAAGCATAAGTGTAACCCTTATGCCTACAGCTGATTTTTTATAAATCAATTCTCACTGTCAATGCTATTATTTGTACAAATTTAGTTTAATAATGTTCAAGGCTGAATGGGGTTATAAGCCTTGAGCATTATTACACTTGTTATTTAAGTAATACTTTGGGTGCAATTTGAAATTTATAATTGCAGTTTGTGATGTTATAATTAATTGATTTATTATTAATCTGCATTTAAAATAGGTTTTATTTAACTGTTTAAAGAGGGTTATTTAAACTTCTTTGTATCAATAATTTCAATCTCTGTGGTCAAACTAAAATCTTTAGCCTTGACAACAGCTCGAAATTATTGATTGTTATTGATATTGGGATTGTCTAAGTGTTGACTGGTTTTTAATGAAATTTAGTTTATATATGATAAAGAAGAGAAAGTTTCTCATTTTTAAGCACCAGCAATTTGAAATTATATACACTTATGTAAAAATTGGATAATTAATTTAAATTATTTTAGCTTCTTAAATTTATTTATTACTTTAACAAAATTGAATATAATATTATAATAAAATATAATTGGCATTGTACTTTTAAATATTTAAAGCTTTTGTTAATGCAATATGTAATTGCAGCATAATAAGATGCATTTTAAAATATAAATTATTTATCATATTAATACATTGAAATTTGAATTCTAAATTTACTAAAATTATAAATCTTATTCTGAATTAATTTCATAAATAATATTTATGAAAGATCAAAAATCTATACAACTTTTCATTTGAGATATACTTTAAATGATTACATTTCAATGTTAAAATTTGTCCATAATGTTGCCTTCAATATATAAACTTAAGAATAATCAATTTAAACAAAATTGAAGCAGACAACTCACTATAAATAAAAAAATTATTTAATATATCAACCCAGCTTTCATTCTTCATTAATTAAAAAAAATTATTTAATATATATACCCGGTCATTCCTTCATTATATTAATTAATTGGTATATTAAATAATTTATATATATATATATATATATAAGGACTTGAACTCAGACTTGATGGTCTGAATAGATGTAAAGAGAGTTTAAGTCCCTTATAATAACATTAAGCCTAGTATATACAATATACATATATTTAAATTTTATGTAAATATAATTATATATAAACAAAAATTAAATAAATAAATAAAGATAAATAATTGTTAATCAACCTGAAAGATGTTACTTATTAACATTAAATTATTATAAGTAGAATCGACAAGTCTTTCCGTTCACATTCCTCTTTTCTTATGTTATATCCTTTGTAATATATAAAATTCAATACTACCAACACTATTCTATTTAATGATAAATTAAATAGAAAATCATATAATATTAAAATACTAGTCCAAAAACAAAATTTTACTAAAATTCTCTTATGGCTATGATTTTGTTTATTAACAATAGTCATGGTTTCATATATTAAAAAATTGGACCTTTTCAAGTATCTAGTTGAATTTCATTTGAGATGATCTATTGGTTAATGACAGAATCATGGTTGTGAGAGAATTTTAGTAAAATTTTGTTTTCTGGCTAGTATTTTAATATTATATGATTTTATATTTTATTTATAATATATATCATTTTTTTGTATTTATCTATCACATTCAAAAATTGAATATAATATAATAAAATTTAATTAGCATTGTGTTTTTAAATATTAAAAAATTATTCTCAGGGCATTATGTAATTATGTCTTAATAAGACACATTTTAAAACATAAATTATTTAAAAGATTAATATACTGAAACTTGAATTAAATGTTTATTATTAAAATTATACATCTTATTGTGATTTAATTTCATAAATAATATTTATGAAAAATTAAAAATCTATATATCTTTTCATTTGAGATATATATAAATAAGAAAATAAAATAATGTGAACAAATAATGCTACTTGTTTAACAGCTTGTGTATGCATAGGGAATGGTAATTATGTGATGTTTAGTAGTTTAAATAAACAAATGTTAACCAATTTGAAGGATGGTACATATTAATATTAAATTATTGCAAGGTGAATAAATAAGTCTTTGTGAGCATATTGCTCTTTCCATATGTTATGTCCTTTATAATATTAAATATCATTTTTATTGATATATGACTTAATTATATAGAAGGTAAATCATTCCTACTCATAGCATCATTAAACAGTGATGTTAAAACTTCAAGAATACACTTGTTCCAGTCACAATATAGTGACTTTGAAAAAATAAGAACAAACATCTTATTTTTGAGCTCAAATGCATTTATATGAGTCAAATACTTAGAAGTGAGAGTATGAATATATAAATCATTCACTTTAAATCCATTTTTTATTTTTAATAATCTTATTAGCACTTATGAAATTTTATAATTTACTTTGTGCTAATATTAGACGATGTTACTGAAATAGATCAATAAATTTTACTAGCACAAAGTTTAGATTGCAATTAGAGTGCTAATAAAATTATTAAAATAAAAAATGGATTTAAAATGAATTATTTATATATTCATTCTCTCACTTCTAGGCACTTAAGACTGGCTCATATAAGTGCATTTGAGTTTGAAAATAAGACAGTCATTCTTATTTTTTCAAAATCTTTATCTTCTGACTGGAGTGAGAGTATTCTTGCAATTTTAACATTATTGTTTAATGACAATAGTGAGAAGAGATAATTACTTATATAATATATGACTTATTAAATATCAACTGATTTATAAGACAATATTTGATAAATATAGATATAGAAATTTGACAAATCTTTATATTTATATATTGAGACTGCTAGTATTTGTATTGCATTATAATAATATCAGCAAGTAATAGAAAGTTTGTATTATATTACACAAATATCAACAAGTAATAGAAGGTTTGAATTGCATTATAAAAATATCAACAAGTAATAGAAGGTTTGTATTGCATTATAAAAATATCAGCAGGTAATAGAAGTTAAATACTTTAAAGATACATATCTAAAGATAAGAAAAGAGATAAACATTTCCAGTTTTATCCCCCCCCCCTCTGCATGGGAAACTCATGAACCTAAGTGAATAGCAGTTTTGGAGCATGGACCTGAAGCAAGACATGGCATACCCAGACTCCTGTGCATGGATGAGAAGAATGGTATTTAAAACCCAGTCAGAACAAGAGAATTGTCATGAGATAGCAGCGTAACCAGAATACGGTATACCGGCTGAAACCAGAACTCATGATCCAGTGAACTCTGCCACTGAAGGTGCCAATGTGGACCTAGGGACTAATAAAGGACATCCATGCTTTATTATTTATTGTAAGCCACAAGGCCAGATTATATAAGCGTATTATTAATATGTTAAACTAGTTGTAATCATAAGGCTAGTACTGTAATTCTTATATTAAATTATTAGTAAGAGTATATATGTAACCTAAACACATTAATGTTGACTTGTTGTAAATATGTTAATGTCGTTTTGTAGTAAATAAACATTTGGTATTGCTAATTAATGGTAGTCAAAATTATTTAGTTTATGTGCTTATTAGTAATGGTCAGAGGACACTACAATTGGTGCAGTCAAAAAGTTGAACCTAGTTAGGGATAGAAGTTTTAAAATTGGCAGACAGGTTTTAAAGACAAAATTGTACTTACTATGTAACATTCCTGGCATATAATAGCCAATGGCTGGTCGTATTTCGTAGTAATAAAGTAATAATAGGAATAGTCCTGGTTTCATTAATAGAAAATTTAATTGGAAATTAGTTCTGGCTGTGGCTGGAAACATAGTTCAATTTTGAAGCTAGTTTCGTAACTATTGAAAGATAAAATGAAATAGATTTTAAGTAAAAGAATTGTTTTTATTGTGTTGCAAAATCATAACTATTGAAAGTTAAAATGAAATAGATTTTAAGTAAAAGAATTTTATTTATTATGTTGGAAAATCGTAACTATTGAAAGTTAAAATGAAGTAGATTGTCTTGCGTTGTTAGCCGAGAGGTATCGCAGCCGCCATGCAAGCAAGTAGTTGGTTGCAGACGGTTGTGGGTTCGCGTCCCGGCCGATGCTATGACATATTGGGAAAAAAAAATGAAGTAGATTTAAGTAAAAGAATTTTATTTATGTTGTTAAAATTAAAATGTGCGAAAAATAAATGAGTAATCTAGATATGGAAAGTAACTGGGATAGTATCCTCGTTTTGGAAAACACTGCGATCTTCAGTTTAAAGTAAAATTTGAATATTTTGGTAGTACAAAATGTGTTATATATACAATAGGAGATGGCATTGTTAAGTAGCTTAAGATTAGTAATATTGATGACAGTGCAAAACAATCAGGTTTGCAAAAACATTTTGAATCTCGTAAATGTGGATTGTAATCGAGTTAAATTGTAAACAGAGCTGCAGATTTGAAAAAACAAATCTGAATAGCCAGTAGTAAAATAGCACTGATTGTGGATTTGATAGTGTGATTGTTTCTGAAGTTGTCAAAGTTGTGGGTTTGAAAAAAGAAATTTACAAAATTTGTGGCAAAAAGAGTGCCGGTTAAGTAATGGCCAAGTTGTGGGTTTGAAAAAAGAGATCTACAAAACTTGTGGCAAAAAAATGCCAGTTAAGTAATGGCCAAGTTGTGGGTTTGAAAAAAGAAATCTACCAAGGCTTGTGGCAAAAATAGTACCGGTTTAAGTGACGGGAAAGAGAGTGGATTTGAAAAAAAGAAATCTACCAAGCTCACAGCAAATATATCAGTCAGGAAATAGTGCATAATTGGTAAATCAACATTGGTGCTATTGAAAATATTTGTTAATAAAGAGATTAATAACAGTAAATAAAAAGTAAGAGTAGAAAAGAGAACAAGTGAATTTGTTTCCCAGTAAGGACTTGAACTTCGGCAAAGGTAATTTCTGAAGTTGGAGATGTGCTACATATTTGTATTGCATTATAAAAATGTCAACAAGTAATAGAAGGTTTGTATTGCATTATAAAAATATTAGCAAGTAATAGAAAGTTAAATACTTTAAAGGTACATATCTAAAGATAAGAAAAGAGATAAACATTTCCAGTTTTATCCCCCCCCCCCTGTGCATGGGAAACTCACAAACCTCAGAGTGAATAGCAGTTTTGGATTGTGGACCCGAAGCAAGACAAGGATTACCCAGACTCCTGTACATGGATGAGAAGAGTGGTATTTAAGGCCCAGTCAGAACAATAGAATTGTCATGAGATAGCAGCATAACCAGAGTACGGCATGTTGGCTGAAACCAGATCTCGTGATCCAGTGAACTCCACCACTGAAGGTGCCAAAGGGGACCTAGGAACTAATAGAGACCATCCGTGCTTTATTATTATTTATTGTAAGCCGCAAGGCCAATTTATGTAAGCTTATTATTAATATATTAAACTTGTAATTAAGGCCAGTAGTGTAATTCGTATATTAAATTATTAGTAAGAGTATATATGTAATCTAAATACATTAATGTTGACTTGTTGTAAATATGTTAATGTTGGTTTGTTGTAAATAAACATTTGTTATTGTTAATTATTGGTAGTCGAAATTATTTAGTTCATGTGCTTATTAGTAATGGGCGGAGCACACTGCAGAGACCATTCTATTAGTAAAAATAATAGATCAATGAATTTTATGGATCAAAAGTCATTTTAAAGATATTTTTTGGGATAAATAATTCAATCAGTTAAATGATGTCTTATTTCTGATGATCATTTGATACGTAATTAAGTTTCATTATATCTATCTACACATTCAACAATTGAATGCAAAACTTTTTTCTGTTTACTTTTAAAAAAATACCTTCATGGATCCTAATGAAAAGATTCATTTTCTTTTAAACTCAGATATTTTCTTTTATTAAAAAATTTATATTAATTACCATAAGTATTTATATAATAGTGATGATAAAATAACATCTATTATACTACTTAAAAGAAAGTAGCTGGGTTGTTTAGCAATGCATTACAAGCAATATTTAAATTCATATTGTGGACATCTTGTTTGAGAATATATTTGTAATGATTAAAAAAATTATATATTAAATAAATGATGGATGATCATAGTATCACTAATGCATAATTAATGAAATCAAAAATGTTTTGTTTTCAGAACTGAAAAACTATTGGTAATATGATAGAATTTTGATTTCAACTAAAAAATAACTTAGATCTCAGTTGCCCTAGAAATAAAACATTTAAATTAAACTTCACAAATAAACATATTTGTTGATTCATATAGTATATCATGAATGATATATATACGCACACACAAATATAAAACATTTTTTAAATTTATAATGTTTATGACAGTGAATTTTTTGCTAAATTTTATCAGTGAATGATTTTTGGAAGTAAATGACAGGATTGATTTGGGGCACACCCTAGAAATGATGTAATCATTCATCATTTATTACATATGTATTCCTAATATGGTATTAGATGGTATATATGCGTGTGTATTTGTATACAGAATACTATTTTTGGATCAGTCCATTCATAATTTGTGCAATGCTAGCAATAGAAATATGAGACTTCAATCATTAAAAAAGGGTAATGGCTTTATTGTTCAGGAATTCATAAAAGTTCAAGTGCCAGAATCT
The DNA here is from genome assembly GCA_028023455.1 of Epiperipatus broadwayi. Classification (NCBI taxonomy): domain Eukaryota; kingdom Metazoa; phylum Onychophora; class Udeonychophora; order Euonychophora; family Peripatidae; genus Epiperipatus; species Epiperipatus broadwayi. The sequence goes on from JAQFVV010006525.1 coordinate 616,787, forward strand.
ATCCTGGGACCTTTCAATTCCAAATTGGACACTCTACCAATTGTGCCAAATCATGCTGGACACTTCACTCATTAAATAAATCTTAATGCCTTGATAGAAAGGCAACTATGTTTTTTTTTATATCTTGTGTAGCTCATCACTTTTTAATGCTTACAAAAATCATTAAAAAAGGCTCATTAATATTCAATTTAAACCTTGTATTTTCATTAGTCATCAAATTAAATTGAAAGGCTGCAAATCTTTCATGCTTATTATAATACTTATCCGACAGCCAATCAGATGTTATGATGGCTATCTGAATAATGATCAAACCATAAACATGACAGAATTTTACAAGAAAAGGGTAGTACACCCTCTTCTTTACTTGTCTTTCTATATACCTAAGCCAGTCTGAAGTATTTAGGTTTGAAAGCATGAAGCTTTAAATATCTTCACATTTAACTCACTGAGTCTAAATTACAAACATACAGCGCGAAATCCTATGATTTACTACACAATAATTTTTAGATGTTATAACTTGCAGTAATGTATGTAAATAATATTTATTTTATATAAAGTACAGATAGTTAGTTGAAATTAAATTGAAAGGCTGCAAACCTTTTGAGCTTATTATAATATTTATCCGACAGCCAATCAGATGTTATGATGGCTGTCTGAATAATGATCAAACCGTAAACACAAGACAGAGAATTTTACAAGAAAAGGGCAGTCTACCCTCTTCTTTACTTGTCTTTCTGTATATCCAAGCCAGTCTGAAGTATTTAGGTTTGATCATTATTCAGACAGCCATCATAACATCTGATTGGTTGTTGGATAAGTATTATAATAAGTGGGAACGGTTTGCAGCCTTTCAATTTAATTTCAACTAACTATCTGTGCTTTATATAAAATAAATATTATTTACATACGTTACTGAAAGTTATAACATCTAAAAACTACTGCGTAGTAAATCGTAGGATTTCATGCTGTATGTTTGTAATTTAGACTCAGTGAGTTAAATGTGAAGATAATTAAAGCTTCATGCTTTCAAACCTAAATATTTTAGACTGGCTTAGATATATAAAAAGACAAGTAAAGAAGTGGGTGGACCACCCTTTTTTTTGTAAAATTCTCTGTCTTGTGTTTACGGTTTGATCATTATTCAGACAACTATCATGACATCTGATTGGCTGTCAGATAAGTATTATAATAATTGCAAAAGGTTTGCAACCTTTCAATTTAATTTCAACTAACTGTCTGTGCTTTATATAAAATAAATATTATTACTCCTCAAAGCATATTCGACAATGGTTTTTCAATAACAAAATCTATTTCAGCATAATCTAATGCTGGAAATATTAAACTTTTAATAAGAGGTCACTAAAAATAAATTGATAAAATAATGCCAAGTGTCAATCTTACAGTTAGCTATTTTTTTTATTGTCAATAAATATGATAATTGTTTAGAGTATTAAATCAAAAGTGCTGGTTTATTATAAATTTTTAATATTTGCAAGTTTTTTTCCATTGGTGTACTTTTCACCTTTATCTCAATCCTATCACAACCATCCATCAGCCCAGAAGTCAGATCAACCTCCCACACTAAACATACTTAGAAACATACATTTTTTCAAGTAATCTTTTTCACGTCTTGGTCATATGTTTTGGTAATGCATGATGGAACAGAAATTGGAAATATTTTTAAATACATATTATATAAAGTTGAGTTTAAGTACCTCTAAAATAATGTGTGTATAAAGTTAAATTATAATATTTGATATATATGGATTACTTGAAAAAGTATATGTTTCTAATGTATCTGTAGTATGGAAGATTGGCCTGATTTCTGGGCTGATGGACGATTGTGATAGGATTGAGCTAAAGGTGAAAGATGTGCTGACAAAAAACTTGCAGCTCATTGGCAGTTTCAGTTATTTCCTGTTTAGTTACATATCTGAATTATTTATTTACAAATTTTTAATAGTAACTTGGAAGCTAAATCTAAATCCTTTTTTTAAAAAAATATAACAAAATCTTATATTTTATAATTTTAACTATATATTATTTTGGGCTTATTAATGTTTTTATTTGGTTTTTTGTTTAGTATATTGTTGAAAATTTAAGTTAAAGAACTAGAAGAAACTGTTTTATTTCAATTCCTTAAATTTTTGTTTATTATTTTTTTAAATTTATTTTTGTTTCTTCTCTTATTTTTTATCTTGAAATACTTGTTTGTTTTGGCTGCTTAAAATGAATATTTCAAAGCTATTATTCATTTTTTTTGTTTCTTAAATCAACTCTTATGATCTTAGTTTTTTCATTTTCTTTTAGTGCTATTTTAATATTAAGATACAAGTATAATGTATATACTTAATCTAGATGTCATTAAAAGAGATTTGAACACAAATTTTCAAGCTCCCCCACAGTCGTCCATTCACCGCTACGCATGACCACACAAATGTGAAACAGATAAATGATCTCCAACACATGTATTTCTTGCTGAACCAGCACTTATCAGTTGGTCTGGATCATCATCTCCCACACATATACATATAATCAATGCCTGGTTTATATTAACATATCAAATATACACACTTTAATGGACAGGCTTCAATTCTTTTCACTCTCCAACTCCCCAGGTCATATATATCACTGGAAACCCGATGATGGAATGATCAAAGCCCTTGATGATGCCAATATTATAGTAATACCCATGTTGACCTTAAATCAATCTGACCCTTCTTATGTAGGACCTTAATATGTCCATTTAAATACACAGAAGAGGGATGCTCAGAATACAGGCTGAATATGTAATATTGAAAACAAATATAATGGATATACTAATCTACATGTAATTAAAAGAGAGTTGAATCCACACTTTTAAGCTTTCCAAAATCATCCACTCTATCCAATATAACTGGTACACATGATCACATACATGTGAAAAAGACAAATTATCTTCAACACATGTAATTCATACTGAAACAGCACTCATCAGTTGATCCAGATCATCTCCCACACACATATATAATCAGTGCCCAGTTTATATTAAAATAGTAAATCTACACACTTTAATGGAAAAGCTTCAATCCTATTTACTCTACAACTCCACAGCCATCTATATCATTGAAAACAAAACATTACATGATACCCTTAGCTTATTTTGAACATATAAAAAGTGTATGCCAAGATGAGAAAGCCATGTGAAGTTTTGTTGATACTAAATTTCTATAACTAAAAAAGAAAAATAAATGTTATCATCATCATCAACAGCAGCAATCCTTCAGAAACAAGTGTGGCAATACTAATTCCAAATAATAAAAAGACAAGACAAAAAAATAATGTTATACTAAAAATAATTTTTACAATGGTTAAACAAACCAATCCAAGGACTTCAAATATGTCCACATGTAGAACATCCTGGTCCATTATTCAGTTTACTTTATGTTTCTGGTCTTTAAAAACTTTTTTTTTGAAGTGCATTAATACCTTGACTAATAGTAGCTTTCCAATGAATTTTATTTTCCACCATATCTTCCCAAGAAAAATAGTTGTTACATTATTTTAGAATGTATTTGAGATAATTTTTAAAATGTATATGAGGATTGTCTTTCTCATGACTACCATGTTCAAATTAACCATTAGCACTTTTTAGGAAGTCTTGCATTGTTTATTTATTTTACATGGATAGAGGCCTACAATTAATACAAACAGGTCACTAAAACAGTTATTAACCTCATCATATATATATATGATTAATGATTGATTTTAGGGGTGCATTTTATTATGAAACATGTAGACTAATTGAGAAAATGTTACAGGAAATTCTTGGTTTTGGTATGTATACAATACGTTCATTTGATTTTGTTGGGAAAATTAATAATGTTGTTATTAATATTTGTGATGTAATTTGTACCTTTGATGTCAATGAAATGTATGGATCAATTGATAGAATGACTTCTATTGAAATAATTAATAATGCATTAAAGTTAAAAAATGTTAACATTAAAATAATAAAGTTTATTGTTGAAACATTAAACTTTATTGATAAAAAATATTTATGTGATTTTTAAGCATGAATTTTATAAAATAAGTAATGGCTGGCCAATGGGTCTTCTTACAGTTGCCCAAATATTTAATTTTGTGATATCTACATATGAAGAAAATATCTTGAAAAATGAATATTATCAGAAAGATATTACTTTATACCATCGATATGTTGATAATGTTTTTGTTTGTGGAAAGCCAAATGCTATTAATGATTTGTTTAATGAATTAAATAATATAAAGGGCTTAAAATGGATTAAAACAGGTGAAAATTCAATGAGACTTCAAATTCTAAATATAAAAACGATATTAATAATAATGTTAATTCTTCTGATAAAAAAATGTGGATATCAATACCATATATTTTGAATCAACAGGCAAGTTTCATTAAGAAAATTTATAGAAGCATATGTGATATTGCATTTTATGCACCACTTACTTAAATAAATTAATAAATAATTCAAAAGATAAAATCTTATTGAAAAATAAAAATTGTATTATTTATAAATGGACGTATAGATGTGGCATTGGAAAAAAGAACAAAAGAGCACTTGTTATTATTAAAAAGGGTTCAAAATACAAAACAAAATTATAAAAGTAATGATAATTTATCAGTTTCCATCTTTTATGACCATAATAAATCATTTATATATGGTTTTGATTTTAATTATAGTAACGTAAAAATATTGGAAACTGAAAGAAATAATAATAAAAAAAAAATTAAGGAAAGCGATGTTAATATATAAATACAAGCAAGATTTAATTAATAGACAGGCAACAAACATTAAGATCACGGAATTATGGGAAAATTGACATCATGGAATTATGGGAAAGTTGATCTTTTTTTTCATGTGTTATAGCATCGGCCAGGAAGCGAACCTGCTAACCCAGGACAACTGCTTGTAAGGCAGCTGTGCTGACCTCTTGACATCAATGCTTGACGGAAAGTTGACCTTTTTAAAAGTATTAATTGACAAAAACTACAAGGATAGTTGGAAGTGCTCTTAAGTGAAGTTTATACATATATTTTTTATAAACTTTTAAGTACTGTATTTTCTAATATTTATTTATAAATTTACATATATATATACTTATTCAAATGAGTTGCCTTGGAATCAAAATCTTATCTTAATTTCAGAATATTACTTTGAAAATTGCAAAAAGAGGCAGTAGATACATAAGTGTGTTAGTCCCTAGCTTTGAATATTAAGTTCTTACTGAAAAAGAGAAAATCCAGGAATGTGATTATTACTAGAGTGAAGAGAATCGCTCTTGAAATTAATTCATATTGTAATAATATTTATTGTTCACGAAATTATTTTTTTTACTTTCTAATCAAATTCGTACAAATTGATAAGAGCAATATTCTTCAACTTGGGGGATACCTGCATGCATAAAAGTTAGATATTAATTATACAAATGTCTCGAATAATCAATAAATGTCTTTAATTACCCTATCTCTTGTAATCTATAATTATGCTGCTTAATTGATCATTCTTAAATTAAGTTGTCATTAATTAATAATTTTATTTTTCGCTATTCTTTCAGTTTCAGCAAATAGTTATAATGAATTAAAATCAGTGGTTATATATATATTTTCTTTACTTTTATGTGAAGAAGAGAGGCTAGAAATTGGAGAAAGCAGATTAAATTTGGAGAGACCTTCCACATGAAGTGGAGTGATAATGTTTGAAAGTAATGATGATGATCAGTATTTAAGGTACCGTGATTAGTTTAGTGCAGTGGTCGAATAGCGGACTCTAATGATCAAAATCCATAATACTTCAAATGCTTGAACTTTATATGAACTACCTAACAATAAACCAATTGATTATAAATTTATTTTCTACAGAGGATTTGTTTTCGCAAGTTTTGTCAAATATCTTTTTAATTCATTATATTATTAACCATAATTTTAAACAGCATTAAACTGTTGCACATGCGCTTTAGATTTTTAAATATAAAATGAATGGATACTAACACTTCAACAACCACATGATAAAGTCTTTGGAAAATTACAACATTTATTTTTATTTAAACTGGATTTGTTTTTAACTTTTTACATTGTATCGGCTAATCATTTAGTTTTTCTCCAAAATTCTATATGATCAAACATCAACTAGTAATAATGGCCATTTGTTTTAACTATTAGTTTAAATCCTAGTATAATGTTCTTTCATTTAATTATTTCATTTTAGAGTCACAATATACCATTTTTTGTTTTATAAAAATCAACGCATTTATTAATTTAAGTTACAAAAATATGCAATAGTATTTTTGATGATTCTTTTCTATGCAATTCTATGTTTTCTTGAAATATGATAGAACATGGCCACATCTTTGACCCAGTAAAAGTTAATATAGTATGTTCAGAGTGCAAAATTAAGGAAGCATAGTTTATTGCCAATAATCCTCATGCGATCAATAAAAATGAATTATGCATACATAACCACTAGCATATTTAAATATCTGTTCACTATATAAAACAACTTACAATATCCTGCAATTATCACTAGAATTATGAATCTACCATAAACATTGAAAGCATGCTCAGCAAGTTAAACTCTATAAATTTATAATCTTTTCTTGTTAAATGCACAAACCATTGTAAATAAATTTGTAGAGATATCAGCTACACTGATTATTGCATAATATATTTTTTTATTATGGGTGCTGAATTATAAGAAACAAATGAAAAATTATTCTGAAATGCATGTATACTGCAGATAGGTTTGTCAATTATTTTCATATAAGCTGGCAGCCATAGTAAAAAATTTATTATACATAATAACTGGAGCTGCTATTTTTCCAAATTTATTTCATTTAAGCTTATTTGCAAGTTTATAAAAAATAATTTTGGGGGGATCTGACTTGTGAATTATTATAATAACATATTCATACTTAGTGTTTTTCTGAAGGTTTGTGATGATGATGTTCTAGTATTTTTATATTGGATTATTTCCATCATCTAATTTGTGTGTTGAATGTCTTTAGAAAAATTCAATTTTTTATTTAAATATTCCAAATACATTCAACTGTTAGTAATATCACAGCAAACATTAGTATATGCACTAACTGTTAATAATATCAGATTAGTATATGCACAATGTTTCGAGAGGTATTATTCTCCCCTCTTATTCAGGTGTTGCTGGCTTGACCAGTGACAGTGCTGTGGCTCAATTGGTTAGAGCGTTACCTTAAAATTCAATAATCAATAATCTAAGGGCCCAAGTTCAAATCCCATGCTAGTACTGTCACTGGTCAGGCCAGCAACACCTGGAGAAGAGGGGAGAATAATACCTCTCGAAACATTGTGCATACACTAACCTGATATTATTAACAATTAGTGCATATACTAACCTGTTTGCTGTGATATTACTAACAGTTGGTGCATATACTAACTTGTTAACTGTGATATTATTAACAGTTAAATGTATTTTGAATATTTAAATAAAAAATTGAATTTTTCTAAAGACATTCAACACACTTATTAGATGATGGAAATAGTCCAATATAAAAATACAACATATTCATACCTAGTTGCTCTGAAAATAAATTAGATTCTCAGCATTATATATTTGATTTATATAAAGATCTAATTAATAAATATAGTTTTACTTCTCAATATTATGTAATAAAAAACACTTAATTATAATTGTTAGTAAAGAATCTTCTTCTTTATTAACAATTATAAATAAGTGTTTTTTGTTACATAAAGATTTATTAAAATTTTTAGAATTTTCATCATGATTGGTATTTAAAAATGTAAGCTGGTTTACATATAATATATATATATTGTACCGGTATAAATATATAAACCAGCTATGAAACATATATATCTGTCTGTTTCAATATATATATATATGTTTCATGATAATGCTTTTATTTATTGTATACTAAATGATCAAAATATAATTGTTTTTTCCAACCACAATTGAAGTTTTTATATCTAACTAGAAATAAAAGCATAGAATATCCCAAAGTTAATCAATTTAATCATTACTTTTTACAATACACGATTAAATTAAATTAATTTCTGGACGTTTCACACTTTTATTTCAAGTTAAATATAAAAATTCAAATTTAAATACAAGTATAGTATATATACTTAAACTAGATTTAATTAGAGGGATTTGAACCCAGACTTTCAAGCTTCCTTCAATTATCCACTCCATCTTATGTAACCGATACACATGACTATATATATATTGTGCTAAATCAGCACTCATCAGTTGGCCCAGATCATTATCTTCCATATAGATATGTAATCAATGCCCACTTTATGTTAAGATAGCAAATCTTCAAACTTTAATGGATAGGTTTCAATCTTCTTCACTCTCAAACTCTTCAGCCATTCATATTATTGAAAATCTGTGATGGCATGATCAAAGCCTTTGTTTGCCAAGTTTATTATTATACCTATGTTGACTGTAAGTCATTCTAATCCCTCATATGTAGAACCTTAAGGCCATTTAAATACACAGAAGAGGGATGGGTAAAATACAGGCTGAATCTGTAATATTTAAATACAAATATAGTATATATACCTAAGCTAGATGTAAGTAGAGGGATTTGAACCCAGAGTTTTAAGCTCTCTTCAGTCATCCACTCAGTACTCATGACCACATACATGTGAAAAAAATAGATCTCCAATATACATATTTCATGCTGGACCAGCACTTATCAGTTGGTTTATATCTTCAGCTCCTACATGTATATATAATTACAGTCAACATGGGTATGATAACCAATTTGGAAAATAAGGGCTTTGAACCTGCCATCACCAAATTTTCAATAATATGGATGGCTGAAAAGTTGGAGAATGGAGAATATTGAAGCCTATCCATTAAAGTTTACCTTAATATAAACCAAGCACTGATTATATATATATATTGAAATGGTAAATCTGATTCAGATTTGCCGTTTCACAGTCTGACCCACCTAATTATTTATTTTATTAACATTTGCTTTTTTTTTTATTATTCTAAAAAAACATTTTTAACTATCCTGAATAAATCCTATAATTTATTTTGGATCATAATTGTACTAACACTCATTCTATTTTATTATTAAAAGGAAAAATTCAAATAATTAACTTTGAATTTTTTTTATATATTTTAGATATACTGTATATGTTTAAAATGCTTTATTTTTAGTTCAAGAATCCAAGATGGCCTTTTTGAAAAGATTTGTACCTCGATAAGAAGTTTAAAATAAATGTTTAAATTAAAAGCATTGATAAATTACCAAAATCCATTCACTGTGGAATCTCTATTCATTAATTAGTAGAGATTCTACATTGTTATCTAAATTAAAACCTAACATAAAATTATATTGAAATATATTGATCCTTATCGAGGTACAAACTTTCTAAAATTACAATAAAAACCAATTTCTATTGTTTTCTGAAAGATCACCTGAGGCAGCAGGAAGTAATATATAGTGTCCCTTTTTGGAGCAGAGAGTGACGAGGACCTGACAGAGAATGAGAGAGAGAACAGAGAGTTGTAGAAAGCGCACTATGATGATTGAGGAGTAAAACAGGGTAATCGCTGCCCTTTCTCTCCTGAGACCCGAAATCTTCCATTATGCTGCTGCCAGAATATGCCATCAACTGCCATAAGCCATCAATGTTCGCCCGAAGAACTCATCCCAGGGAGCACCAAGGTAGTCATCCAGATTTGACCAAAGTATTATTAGAATGTAAATATAATTTCGTAAAGCTTTAAAATGTCAAAAGTTAATTTTTATTAAGAATCTTTTTTTTTAACTGTCTCTTTAACCTGTTCTTTTAAATTATTTATAATGTTTTCCCTTTTGATAACTCCTCATAATAATTTTCTAATATTTTTAATTGAATATGAATTTATTTGTTTTATATTAATTTTAGCATGAGATTATTTCATGCTTTGATTTTTTTTTGTATTTCGACAAGCTTCACTCGCAGGGGCTCAGAGGAATTTGCTAAGAGAGCAAACTATGTTTTATTAGAGGGAGTTCGGGAAAGAACGATTTAATTTTAAAATAAAATAATTTTGATCTATTTTATTTCACAAGCGAAGTTATGTCGAATATATATATATTTCAAACTAAACATGCCGTAATTTCTTTAAACAGTTTTATTATAGATTTCCCAGAATGGGATTCTGTTATTTTATATTTCTGCAATTCAAAATAGAATAAAATATGCTATGGATTTTTGACCTAGTAACAGTGCCGCTGGATAGTGTCAGTTAATTATCGTGCATTTTTTTTAAGTTAGGAAAGAGGGAAGGAGGGATTTTTTCAAGAATTAAATTCCCCTATTTCTATAAGTATGTTTTTTTTTGTATGTTAAATATTTATATAAAGTAGTTGTTTGCGCAGGTTCTATATGCAGTATTAGATCATTTTAAGGCTATTAATTATAATTCGTTCCTATTTAATAATTATAAGATCTTGGGTTAATAAAGAATGCTTGGAGTCTCATGAACAGACCTAAAACGGTCATAGATTTTGTGAATTGGAGTTAGCTTCCATTCTTCGCATACACTTGTGAAACGGACAGCATGTTTGAGATAGAGTTGGTTTGTCAGCAGAATTCGTAGAGGCGAATTTGAGGACTCTCTGTAATTCCTATCTCCTATCGATACATGGACACGACATGTGGACGTATCGATTTTCCTTTTATTCTTTGTTGGAATAGACATACGAGTGTCCGTAATCCGGCTCCTATTTTCTTACTTACATTTCTTTTCTCCATTTTGCATTCATATATTTATTAACCTGACATTATTTTGCTTTTATTTTGCCTATCTAATATGTAAGCCATAGGGAGATGATTCTACCGAAAGGATCTTCGACCTGAGTAATCGACTGTTTTGTTCGTTTGCGTAATTAGTTAAAATCATTTGGTTTTGGCTAATTCACAGTATACTTCATTATAGGTATGATTTTAGTTGTAAGTCCAACTAAAGTGACTTGTTTGCTTTGATAATTAACTGATAGATTTTTTTAATTATAATCGCTTAAGTTTTAAAGTTATTTATAAGCTATGCCAGCAAGGTCCACTAATGTCATAAAACATTAGTTGAACATCCAAATTATTAATTTTATAAAGATAAATAAAAATCAATTTTTTTAATATATGTTAATGGTGTAAGACGTCAAATTAGTCTTACTACAATCATCTATTTAATTAATATCTTTTTCAATAGAAATGTTTTTAAGTCATTCTTATATATGTGCTTTAGGCAGATGTTTAAACCTATCGCTATATTATAAGCTTGTCATAAATGTGCATGGGGAATTTTGAAATTCATGGTCATTTAATTATGAAATAATTTTTGCTATTTAAAAAAAAAAAGAATAAATGTAAACACAATGAAAGATGTATAAACTTCACAAAATAAATTGTACAAAGTCAATAACATCAATGCTGACCGCTAATAAAAAATAAAGTCGTCAGGAACTCATATAATTATGAAGTTAATTTAAAAATTGTATTTTTTTTTTTTTTTGAGCTTGAGTTTAAACTAATGTAAAATAACTAATGTAGAATGCCTAATGATTTTAAATATATATATAACTAAAACAAACTTCCAGTGTTCTCGAATCATTTTATTTTACGTTTATATGAAATAAAATTTGATTTTTAAATATACCTATCAACCATTCACCCAAGTTCTCATTTAAATGTAATAAAATCGAATCTCATGCTTTAAGACCCAGCTGCCAGCACAGTGAAAATAAAGGAATTCGATCGTATCATCGAGAAAGGCCATTGATTAGATCTTTGACCTGGGGATATAGGTAAATAGGGCAGAATTCACAATGTCCCTGATTTATCTATCTTGTACATGGTCGGACTCAAGGTACTTTACCTGTATTCAGGGGTTTGTTGGATCGATGCGTGTTTTTCGACCTGTACATCGTATTTTTTTTCCGGGTTTTTGGACGCCCATCATGGTGCTATTAGATAATCCCACACCTTGTATAATGTTAAGCATATATATATAAAGTTTTTTTTTTTGAATTACACTAAATAACAAATATATGTAAGATTTTTTTCCCAAGTTTGTATGATGTTTTGCACACACTGCAAAACTCTGAATAATGTTTAATGTATATAATGTGTTTTTTTGTTATGCTTTTTGACACAGTAATGAATAATGTATACGTGTAAAAAAAATTTTTTTCCCCCTGAGTTTGGATGCTCTAAAATGGTGGGGATTTTAGATAAATACCTACACCATGATGAATATGTTGATAAAATGAAATGTGTGAAATACACATGTATTTTTTTGGCTGTATTTTGTGGTTTAGAATAAAGAATAATGGGTCCACAAATAGCTGGTACCCAGAATTAAAAGTGATATAAGTACACAGACTCAAAATAGAAGGGAAAATATATGAGATTTTTTTTCTATCTGTGAGTTTTCTTCATGTGTAAAATGTAAAAGAAAAATAAACCAAATACTGTATGTTTTGGTATATAAATAAATCTTCAATCTGTAAAATATTGTGATATAAAAAATAACTAAATCAAAATTGTGTAATAGCAACAAATGGTTGTTAATAGAGACTTGGGTGAATAAATTGTTAATAATAAAGCATTATATATTCTATTGGCTGGCGCCCATACAAAAAAATTTGCCAATAGTTTAATTAAATATTTTCAAACACAAAATAATGTTATCTAAGATTCGAACCTGGAAGAATGAAATGGTTAAAGAGTCAGTAACAACTTAAATGTATCAAAGTTGAAATGTAAATTAAATCATGTAAACCAATTGTTATTTACCAAGTGACATATGATCAAATGTCAAATCTGTCCAGGCACAGGAAAGCAACCAGAGGTAAAAAGAATAAATTTATTTTTTCACATAGGAAAATAATTAAGTTTTTGCTAAAAAAAATTTTTTGTAGCTAAGTGGCAAATAAAATTTTAACTAAAGGCAGTAAACAGAGATGTTTTAGGAGGGAAGGGTGGTGTAACCTGTTAAAGTCATATATATATACAGAGTTTTGTTTGTCCCACAATAAATAAATCTTTTAATAGTCTCAGAAAAAAAAAAAAAATTTAAACAGTTTTTTTTTTTCTAAGTGAAGAAAAGGTCCAAATTTTAAGTGAAGTGTGCAAAGAATTTTTTTGGGTAAAAAGATTTTCTGTTTTAGATGGAGTGCACAAAAAACAGCAGATGGAGAAGCAACAGAAAGATGCTGAAGAGAAGGTGGATAATGACCCACTTAATCTCAATAGTCCAGAAGTCACAATGAAAATCCCAGAGAGGTTGATGTATGAGGCAATGCTCATGATGATGGAAAACTTAAAAATGATGATGAACAGCTTCAGGGCAACAATTATGTCTGAAGTTAAGGAAGAGCTGCAAAAACACCTAGAAGCAGTAGAAAAAAGACTACTGGTAATAGAAGAACGCCAGATGGAAAGGAAACTGGATGTAACACAAGAACCGGTTGATAAAAACACCATAGCAAAGAAAGAAACTAAAAAAATCACTAATGATGCATCAGAAAAATTTCAGACACCAAATGAGGATGACCAAAGCCAAGATCAAAGAACAAAAGGGCAAACCGAAGCCAAGATCACTGACCAGGTTTAAACCCCATCAACTGGCTCACAGGGGTCATCAGTGATGTCCCGACTGATCCAAGTCCAGATGTTCCATGGTGAGCCTGGAAAAAGTCCACTAGAGCACATAGAAAGCTTAAGAGAACTATTCCATTTTCAAGCAGTAGATGAAGCCGAGAAAGTGGCTGTTGCCAGCCATTATTTAAAGAGCACACCAAAGGATTGGTGGAGATCATTAACACAGAAACCCACCAACTTCCCGGAATATGAGCAGGCCATAATAAGGCAATTTTGGAGTGACGAGCGCCAAGAAGATATGATCCAGACCTTGACTGCTGAAAAGTATCAAGGTAGTCAGCAAGGAACCGTCACCCAATTTTTTCTAAAACAGGTGGCAAAGTTTCGAACCCTAACTGCATTTACATACTCTGATTTGTGCATTATATGCATTATAAAGGACAATATGCCCGTATGGGTCCAGAGAATGATTGTAAGTAGCAGGATTTCCACTATTGATGAAATGACAAAATTCCTTGCCGCGGTCGACCAAGGGAATCCAACTCTAGAAATAGGGAGTAAAGGGAATGGAGATTATAAGGCAAAACATTTAAAGCAATATGTCCCATCAGATCCAGGTAGATAGTATTAAATTAATGAAGCCAGATGGATATTTTTGTTAATAACAGGAATGTGTAACTGGTCTAAGAAATGGAAAAGAATTGTGGATGTATATAAAATTTGGAAAAAAGCCTAATTCAAACAAATAGGTAGTGTGAGAAATAGCTGGTTGGGACTATGTGACCTGGAAAGTTTTAAAATTTTGTATGTACTAAAAAAATATATATGTATAGATATTTTTTTTCGTGAAGTGGGGGAGTGTGAAATGGTAAATCTGATTCAGATTTGCCGTTTCACAGTCTGACCCACCTAATTATTTATTTTATTAACATTTGCTTTTTTTTTTATTATTCTAAAAAAACATTTTTAACTATCCTGAATAAATCCTATAATTTATTTTGGATCATAATTGTACTAACACTCATTCTATTTTATTATTAAAAGGAAAAATTCAAATAATTAACTTTGAATTTTTTATATATATTTTAGATATACTGTATATGTTTAAAATGCTTTATTTTTAGTTCAAGAATCCAAAATGGCCTTTTTGAAAAGATTTGTACCTCGATAAGAAGTTTAAAATAAATGTTTAAATTAAAAGCATTGATAAATTACCAAAATCCATTCACTGTGGAATCTCTATTCATTAATTAGTAGAGATTCTACATTGTTATCTAAATTAAAACCTAACATAAAATTATATTGAAATATATTGATCCTTATCGAGGTACAAACTTTCTAAAATTACAATAAAAACCAATTTCTATTGTTTTCTGAAAGATCACCTGAGCCAGCAGGAAGTAATAAATAGTGGCCCTTTTTGGAGCAGAGAGTGACGAGGACCTGACAGAGAACGAGAGAGAGAACAGAGAGTTGTAGAAAGCGCGCTATGATGATTGAGGAGTAAAACAGGGTAATCGCTGCCCTTTCCCTCCTGAGACCCGAAATCTTCCATTATGCTGCTGCCAGAACATGCCATCAACTGCCATAAGCCATCAATGTTCGCTCGAAGAACTCATCCCGGGGAGCACCAAGGTAGTCATCCAGATTTGACCAAAATATTATTAGAATGTAAATATAATTTCGTAAAGCTTTAAAATGTCAAAAGTTAATTTTTATTAAGAATCTTTTTTTTTAACTGTCTCTTTAACCTGTTCTTTTAAATTATTTATAATGTTTTCCCTTTTGATAACTCAAGCTCATAATAATTTTCTAATATTTTTAATTGAATATGAATTTATTTGTTTTATATTAATTTTAGCATGAGATTATTTCATGTTTTGATTTTTTTTTGTATTTCGACAAGCTTCACTCGCAGGGGCTCAGAGGAATTTGCTAAGAGAGCAAACTATGTTTTATTAGAGGGAGTTCGGGAAAGAACGATTTAATTTTAAAATAAAATAATTTTGATCTATTTTATTTCGCAAGTGAAGTTATGTCGAATATATATATATTTCAAACTAAACATGCCGTAATTTCTTTAAACAGTTTTATTATAGATTTCCCAGAATGGGATTCTGTTATTTTATATTTCTGCAATTCAAAATAGAATAAAATATGCTATGGATTTTTGACCTAGTAACAACGCCAAAATAAAAGAATGTGAATAAATATAATAAAATAACACATCTAAAAATTATTACAGATTTACTTATGAATGATAAACAAAAAGTAATAATAATGTAATGATAAAAAAGCATGTATCGAGAGGATAATAAAAAAAAGACTGCTAAAACACTCAAAATACTGAGTGTTTTTTTTTTTTTTAAAAAAGGACAAATAAGTAGATAAAAAATTATCATAATTGCTTAGAAAACTTTTTTTTCAACCCACTAGTAAAATGAACTCAAATAAAATAATTTTGAATGTTCCATCATCAGATTTTCAATGAAATGGATGGCTGAAGAGTTGTGGGTTGGAGTAGTTTGAAGCCTGTCCATTAAAGCATGAAGATTGACTATCTTAATATAAAGCTGAGCACTGATTGTACATATGTGTGGAGACAGTAATCTGGACCAACTGATGATTGCTGGTTTAGCATGAAATATGTATATTGGTGATTATTTATCTTTTCAACATGTGTATGATCAGGTGGGTCAGCAATATGAGATGGCTTGGAGAGTTGAGGGTTGTGTGAAAGTCTGAGTTCGAATTCTTTATATATTACATTAAATATGTGCAGGTGTGTAAGCTGTACAAATTATATAATGATTTAAATAAAAACCTAGTCATAAAATTATATATATATAGATAAATATCTTTGAAGATTTTTGTTAAATTGAAGACTTTTGAGTAAGATATTTCAATCAGAATAAGGCACTGAACATATAGAAAATTATGAAGTTTGACAAGAGGTCGGGGTCATGAATTACATCTAGAAGTGCTTTTGCATTGCATTTAGCATTATTGTACATTCTAGACATGGGTAAAAAAATTATTTTTAAAACATATACTTAATCTAATGAACATTACACAAAAGCACAAAGTGAGATAATGGAAAACCTACTAAAAGGCCCCCAAATATATAATAAAAAATATTATGTGACAAAATTATTTAATCAGTTAATCTATATAAAGGTTCTGCATACCAGCTTAGCATTTGGTAAAAAATACTTAAAGGAACATGAATTTCTAAAATCTAATACAATATCTTAAAACTACTCTCTAATATTCAACAATTTTTAATCAGAAGCAACCCCTTTTTTTTTCACCACATTTATACCAGCCTAGTATAAGTTTTAATAGTCAATAGATGCATGATTGTGGTGCTTAATTAATCCCTATCCAATTCTGTCCTATCCAATATACCCAGAGTAGTTACTAGCTTTTTGTTTTCATCAATAAGGAGTTTTGAATCTTGGAGCAGTGCACCTGGTGATACTGGATAAAACAGGTTTTATTTTTTGATAGATAAAACAGGATTGAGTAGAGATTTACTAAAAAATACAATCTAGAAATTTGTTGATTACTAAGAGTTACACTAGATAACATAAATGTGAGGAGAGAGAAAAAAAAGAATTTGCTGCTAAATTTTCAGATAAAATCAATTAAGATATTATTCTTTTAAATTTTTATGACTGGTAGACTTTATTATTTAGAATGGATTAGGATTTATTTTAAAAAAAATTTTTTTAAATTTAATTTTGAATATGAACAAAGTAAAAATAACAATCTTAATGAATAATATATACATTCTTTATCTATTATACAAGGACTTTATATGCCAAAATTTACCACAGCAATCATTTTAAGTTATTTTTTTTATTTAAAAAAACAACTGATTTTTCAGAACTATCAGCAATTTCATAATACGAAACAAAATGCTGATATTGACAGTACTACAATATCCTCATAAAATAAAATGACAATTCTTACCGAGAAGAAAAAAAAGAAGCTTTATTCATTGCATAGCTGTTCTTTGTGTGTGGGTGTAAAAAAAAAAAAAAGATTTCTATTACGTAATAATTGAACCAAAAATCTGTACACAACATTAACTGAAGTATATTTTACACACTAGACTTCAATTTAAAATTTATTATGATAGAATCGCAAAACTATTTGTAGCTATATGAGGGGAAATTATTGCTAAGAAAAATAAAATCAAAACTTTATTCTTTTTAAGTGATTTTTTTTTTAAAAAAAAGGGTTATATAATAAAATCCATCAAAAGCAAATTAGAAAATTAAATAGTTTTTTCACTTGCTTTATTTAATGTGTTTCTAAGTACAATTAAAAGCTGATGTTTCCATAGCAACCACATTGTTTTTTAAATGGCAGTCTAAAACTTTTATCACTTATTTTATTTAAAAACTTTGATCTCATATCAAAAACAAATTAGAAAATGTACATTATGTTACCTACAATACTTTTTTTAAACTTGTTTTATTTTTATTTAACTTGTTCGCACTTATAGTGGAATGTTAACATCAGTATTTGATAAAGTGGTTTAAATTTATGATAAAAATGCCCAGCCAACTATCACTAATCAGATAAAGTTGTTTAGTATATTATGAATCTGTGGTAAGGAATCACATTTTTTTATTATAAAAAATATTTTTTTAGGTGAGATTTTGGTTCATGAGCGTTTGGGGGGACCATTATTGTTCACATTAATCAGAATAAAGGTGTATGCATATTTAAATAAAATTAAGAATATAGTTAAGGAAATGACTGTAAATTAATAAAGAGTAATTAACTATTTTATTTTTTTCTAGTTAAAAAAAGATGAAGTTTAAAGTAAAAAACTTATCTCTAAATCAGCTATTATAAAGTTGGCAACAGAAAGCTGTTTAAACATAAATTTCAATAAAAAATAAATGTACTAAACACATGTATTTTTACACACTCATATGTATATAAGTAATTTATGCTTCTATTGGCTGAGTAAATAATTTTTCAGTCTTTATCAATTAATCAAAGAGTTTCATCATTTGAAAAATTTTCTGTACACTCATGGTACCATATGGCCAGAGCATTTTGTGATGATCAGCATGCTTCAGGTTCCAGTATTATTTTTATGATAGATATTTTAGCACTTAAATATGTGCATCAAGATGATTATTGTATATCATGTCCCAAGTTTGTTATTGACTATTGAATCACTTTTAGATCTGGTCATAAGGAATGATTTGATTATGATTTGTTTAGCACTGGTGATTTTATTGTGTTTGTAACATATAATTGTTATAATGATTTTTTTATTAAATGCAGATGCTCTCGTGCTCCTTTCTATATTCATTTATTTTATATTTACTCATTGTTTTTGATAATGGAATGGGAATACTTTGCCATCATTCCATTTGTATTGTTACAATATATTATAATGGGCAAAACTCTCCATACAGTAGTGCCACTCAGTGTAAGCCCGAGTAATCAATGGATGCCAGAAAGCTTGTACATAGTATTCCCATTTAGTGCCTACTCATCCAATATCTCCAGACTAGTTTCTAGCTTGTGGCTTTCATCAGTGAGAAGGCTTGGATCTGAGAGCATGGCATTAGCATTTGTGTTCCATATGTAAAAGGAACTACAGACAGTATTGGATGTATATTAAAATGCTATAATATAAATACAGCCTTTTCTACTCATCAAAAGATCAGCAATATAATAGCCAAGCCTAAGGATTCAATCCCTCTTGAATCTCATCATCAAAAGATCAGCAATATAATAGCCAAGCCTAAGGATTCAATCCCTCTTGAATCTCATGATGTTTATCAAATCTCATGTAAAAATTGTAAAGCTTCTTACATATGTATGAGTAATCATTGCATCAGTGTTAGGAGAGATGAGCATGCTAATGCAGTTAAACAACACTCATCATCATCAGCACTCTCACTCCATACTATAGATTCAGGTCATAAAATTGATTTTTCTAGTACCAGGATCATATCCAGATGTGATAATCTCTACCAGTGCAAAATTAGAGAAGCCATTGAGATACTTAAAAGGCCAGATTGTATCAATAAGTGAGATGATACATGCAAACTTCTTCCTATTTAGAAAGATTTTTTTAAAAAACATTTTTAATTTAACATTTTTGCTATTGGTAGAACTTTAATGTTTTTTTTTAAATCAGTGATTGTAGCACCTCCACTACCATCTTTCTACCTTTTATCACCCAGTAGATGACTTGTGTGATCAGTCGAAATGTTGGTATATCAATATTTAAATTTTTTAACATGGATGAAGCCACAAAATATGTATATTTATAAATGCAACCCGTGAAAATCTTCATATCAATACACACACATATATATATTTAGATATATCCATTAAGACCCTATTGCAGTATCTTCCGAGGCAAGCTTGATTTATATTTGAATTAATCCTTTTTATTCAATTATTTAGCATATTCGATTCATGGTATGTAGATGCACATCTCTTTTAGTAAGCAAATTTATATATACAAAAAGATTAACTCCTTCTTGGTTAAACTTTAAACATTTACAGTGTATACATATATCAAGGTACATCTATTTTAAATTAATAATTACATTATAATTACTATATTTCATTTAATATAGGGTATATGAGCACAGACTTTCAGATGACCCATCACTCTCCACTCTATCTAATAACACTGATACACTCAAGCACATATATGCTGAAAAGATAAATAATCACCAATATATGTATTTCATGCTAAACCAGCAATCATCAGTTGGTCCAGATTATCATTTCCCACACATATATACTATAAGTGCTCAAATATATATTAAGATAGACAATCTTCATACTTCAATGGACAGGCTCCAATCTACTACACACTCCAACTCTTCAACCATCCATCCAATTGAAAATCTGATGATGGAATGCTCGAAGGCCACCCTGAGGCCGAGATTCTTGTCAATTGGATGGATGGTTGGAGTGTGTAGTAGGTTGGAGCCTGTCCATTGAAGTATGAAGATTGTCTATCTTAATATATATTTGAGCACTTATAGTATATATGTGTGGGAGATGATAATCTGGACCAACTGATGATTGCTGGTTTAGCATGAAATATGTATATTGGTGATTATTTATCTTTTCAGCATATATGTGCTTGAGTGTATCAGTGTTATTAGATAGAGTGGAGAGTGATGGGTCATCTGAAAGTCTGTGCTCATATACACTATATTACATATATAGACATAGGTATATAATAAGCCTGTGTTTCAGCTATTACATTGTAGAGATGTCTGCCCATCCTTGCATATTAAATGGATTATGTCCTGTATATGTATTAAATGGATTATGTCCTGTACATGTGGGGTTCAGATTGACCTTAGATCAACATGGGTGTGACAAGAATCTCAGCCTTAGGGTGGCCTTCGAGCATTCCATCATCAGATTTTCAATTGGATGGACGGTTGAAGAGTTGGAGTGTGTAATAGATTGGAGCCTGTCCATTGAAGTATGAAAATTGTCTATCTTAATATATATTTGAGCACTTATAGTATATATGTGTGGGAGATGATAATCTGGACCAACTGATGATTGCTGGTTTAGCATGAAATACATATATTGGTGATTATTTATCTTTTCAGCATATATGTGCTTGAGTGTATCAGTGTTATTAGATAGAGTGGAGAGTGATGGGTCATCTGAAAGTCTGTGCTCATATACCCTATATTACATATATAGACTTAGGTATATAACAAGCCTGTGTTTCAGTTATTACATTGTAGAGATGTCTGCCCATCCTTGCATATGTATTAAATGGATTATATCCTGTACATGTGGGGTTCAGAGTGACCTTAGGTCAACGTGGGTGTGACAAGAATCTCGGCTTCAGGGTGGCCTTCGAGCATTCCATCATCAGATTTTCAATTGGATGGACGGTTGAAGAGTTGGAGTGTGTAGTAGATTGGAGCCTGTCCATTGCAGTATGAAGATTGTCTATCTTAATATATATTTGAACACTTATAGTATATATGTGTGGGAGATGATAATCTGGACCAACTGATGATTGCTGGTTTAGCATGAAATACATATATTGGTGATTATTTATCTTTTCAGCATATATGTGCTTGAGGGTATCAGTGTTATTAGATAGAGTGGAGAGTGATGGGTCATCTGAAAGTCTGTGCTCATATACCCTATATTACATATATAGACATAGATATATAATAAGCCTGTGTTTCAGTTATTACATTGTAGAGATGTCTGCCCATCCTTGCATATGTATTAAATAAATTATGTCCTGTACATGTGGGGTTCAGATTGACCTTAGGTCAACATGGGTGTGACAAGCCTCAGGGTGGCCTTCGAGCATTCCATCATCAGATTTTCAATTGGATGGATGGTTGAAGAGTTGGAGTGTGTAGTAGATTGGAGCCTGTCCATTGAAGTGTGAAGATTGTCTATCTTAATATATATTTGAGCACTTATAGTATATATGTGTGGGAGATGATAATCTGGACCAACTGATGATTGCTGGTTTAGCATGAAATACCAATATTGGTGATTATTTGTCTTTTCAGCATATATGTGCTTGAGTGTATCAGTGTTATTAGATAGAGTGGAGAGTGATGGGTCATCTGAAAGTCTGTGCTCATATACCCTATATTACATATATAGACATAGGTATACAATAAGCCTGTGTTTCAATTATTATATTTCATTTAGTAGGTTGCAATTTAACAATGTGACACATATTACTTTATATTCTTTATTCTAGAGCCTAATTTTGAGTCAACATTATTAAATTTTATCACTTTGTCAAGTTAAAAAAAAATCTGTGAATGAAAATATATTTATTATTACATTTCACCATTTCTATCAGTGTATTTCAGTTTTACCTCCTTCATTCTAATAACAATAGTAGCAATTATATTATTCTATCAATAAGAAATTATCTTGGTACATAACTGTTTTCATATAAACAATGGATTTTACCCATTACAACATTTTTTCTAAATTTGAGACAAATATTTTATCATTTTGTAGAATTAATTATTTTAAATAACTCTATAACTATGCTTCAATTCACGCTTTCCAAAATGCGTTTCTTACTGCATTTTCGTAAATACCTTTAAATATTTCAAAATGTCAAAACAACTATTTAATGCAATAACAGGGTTCATCATTATTAAGTAAATGGATATAGGTAATATTATTACCTCACAACATAATTATATAAATCTTAATTAAACATGTTTCAATAACTATCTAGAGTTGGATTACCTTTGAAAATCTCCGTGATGGTCTTTCTGTTTGATGTTACACCACCAGTAAAATCTTCACATTAAAAAGGGGATTTGTTTTTGGCTAAATGGTTTATATATTTTTGTGGTCACTTAGGCATATTTCTTCTTCTTTATGACTCTTCCATGGTGTGGGAAGGAGAATAAGCTATTCCTTACTAGCCAGACAATTTAGCATTTATTATATTGATAATTTGCTTCTTCATATTGCAGCTTTTATGGTACCTCAGGTTTCTTTTAATAACTGCAGCACTTCTTTAATTAATGGCCATGGTGGTTCCAAACTCTCTTGGTCCAATTATCTAAACTCTTCTTTGTAGAATGACTGAAGACTAAACTGCTATTCCTGTGAAGTAATTATCACAATCAACCAACTACCTCGAATGGTCTTATTCCTTTCTTTTATATTTTCCTACTTCCCACAGCATTTTTCAATATCCTCTTTGATCTCATCCATGCTAACCATGTTTTCCAAAAATGTGTCAGCTTCTTTTGCCTAAGGCAAGAAAGTGATGCTATCATTCTTGATGAACTAATTACAATATTTCGATGCTTTAATTGGGAAAACATTCACTTCAAAAAAATATTATATTGGTAACATTTTAATTTGAAACCACAAAACTCCTCTCCCCCCTTTTTTAATGTGAAAGATTCATAAAAATATTTATTGATAAAAATATTTATTCAATTTTAAGAAAATTTTTTATAAAATGTGCAATGGATGGCCAATGGGTTTACCTATTGTTGCTTAAATATATAACCATATAATTTCTACATATGAACAAAATATTTTAAAAAAGGAATATCAAAAAAATATTACTGAATATTAACGATATATTGATGATGTTTTTGTATGTGGCAAAACAAATGCAATTAATGAGTTGTTGCTCAAATATGTAATCATATAATTTCTACATATGAACAAAATATTTTAAAAAAGGAATATTATCAAAAGAATATTACTGAATATTATCGATATATTGATGATGTTTTTGTATGTGGCAAAACAAATACAATTAATGAGTTGTTTAAAGAATTAAATGGTTTAGAAGACCTAAAATAGATAAAAACAGAAGAAAATTTAATGTGTGTTCAGTTTCTTGATCTTAAAATAACAAGAAATAAATGTATGCTGGATTACTGTATGACCATTAAACCAATAGAGAAAAGAGGTTATATTCCATATAAATCAAAAGTACCAATGTCACATAAAATGGCAGGTTTGAAGTCCTTTTTATTTAGAAATGATAGTATTTGCAAATATTCATCGAATAAAGGCAAAAATATTGAAATATATTCAAATGAATTGTTAAACGTTGGCTACAATTATAATCATATAGATAAGGTTATTAAAAGTTTTAATATAAAATATAAGAATAAAAATTTTAATAATAATATTGATTCTCCTGCTAATAAAAAACTATGGATATCAATACCATACATTTCAAATGATCAAGTAAATTTTATAAGGAAAATTTATAAAGGTATATGTGATATTGCATTTTACACATCTCCTATATTAAACAAATTAATAAATAACTCCAAAGATAAAACCTCATTTATAAATAAAAATTGTGTCATTTATAAATGGATATGTAGGTGTGGCAGTGGATATATAGGTGAATCAAGATGTACATTGGAAAAAAGAACTAAAGAGCACTTGCTATTATTAAAACATTCAGAAATCGAAACAAAATTGTATAGTAGATAATAATATTTCAGCATCTGTTTTTTATGACCATAATAAGTCATGTATTTATGGTTTTGACTTCAATTTTAATAATGTAAAAATATTGCAAATTGAAAAAAATAACAATAAAAGAAAAATAAAGGAAGCTATGCTAATATACAAATATAAACATGACTTAATTAACAGGCAAGCACCAAATGTTAAGATCATGGAATTGTGGGAAGGTTAGCCATTCAAAGTTTTAGTTGACAAAGATTACTAGGACAATCGAAAGCTCTCCTAAGTGGATAAAATTTTTAAATATTTAATTACTGTATTTACAAATATTCAGTTATACAATTACGTATATTGCTTTGAAAAAAATACAGACATCGAATAATAGTAATATTATATATATATATATAAATAGTTACATTATTGAATTAAGAATATCAGGCAAATTTTTAATAAGAGCAGGTTTAGAAAAGTTTTAGAATAATAAAAACAGAGATAAATAAACTGTCACATAGATTTATTCTATAATAATAATAATAACAACAATAATAATAATGATAACAACAATAATGGTGATGATGATAATAATCTGGCCTTCTATATTTTAAAGATAAGATTAAAAATAAACTGTAATAACAGTAAACATATTAAATACCATCATTTTGGTAAACTAGTTGCAATTGTCAAATACAAACTGAAAAGTAAGATCACATTAACTAGAAGAAATTGACACTGAAAATGGAAGCAAAGTCATGGTTATGATTAATTGCATCTCGGAATATATAAAAACAATCTATTAATTGAAAACACTTGATTATTATTTATAAAAAATCAAATAAGATGCTGATACTGATAAGGAGTTAAAAGATTAATGACTTAACAATAATGAAGTGTAGATACAATCAGAGCAAATAACATAATAAAACCACAAGTAAATAATAAATTTGCAGCATGACACTGTAAAATGGTAGATGACATGGAAGTAATTAATGCATCCCAAAATAGCAAAAGACAATTGATAAATGAGCATAAATGAAATGATGCCTTAATGAGATTGAATAACAGATAATAATAGCACAGGCAAAATAACTAACTTGCAGCATGTTTTATAAATTAGTAAAAAATAATCCGTAAATGAGTTTATGAATAAAGATGACATGGCAACAAAACATCAAAGGAAACAATTTCCCATATAATCTTAATTCAAAATTTAATCACTTTTATAAAATAAAAATAAATTAAAAACTTTGATCATAATAGAAGATGTATTATGAAAATACTTTATTTTACTAAGCTAATTAAATAATAAACTGACATGGAAATTGTACATCATAACTGATACAAGCTTAACTCTTAACAAAATACATGTCTTGGTTCTGCAAGTAAATTATAATGTAATGTCTTTTGAATTTTGATGTTCAATACATTACTTAAAACATAGTATTTAAGAGAAAAGACAAAGCACTAATAATTCTCAGAGTACAATAAAAGTTTATGCAAAACCCAGAAATATTTTTGTATCAAAAGATTTTAAATGTTTTAATAATGATCTTTCATTATTACTCAGGAATAGATGTTAAAAAATCTCAATATGTTAACATAGAAGTAACAATTATACCTTTTTCAATACAAGCATCAACTGCTAATTATTATCATTGTTTACCATATTCAATATGGCTTATTTCTTTTCTGAAGTACGTCCAACAAACTCAGTAAAGACATTATATATATATCATTATCAACCATTATCAATCCACTGCAGAATGAAGGTCTCTCCAAGTTTAATCCATCTTCTCCGATCTTTAGCTTCTCTTCTCCACATCACCTCTGCACACTTTCTTATTTCATCCATCCATCTCACATGTGGTCTCTTTCTGGGTCTTTTAAAATCTCTTGGAATCCAATTTAAAATTTCAATTGTCCATCTATTATCATCTCTTCTAGCAATATGTCCAGCCCAACTCCACTTCAATCTTTTAATTTTTTCAATGAGGTCAGTAACACCTGTTTGCTCTCTTACCCATACATTGTGTTTTCGATCTCTTCTTGTTACTCCCAACATACACCTCTCCATACTTCTTTGAGTGGTCTGAAGTCTCTGTATTGCTCTTCTATTGAGTGTCCAAGTCTCAGATCCATAAGTAAGAACTGGTAAAACACATTTGTTAAAAACCTTCCTTTTCAAATACATAGGCATATTTCCTTTTAGTATCAAGTTATTTCTACCAAAAGCACTCCAACCAAGTTTAATTCTATGATTAATTTCCTCCATTATGTTTCCATTCTGTATTAATAATCTAACCAAGGTATTTGTAACTTCTTCTAATTCATCATAATCAATCTTTATTTTCATATTTTGAGTAAATCGATTAAACATTACTTTAATCTTTTTAATATTTATCTTTAGTCCTACTTTCATCTGATAACTCCTGCAACATTTCCTGAAGCTCTGAAGCATTATTTGCAAAAACAACTACATCATCTGCGAAATCTAAATGACTTAAATAATCTCCATTTACTTTCACTCCTTTAGTTTTCCATTTTAATCCACAAAATACTTCTTGCAGCACTGCTGTAAAAAGTTTTGGAGATATGGAGTCACCTTGTCTTACACCTTTCTCAATGTTGACTTTCCCAGTATCATTATGTAATCTAATTGATATATATATACACACACATATATAATTTTAGACCTATAAATGTTCCGACATTTACAAAGAAAAGGCAAATTTTATATTATTTTAGACCTATAAATGTTCCAACATTTACAAAGAAAAGGTAAACATATGCTGTCTTAAAAATTAGCATTATTCATGCTGATCAGGCTTTCAATATGTTGTGTATCATAATCATAGCTCTGATTATGATCCACAATGTATTGAAAGCATGCTCAGCAAAATGCCATTTTTTAAAGCAACATGTTTATCTTTTCTTTATAAATGTCTGCACATTTATAGGTTTAAGATTACAATCGCAAGAAAAAAGAGGTAATATATTGAATGAACTACATAATACAATGATGATACAGAGTAATATTAACCAATAATGAAACAAAATCCATTCAGAAAAAAATTAATACTAATAATATATACAGTTTTATTAGAGTTATAATTAATAGATCACAAAAATTTAATTATGGTAATGCATTTAATAATATTAACAATCATTAAATAAATAATTTTGCAAGTTTGAATAAGATTATTTAAAAGTTTTCTTTTTAAAAAAATTTTTTTTATATGTCAAAGCGTTGACCGGTAAGCGAACCCGGAACAACTGCTTGGAAGGCAGTTATGCTAACGGCTAGGCCACTAATGCTTGACTAAAAGTTTCCTTTTTTTAAAAAAAAGCAAAATTGTTTAAATATATGTCAATATATATATAACTTTGAATCATTTCTGAGCATTGAACACTTTGCACCAATATTAATGGCCTCTTGTCCATTTGGCTTTAATTCACTGTCTTTAGCATTTGTTTGCTGGTTTTGCATTCATCTGGTGACAGAAACTGGAACTAAAATAGTATTGATTTATTAATTAAAACAAAAACTCAAATAGTCACTATTAAACTTATGACAAGTGAGCTGACATTCCACCCACAATATCACTGGCACTACTGTATAGAGATTTTTGCATGTTTTAATATCACTGATTGGTAATTTCTTGTTCTTTTCCATTTCAAGATCATTTGTGAAAACTTTTGACTGAATTCATTCTTTTATTTTTTGAAAATGAAAATATATATTTTACATATTTATGATTTTTTCACAAAATATTTGGTAATACTTATAATTTTAGAAATATAATATGATCAAATTTAAACTTTATTTGAAAATATTTACTTTTAGAGAAAGATAAATCAAGAGAAATTAATAACATATGAGCACAATTTGTAATTGACTGAAAAAGAGCCCTTTGATCCCAGCAGATTTTTTTGCCATTTTTAAAAATATGTAAGCAGAGTTTCAAATTTTAAATAGAAATTTTGTTAACTTTACATAATCTGAACAAATAATTCAGTTGGAATTTACAAACTGAATTAAAACATGCATGACTTTTTTTAATTTAATATTTTTACCAGTGAAAAACAAATCATTCATTAAAAAAAAGTCATTGCTCTTATTAAATCTTATTACATATTCAGTTTAATATTTTTTTCCATATTTTCAAATGTTATCTAATGAGCTTTCCAATAAATCTTAACAAGCTTTTCAGAATATTCCCAACCCCAGACCGGTTTCTGTTTCTGGCTTCCTCAGTGAGATGCTAGGATATTCAAGCATTAGATTTAAAATACCAGGCCAAGCCCACCACTTTATATAATGGGTAGCTATTAAGTAGAAAATCTGAAATTTTCAGACATCCATACATCTTCAAATCCAGCTATCTAACTTAAATAGCCATATGGGACTGAACTAAGTTCAGATACATCATATCTTAGCACCTCATTGAGAAATCCAGAAGCAGAAATAGATTTAGTGACATATATAAATAAACTTTGCAAATATTGAAAAATTAATAATAAACAGAGCATGTAGAAAAGCCATAAAATCCTTTTTGATACAAATTTATTTTTAAAATGAGAACAAATAAATGTGTATTCTTGATAAATCTCTAAAATTATACTTTAAAATATTAAAACTGCATTGTAATTCTTACCACAATGTCAGTAATAGCCCTAGTGGTCAGTACTACAACATGTACTCATTACTACTGTTTATGATTTTCTTTATTTGCATTACACTAAAATCTGTTAACATCTATTTTTAGAAATAATATATATATAAAATAAAAATGTAATCACCTAATACTTATGTTTTTTAATAATTATTATACAATTATTGTGTAAAAATAATTATGAATCTTTAACAATTTATGCAAAAAGCCAAGTTTTTTGTTATTCCACATATTTTTCTAAAGTGAACTCACATATAGCCTCAAAACCAGATTGTAAAGAACTAAATTTATCAGACATATGAAGGTGAAACCAAGTTGCTTTGACTTTGATGCCTATTCAAAAATACTGACCTTCATATTTTTTAATTAATGAATCAATATTCATTAGTTTATAATATAGCAATTTTTTAACAAAAAAAATTAATGAAATATCTCAAAAGACGGCCATAGAAGTACTATGTTAAGTGAATGTCAAACAGCAATTTCTCTGACTGAAAATCTTTATCTCATCTCATGAGAAATTTTAACTTGTTTTTAAGAAATTCTTTTTATTATTATTTTTAAAAAAAATTATACACAAACACACATGACTAATTTTCATGCTGTATTTGGATATATTTATTCTATCTTCAAAAAACTCAATTCATAATTTACCATCATAAACCCAAAAGAAGATGTTAGGAGGAGGCCATCCATGTTTGTTTACTATATGAATAATCACAATAATTATAGCTGCAATGAAAATAATGTATAGAGTAGATATTAAGAATTTCACCTGCTCAGTTTCTTTAAGCTCTTAAAGAGGAATCAAAGAATCTCCTTTTAGTTAACAGCAAAATCCATTCTTTCAGGAAAAGAAAATTTAAATTATCTAGATTTTACAAATGATGTTATTGTTTTTTGTAAATATGACTTCAGAGCTTTAAAAAATGTTTTAAGAGTTATCAGATGAATATAAAAAAGTAATTAAAGATAAATGATAAGACTGACTTGATGTTCAATGGATTTTCTCAGAAGAAAATAAAGATTGGTAATCATAAATTAGAAAAAGTTAATAACTACAAACACCCTGATCATATTATCAATACAGGTAGAAATGTAATGAATGGATTAATCATAGAATTAAATTGGATGAAATGCTTTTGTTAGAAATATATCTTTGTATTTGAAAAGAAAATCAGTTAATAGATGTGTTTTATCAGTTTTTACATATAGATTCAAGATTTAGATACTTAACAGAAGAGCCATATGAGACTTCAAACTCTCAATGGCATATGGAAAGATTTTAGGGATAAAAAAAAAGAGATCATAAACTAAATACATGGATGAGAAAATAATCAAATATTATTGATATCATTGAAAGATTTAAGAGATGGAGTGGGAATATTACTAGAAGAAATGATGATAGATGGATAGTTAAAGTCTTACATTGGATCCCAAGAGATTGTAAAAGACCTAGAAAAAGATCACATGTGAGATGGATGGATAAAAAAGTTTTCTGGTGTGTTATAGAGAAGAGAGCTAGGGATTGGACAAACTGGATTAAGCTTGGGGAGACTTTTTTTTACTGTAAAGTGAATGATCATGGTTGAAATGATGTTGATGAATGCTATATATAAATATATTATATAAATTTATTATCTAATCAAGCAAGCCCATACAACTGAAGCAGATTTAAAAAAAAGTTTCTGAGCATTATGACATTCTTATGATATTTGTAAAAATATAACATATATCAAAAATGATAAGAAAGAATATATTTAGTACAATTGTAATTGAAAAAATTGAATTTATGTTGCCTGTACCGATTAACCAATAGGATGAGAATAAAAAAAATATTATGTGCCCTGATTGAATCTGTCATGATTATGGCAAAAAGAATTTATAATTCACACATACTAGATCATTCCTTAGAATTATTATTATTACGATTTGTTTTAAAATCTAAATCAGGAATGCTGTTTTTGTTTCACTATTTTCATATACTGTTGCTCACCTAAGATTACGAATCAATATGATCACTGCCAAACATTGATAAGATCATATGTCAAGAAAATATGAAACAAAATTGATTATCAATAGACTTGTTTCAGATAACACATAACAAATACAATGAAAATTATCAAAGTGGAAGTTTCATTCCTTTTTTTCTATACAGTTGCTAGGATTTTATGCATAGAAGAACATTTAAACTATTTCAGAGAAATAGGCAAAATCTTTTATAGCCCCTTTAGTAATACATATACACATAGAGTGAATATCATTTATTCCAGAATTATAACGAATCAATTAAGTTTTCAATAATAGTTGAGAAAAGCTTAAAGTTATTTTTGTCTTTAAGTAATAAAGTTTACGAACTTTTTAAGAAGGGAAAAAATAGTTTATAAAATTAGTAATAGTGACAAGATAAAGTATAATTAAATTCAAAGCTGAACACGCATTTTAAATTAATGATTACACCATTAATGAGTCATTTTCTTTTCATTTAAGAACAAATGCCTGTGTGTGCATGTACATTATAAATATATATGCACTCCACAATTTACAAATTGGAAGTAGAGCGATTTGCGATATTGATGGAGTATACATTTCTAGCGTGATGACACTCCTTATTATATTTAAGTTGCCACGAAGCCACGTTTTTAGCTAACAATAAAATATACAGCGACATGCATTAAAGAAAGAATTATAAGTAAAATTTTAAATCAATAAAATGTTATTCCAATAGTTTTAAACTTTTTCTCGAAAAAATATAATTCAATATAAATAATGTATACTAAAAAAAAGCTTGTTTAATACTTTAAAATAATCAACATCGTACGCTAAGCATTAAACAAGATTTCTTAAATTATCAAAAACCAAGATTTCTTAGCAATAGAATGTTATTAAAAAATTATATATGCATTGCGTTATTATATACTATCAGTATATTCAAGAGCATATTCAGTACATACATATACATAAGAAATCGCACTCAGTTCTCGTTTTTTTAACTTAACTGATATGGACATATTGCTATTCTTAAATTGTTGTTCGTTCATGGTGATGCTCCATATAGACTTATTCTATAATACTTAAAAGTTTTTTAATAATAGATCTCATTGCTACGTTAAGCCTGTAACTCTACAATACAGTATTTTATTTCATGGAGATGAGAATATTAAGAAAGAGAAGTTTTCCATAAGACTCTATCTCCATTGTAAATTTAATATGAGAATGGATGTTATTTAAATGTGAAAAAAAATTATATAATTTATTTTTATCATGTTTCCAAAGGAAAATCTATATAGCTGAGCTAAATACGAGGTTTGAAAGGTGATTATTCTAAAGCATGAGTTTTTATATTTTGCATAAATAAATC
Source organism: Epiperipatus broadwayi (assembly GCA_028023455.1). Taxonomy (NCBI): domain Eukaryota; kingdom Metazoa; phylum Onychophora; class Udeonychophora; order Euonychophora; family Peripatidae; genus Epiperipatus; species Epiperipatus broadwayi. Next base: position 649,404 of record JAQFVV010006525.1, read on the forward strand.
AGCTATTACTTCTGAGATAAATGAGCCCGTAGCAGTACCAAAAGATGACAATATTGATTTCTCTAATACCAGGATCCTATTCAGAAGTGACACTCTCTGTTAATGTAAGATCAGAGAAGCCATTGAATACTAAAAAGACCAAATTGTATCAATAAACACGATAATACATGCAAACGTTCTCTCTCCTATTAGAATAAAATATCAGGTATAGAAAATGATTTACGACTCAGATTTCTAATATAATCTCAAACAGAAACAATTACGAGTTCCGAGAATATACAAGTTTCACATTAATTATTAATTTAAATTTATTCTTTATTAAATTTGTTAAAAATTTCTTTTCATTAATTTATATATATGTACAATTATAGGTATCCGAATAAATATAAATTACGAGTAATTGTATTAAAATTATTATTTAATAAATTATGTTTATTTATACTGTATTTCCTAATTGTCAAAAAGATTTAAAGTTCTCTCTAAAAATTGTGTATAGAAATAGATTGTAACCATTGCTTTATAAGATAACTGATGTTATTAAATGCGTATCTGTGCACCCCCCCCCCCCAATATGTCAAAGCATCGGCCGGGAAGCGAACCCGTAACAACTGTCTGCAAGCAACTGGTTGCAAGGCGGCTGCGCTGACCTCTCGACTACCAACGCTTGACTATCGCAGTTTTATTAGCATATTTTTTGTATATTAATAAAATATTTTAATGTTTACTATTTTTTTATTTATTAAAAACGAAACTTATTTTTTAATTTGTTCTTAAGTTTTTGTTTCAATTGTTGATTAGCTTTTTCAAAGTTGTGTTATATCATGTGACATCGTAATTATTGCTGCAATTACGAATATTCTATATAAAACTTAACATCAAAATTAAGAAGTTTGATTTCACATAAAAACACGATTTCAAAGCACTTTTTTCTTTCTATTTTTTGAAATTCAAATAAATTTAAATTTGTTATAAGGATATGTTTTGAAAAATATCATTTGTGTTTAAAAAAACACAATTAAAGACTAGTCAAAACAAATGATAAATTAATATTTGTTGAATATAAATTAAAAATAACACATCTAAATAATTAAAGAACTACCATTTTAAAATAAGTTTTTAAAATGACATCTTTCCTCTTTTAGGAATACCGGAGAATTTGTTTGAAGGAGTCACTTTTGAAATATATGCACTATATACATTAAATACTATTATTTAAGCACTCATTTATTAGAGTGCATCTATTCGCAACAATCATATTTAAATAAATATACAAGTAATAAACAATCATTTTTACTACATTAGTAATTTTTATATGACTTTAAATTTTTAATATTAAATTTGTGCATAAACACAAATATTGATAATCGTTTAATAAACCACCACGTAATTATATTCATATATCCAATTTCATGTTCCTACAACTTACGATTTAATTTGCTCTGCACGGTTTAGCGCAGTTGATATAGCGTAGTTTCATACTTGATTAAAAAGGTTACTAGATTTGTTAATCCTTATATACATCCAGTACAGCTTTAGGATATTTTGTATTGGCTGAACAGTCGAGTAAAGTGGGGATGCTGAAATATTCATCGAGAGCATTTGGTTCATTAGTCAAGTCCGGAGGCTATATATAAAATCGAAAATAAAGCTGTATTTATTATATTAACAAATATTTGACTTTAAAAATATTTCACTTGCATGAGCTTTAAAGTGAATAAATAATGGACACTTCCATAAAAATTTGAATTAGGCCATATATAAATGAGACTTTACGTCAGGATTGTAATAGTTTCACCCTCGTTTGAGATGGCCACTATACACTATATCTTCCAATCCTTATAAATGGTCATTTTATTATTAGTCACTTTGTGTTGTTTGAACAATCTATGGGGATGGATTCCAATTCCTGGGATACAGGTACTATTTTCCCAATGAATGGAATTGTCATGATTATAGTTTTTGAAACTTTAGGGTTTGACTATTGAGAACTTTAAAGTTAGACTGTTTTACTCTTCTGGTTTCATTTTAACCCAACCTACTATCATCCTCTATATAGGCATCATGAGTTTAAAGTAGAACCTGGAAGACAAATCTAGTACAAATTGATTCAGTTATTGGAATGTTAAACAGATTATACTTTCTGTCATTCGCTAACAAGCGATATCTGTTTTGAATTATATACCCTCCTTTACATCATAAATCAGTATGTACTATTACTATATATAATACCATTGTTTGGTTAAGATTCATATAAGTCTACTGCTTTTTAGACCTTAAATAACTAAATCAAAATATTACTCAATATTCAAGAACATTTATATAATAAAATAAAAAAGATTTATTTACAAAATAAATACCAATTAACAATAAAAAAGAACAATTATAATAGTATATGAATTCAAGGCATCATCTTTATTAAACATAAAACATGAATAGGAAATTTACCATTAAAAAGCATGACAATCAACTTACTATTCAACTTCAATTGTATGTATAAGTAAACAGGCATGGGTGCAAAATGTCATCAATTGCTTAAACAGTACTTTCAAACTTAATTTTGGAGGTTTATAATTTAAATAACCATCAAAGGATTACAAGCTATCTAGTCATCTAGGTACAGTGAATGATCTGATATAAGATTACTAAAATAGGTAACTTCCAAAACCATGAAACATATTTAGATGAGATACAAAAAAAAAAAAGAAAGCCCATGCTGTTTAACAATACACATTTTTGATTCCTATCTTAAAATTCACTTAAATTGATTTATCATGTCTGGATAAGTATATCAAAAGTACATAATAAATAACTGCTTTCATTAATACAAATTTATTTATCATTTGGCTTAAAGATCAATTTGCAAAACTTTATCAATTTAAATTTTTCTTTTTCATTATCAATATAAAACAATATGTAAATACACATGCATTTTCAGTGGTCATGTTTTTGACTTTTTTTTTAAAAAAAAAACCTAATTTAATACTTCATTTTTAAATCTCTGTTAAACTATTTTAAAATTAAAGGCTTAACACAATTTACATTTATTTTCTAAAACTAATTAGCTTATATCTTTGCAAACTGTATTTTCTTTATTTAACATTACCAAAAAAATAAAAAAAAATAATTGGATTATTTTTTGTTCTGCACCATTATAATAAAGAATTCTATTAACCAACTTGCATTGTAACAGTTTTAATTGTTTTCCCTGACTGCAAGCTTTCAACATTAATTTTATTAAACCATTACTATTTATCAGAATATAATAAATTTGACTTTATTCGATAAAAATATTTATTTAGAAATGAAGAAAATTCTTTAAAAAATACAATTGCTTTATGCAAACATTGAAAAAAATATAATTAAAACAATAAACATTTTTTCATCATCAACAGAAGAAACAGTTTCATTTCAGAAAATAAACAAAATCTTTTTTATTTGACATTTGTTTTTGAAATGTGAATGAATAAATATCAATATCTGATAACTTCATCAAACTATGCTTTAAAAGTTTAAAATTGTTTTCATAATTTTTACATATTGCAATATATTCTAACAGTCTGTCATGTGTGCCATTTAGCAGGCAGCTTTCCCATTTGCATTATTAATATTATGGTAAAAAATTTAATGTTTTATTTTTAGAAATAACTTACTCATATACAAAATAAATAATAATCCATATTCTTGATTTTTAATAATAATTACATAATTATTATGCAAAAAATCAAGTTTTTAGTTATTTAAAATATTTTCTCAAAATAATATACAAAATTTAAGATTGTTAAGAAAGAATACAAGTCCATCAAGGCAGAGTTTAAAAGTCTTTCAAGTTCCACATTTTAAATTTTCCTGATATCCACAGAATTTTTTTAGAATTAAAATATTAAAATAAAATATACTGGGTTTAATGTTTACTCAAAAAAATGTTAGTGATTTCTTACAACCAGTGGCAAATTGAATTTTGTGACTTCTCATACTAAGAGTTTCAAAGAGAAAATAAAATAAGTTAAGCCAATATATTATTAAAATTTTATGCTCAATTTTAAACATTATCTTAAAAAGTAATTCAATATCTTCTAAATTTAATATTAAATCCAATAGTACATAAATATAAAATTTTAAATAACATTTATTTAAAAAAGTAATATAATTATTCTCATTGTAATTAATTAGTTTAGTTCTTTAAAAATAATTGTCAAAGTCACAGTTTGTGCTTCCTTGGATTCATTTTAAATTTTGTCTAACTTCATTTTCATTATTTTATCTTAACACTAATATTGAATTTTACAAATTCTTATAAATACAATTTTGTAGTTTTACTAAAAATTTTAATATAATTCTCTATAACTTTTATTTAACAATATAATTTGATTTTCTAGCACTGGGATGCTACCATCAACAAAATCTATAGTAAAGTCAGAGCAAATCCTCCAATTGTTGATAAGCCATGGATGCTCCTTCCACATAAAACCAAAATCAGCCAAAAATATCACCAAAATTTGTTCTGAATCACATTGAGTAAGCTTCCACACCCCTCCCTCAATAAATAGACTAATGAATAACTCTAAAGACAAACTCTTCACAGAACAATACCCCAAGTCTACAAGATCATATAAAAGCTGGATGCAATGCTGTCTACTATGGAGAATCATGAGCCAACCTCATCACAAGGCTATCATAACACCAATACCTATACAAAAGGACTAGAAGCAACCAAGAATATCAATACATATTTCTCAAACATCAAAATACACTTGGTCATGCATATGAGCTCCTAGTGGCATTGCATGTATTGAAAGAAACAATTCCAAGTGCAAGATTTCAAAGGCATGATGCCAATGACTTCAGTTTGATTAACAAAAAGGAATCCTGCTTCATCTTCTTAAAAAAGTAGGCTATTTAATCCACTGAACTCATTTGAATAAATTTAAATAAACTTACCCCACATTTACCAAGAGGATATTGAAAGTTGTAAGCTCAATTTAAAACTATGTAAATACTAAGCTTTTCTTATTATAATACCCCAGTGCTAGAAAGTTAGGACTTTTAATAATATATTTTGCTAGTGAGAATATAAGAATTGGCTGAGTGATTGCTACATTTTACACACATGTAGATTTATTTCAAACATTTATAATTTTAGCTCTTTTGCATTTCAATGCTTTCCATCCTTCTCATAGTGTTAGTTTAATAGTTTAAACATTTTGTTTTAGTATTAAAATCTTTATTCCATAATATGAATCAATGACAAATATAAGTTTTACAAAGGAAAACATCCTAAAAATTATACCTGAATTTTCAAATATGGAAATAATAATAAAGTGAAATATAAAATGGAAACAATTATTTTTTTTTCTAATTAGTTAATTATTATAATGCTAATGAAAAATGTAAAGTAAAATCTTTATTGAATGAATTACATTTTCTTAATATAAATGAATTTTTATAAAGTCATTATAAAGCTATTAAATTATGTTCTAAAATTTAAAATTGCATGTTATGTGTTATTATAGTGATTGATAGAGTGTAAAGATCATAGTTTCCTTTTTATTATTACTTCAAATTTTATAACTTGTATTTTGTAAAATGAAACATATTTTTTTAAAAAATCTAAGTGTAAACAAAAATATATTTCTTCTTAAATAATTTCATAAAAACATTTTGAAATACTAAATATAGTGTATATACTTAACCTAGATGTAATTAAACAGGGATTTGAATCCATATTGATTGTAGGGAGCTTAAAAGTCTGGGTTCAAACCCTCTACTTTAAATACAAACATTTTGATAAATAATCATAAATATTTAAATAAACTATAAATTATTAATTTTTTTTTCTAATTGCTAATGATAATCAACAACTAAGACTCAAAGAATTTACTAATCAGTGACCTTCTATGGACTATTAACTTTTCAGATTTTTTTAAAAAGTAATAAATCAATATTTACATTATTTAACAATTTTTAATATTAAATAAACATAAAACTGGAAAATTAGTGCTAAAGATAGCTGCAAGAATGTAGCAGCACCAAAACAGTATTCTGGGGGTCACTGAATCTTGGAATCATTAAATTAAAAAATGGTCTTCTTCAGATTACTTTATGCATATTTCAATTAGCATAGAGCTAATTTTTAAAGTATTTCATGAAGATATTAACATTCATAAGACTGAAACCACTTCAAGCAAAAATACTTTTTAGAGCATATTCTAAAGTAGCTGCAAATCAGATAGAGATTTTTAAAGTGGTTGTTACACAGATATTAATGTTCAACACAAAAATATACTGCTATGACATTCAAGTTTGCAATTTTTCCTTAGAAACCACTTTAATATAACTATCAATGAATAATCTAACATGTAAGTCTGACTTATATTTACCACCCATAGTTAATTGGTAATAAAAAATGCATAAGAAAGAGAAGCAAGCACAAATGAATTTTTAGTAGCAAATTCTTTTTTCTTATCATAGTTCTGCTAACTAGTACAAGATTTAGTAATCAATAAGCTTCAGATCCTATCTAATATCTCCAGACTAGTTTGGTAGTTTATGACTTTAATCAGAGAGGAACTTTGGATGTTGGAGCACTGTCACTGGATCTTTTGGATTGAACATACTTTTTCTTTACTAACTATCTCTTATTTCTTTGTTTCACTAGTTTGCAGAGCTGTGGTGAAGAAAAAAAATACTACTGAAAAGTATTGTGTAAGCTGGTATCATGTGATGTTTTATTGGCTTTAAAAATTAATATTGTAACAAATTTTCCTCTCTTTATATCTTTTTAGCAGTTGTGGTCTAGTTTTCCTTAACAATAAATATCTAAAGCCAAACTTACAATTAACATTTTTATTTTTACTAATAGATTATGTTGTTTTTTTCTATTAGAACTCATCATTTACATATTATCTAAAAAGTTTTAAAATATATTTATAGATTTGACTTAGTCCTTTTAATCTAAAATACTGTGATCTTACTGATTTTATAAACATTATTAAATGTATTATTTTTTAAGAAATTTTTTAAAAACTGAATTTTAAAACACCTGATAATAAAATTATATTCTTTATATGAGAATTGGCTATCTTAATATATATCTGAGCACTTATAGTATATATGTGTAGAGATGGTAATCTGGACCAACTGATGATTGCTGGTTTAGCATGAAATACATATATTGGTGTTTATTTATCTTTTCGACATATATGTGTTCAAGTGTATCAGTGTTACGAGATAGAGTGGAGAGTGGTGGGTTGTGTGAAAGTCTGTACTCATATACCCTATATATTACATATATAGACACAGGTATATAATAAGCTTGTGTTTCAGTTATATAAATTTAAGTAGAGAAGAAGGTGGGACCATCTTTTTCTCGTAAAATCTTTGCCTTGTGTTTTGAATTGAGAGTTCCCTATGCAGTCATTATTACGTCTGATTGGCTGTCATATAAGCATTTTTAAGGTGCATCTGTCAAGGGTTTCAGTCTTTCATGTTATTATTATTTTGTATTATACTAAACTAAAATTATAGAGTTTATTTTTTAAAATAATCTTATTTAAATTAACATGAACTTATATATCCACACACACATTTTTTTCTTGTTTTTAGTACCTTATGTACATGTGCACTTCAATACTTATTCATCATTATATCACTTTCAATCATTATCAATCCACTCCAGGATACAGTCTCTCCAAGTTTAATCCAATTTCTATTATCTCTTATCTTTCTTCTCCATATAATCTCAGTACACTTCTTTATTTTATTTATTCATCACATGTAGTATATTTCTATATATTTTACACTCTCTTGGAATCTAATTTAAGATTCCAACTGTCTATAAACCCAGGTCCACTTCAATCTCTTAATTCTTTCATTGATATGAATAATATATGTTTATTCTCTCACCCATGTATATCATGTTTGATTCATTCTTGTTATTCATAACATACATATTTTCATTCTTTGTTGAGTGATCTGAAGTTTCTATTTTGCTCTTTTGTTAAGTGTCTAAGTCTCAGATCCATAAGTAAGAATTGTTAAAACACATATTAAAAACTCTCCTTTTCAAGTATATAGGCATATTTCCCTTCAATATTAGGTTATTTCTAAAATACTCCATCCAAATTTAATTCTATGATTAATTTCATCCATTATATTTCCATGTGTATTAATAATCTGACCAAAGTATTTGTAATTATTAACTTTTTCTAATTCATCATTAGCCATTTTTATTTCCATTTTTTGAAAAAATCCATTGAACATTACTTTAGTCCTACTTATTTACGTACATTTGATAATTCTTGCAAAATTTCCCAAAATTCTGAAACATTATTTGCAAGAACAATTATATATATGTAAATTTAGATACCTTAAATAATCTCCATTTTCTTTTAATCCTTTAGTTTTATTTTAATCTACAAAATATTTCTTGAAAAACTGCTGTAAAAAGTTTTGGAGGTATGGAGTCATCCTCTCATACATCCTTCTCATTGTTAGTCCTCCTAGTATGACTATATAGAGTAATCACTGCTGATACATTATGAAGCAGAATATGACAAAGTTCTGGTCTATGTCTTTATGATCCAATGCTTCAATCTCTGAAGAAATGCTTATGGAATCAAATGCCTTTTCATAATTTGCAAATCCAAAGCATTCTGGAAACTCATATTCATTGATGTTTTATATAACCTCTCTAAATACTTGAATGTGATCCACTGTGCTAAAACTACTTTTAAATCAATGTAGTTTTTTTGATTGGTTAAAATTCAATTTTGCTAGAGATGAGTTGAATTTTCTTTCTCACTGTTTTTTAAATAAACAAATAAATAATACTTCTGTATATAATATAAAAATAATATAAATAACAATTCGTGTCAATTGTTAATACAGAGTTTAATATAAATAAATAAAAACAAATAATATTTCCAAGCGCTTTCAACTCTTACGAGTCCTTATCAAGACAGTGTAAACAATTCTATTTTCTCCTAGGTGATGAATCTAACATTTCATTGTATTGGCCAGGAACAACTAATCGGAAAGCTGGTTAATTTTGAATTCATAGCACAAGATGAATTTTGTATAATATATGATTCTTTAATCTTGCGTTTTTTATCATGTGTTTCATTCATTAATATTATAAAATCCTTTGGACTACATATATGGCCTGTATTATTTTGGTGAACATAAAAAGCTGAATAAACTGTATCATCTTCTCTTGCTCTATTATAAGTATATTTATGTTGTTGAAGGCGATATTTAATATTTGTTTTGGTTTCTCCAACATATATTGCACTACAATTTATTTGTGGGCATCTAATAGAGTATACAACACTGCTTTTATCCTCCTTATTTATTATTTCCTTAGAATTATTTATTAACCTATTAAGGTTAGATGGAGTTCTCCATGCTAATCGAAAATCTTGACTTAAAACTTTTATTATATTTTTATTAATATTGGGAATAAAAGCTAATGACATCCATGGTTTATTATTCATATTTATATGGTCACTATTATGATGTTGTTTATAATGCTTCAATACAGTAGATAATAGCATTTGTTTATTATAACCCACTTGTATTAAATCTTGCATATAACATTTTATATTATCTTTCATAAACATTTCATTTGAACACAGTCGTTGATTACGTGTTAAAAAAGCTCTAAAACCAGCTAATTTGTGTACTAAAGGAACATTAGATGTTGGATGAATGTAACCTCTATTATCTATATGTTTTACAACCATTTTATATACTAATTTACCATCTACCCTTGATATTTGCAAATCTAGGTATTTAATACTAGAATTGTCTTCTCTTTCTATTGTCCAAACTAAACCATCTTGGTTCTGCAAACTATCAAAAATTTGCTTTATAATGTCTGGTAGCCCATATATCAAAACATCATCCACATATCTACAATATAATGTGTTCTCATTTTTTACTAACCTTAATAGGTTAATAAATAATTCTAAGGAAATAATAAATAAGGAGGATAAAAGCAGTGTTGTATACTCTATTAGATGCCCACAAATAAATTGTAGTGCAATATATGTTGGAGAAACTAAAACAAATATTAAATATCACCTTCAACAACATAAATATACTTATAATAGAGCAAGAGAAGATGATACAGTTTATTCAGCTTTTTATGTTCACCAAAATAATACAGGCCATATATGTAGTCCAAAGGATTTTACAATATTAATGAATGAAACACATGATAAAAAACGCAAGATTAAAGAATCATATACAAAATTCATCTTGCGCTATGAATTCAAAATTAACCAGCTTTCCGATTAGTTGTTCCTGGACAATACAATGAAATGTTAGATTCATCATATAGGAGAAAATAGAATTGTTTACACTGCCTTGATAAGGACTCGTAAGAGTTGAAAGCGCTTGGAAATATTATTTGTTTTTATTTATTTATATTAAACTCTGTATTAACAATTGACACAAATTGTTATTTATATTGTTTTTTAAATATTAATATTAGTATGGCATTCTTCCAATCATCTAGTACATTTTTATCATTTAGACATTTGGTATATAATTTTGACATTTTTTCTATTTCTTTCCCTTATTTTTTTTAAGATGTCAATTATAATTCCGTCATTACCTGGAGCTTTTACATTCTTCATAGATTTCATTGCATGTCTCACTTTTTCATTTAAAATCTTGCCCAATTCAGAAGATGTAGTAATTATTGATGACACTTTTTTTTATTGCTATATAATTTTTTATAGAACTCTTCTACATATTTCATGATGTCATCTCTTTTTTTAGTAGCATCTTTTTCTTCTTATCACAGAAACGTTTCCTAACAACATCAAGATGTTGTTTTAAACTTTTGGTACTTTTATTTTTTGCTATAGCTTTCTGCTAATTCACAATTATATTTTCTTATATCATTATCCTTCTTAATGAATCATTTTATATCTTTTCATATTCTTTATTTTCTTCATAAATGATCTTGTCTCATTAAAAATTTTATTAGTGAATTTATGCTTTTTGGTACCAGCTGTCTTTGTTGCAGTTCTTAATAATATATTATTAGTTATCCTCAAATGTGAAGTCTTCAAAATCTGTTAATATTTTTAAATGATTTGCAAGTTCTAATTTGAATTAATTGAAACGTTTCTAAATATTACATTTCATTAACTAAAAAATTTTATGCTACCAAAAACTGCTCTAGCCAATAGTATCAATATGCCAATTTTTCAATCCATAAAATAGTAATTTCAATAGTTATCATCTAAATATTACAGAAGGATGAAAGTTTAAAGGAATTTATTCAAAAATATTAAAGATATATTAAAACTTTTTAGTAAATTAAAATTTGATATCAGTAGTTAGAGGAGAAAAAACATTCTAATTTAATAGAAAAAAATTAATGAACATTATGTTATGTTCTCAAAAGTTGTCTGCTTTAATTTAATTTATCTAATATTAATATCATTTACATTCTTTATTACTTTTACAATGCTTTTTATAATCCTCTGTTGATGGTTTTGATTGCCTCAGCAATCTTCTTCAGAACTATGACAAACAAAATACAAGTACATGAATACAAATATACACGAACATATAATTTCTTGATGTTCCTTATATGCTCCATATATTCACTCATATATATATATATCTTATATGTTCATGTATGTTAGCACTCATGTATTCGTATTGTGTTTGTTATAATCTCTGAAGAAGATTGCTAGAACAATTGAAACTGTCAATAGTGGATTGTAAAAAGGATTCTAAAAGTAATAGAGAACTTAAATGATATTATTATTATACGAATTTGGCAATGCAATAAGAAAGATAAAGTTAATTTAATTTAGATACATACTTTGGACTAAACATATTTAGTATTTAATATTTTTATATTTACAAGATAAAGTAAGTGAGAGTATCTCTTCATCTTGTGATCCTTAACTATAATTTCAAAATGATATATGCCATTTTAAAAATATGATTATTATTACTGTTTAATATATCTCAATACAAGTATACTTTGCATACTTGAAGTTTAGATGTAATTATAAAGGATTTGAACATAGATTTTCAAGCTCTCTTCAGTTATCCACTATCTTATACAACCAATACATATGGCCACACACAATACACATGATGCCACATGTGAAAAAAATAAACAATCTCCAATATACTCACATTCATAAGTTGATCTAGATCATCATTCCCCATATATATATAATCAGTGCTCAGTTTATATTAAGATAACAAATCTTCAAACTTTAATGGACAGGCTTCAATTACTCCACCCTCTAACTCTTCAGCCATCCATCCTATTGAAAATCTGATGATGAAACACCCAAATTCCTTGTTGATGCCAATATTATTGTCATGCCAATGTTGATATTAAGCCATTCTGACTCCTCATGTATAGTATATTTCCCATTTAAATACCCAGAAGAGGGTTGTGCAGGATACAGGTAGAATCTGTAATATTTGAATACAAGTATAATTTATATACTTGGAGTTTAAATCTAATAATGGGGGATTTGAACACAGACTTTTAAACTCCTTTCAGCTATCCATTCTATCTCAAATAGCTGATACACAAAACCACACATGTGAAAAGATAATCTTTTTTACATGTGTGGTCATGTGTATTGGTTAGATGAGATGGAGTGGATAGCTGATGGAAGCTTGAAAGTCTGTGTTCAAATCCTCTTTAATTAGATCTAATAATAATAAACATGTGTATGGTCATGTGTATCAGTTGTATGAGATAGAGTTGATAGTTGAAGGAAGCTTGAAAGTCTGTATTTAAATCCCCTATAATTATATTTATGAAATGTAATATCAATAATTTTGGAACAATACTACAGCATATAAATAAAAATATGCAAAGCTTGGTCTAGCTAAAACTGAGTAGTTGAAATACATCTTAAAAGGCATTAGCAAGTTTGCTTTAATGTGCAGCTCCCAGTTTTCATTGCTATTTCCCCTAAACTTTTATAGCAATAATCTATAATCATATAATATATACCTGCCCTGGCCAAACTGTGCTTCTCATAAACTTTTGAAATAAAATATAAAATCATATTAGCATAATTTAAAAATGATTGTTTACGTCAACAATTTCTACAATTTTTTTTATCAGTTCCCAGAAAACTGAGGTGGTGACCAAAAATAACCAAAATGTTGTAATAAAAAATTGTGTATTTGTTTTTAGGAGTTACAAATTGAGTTTTCTTCAAAGTACTATTTGATGCAATGCACATGTTTAAATATATTTTCCACTTTTCAAAGAAGTTCTGAAACTCTTGAAGTGTGGTGATTTTTAATGCTTCCATTATGTTTTTCTTCATTATTTCCAAATCCACAAACCTTTTTCGTTTGGGATATTTTCATTTGGGAAAATAGAAAGAATTTGCACAGTGTGAGATTGTTAAATATGGCTAATGGATAAGCTGGGCCAGGTTGTTTTTAATTAAAAATTGTTTCACCCCCAAGGCTGTGTATTCTGGTGTGTTATCATGGTGGTGCTTGCACTACCCACTTTACCACAAATCAGGATGCTTTTATTTTATTGCATTATGCAAATTTCAGAACTTGTAGGTAAAATACCTGATCATTACCAATGAATTCTAAAGGAAAAATTCCATTTGCATCAAAAATAAAAATCAGCATCATCTTGGCATTGGATTTCCCTTGCCATTCTTTTTAGGGGCACAGTAAATTTGAAATGTCCATTAAACCACTAGTAAACTTGTGTTTTCCCCAGAATAGCTTGCTTGCAAGTTATTTTAAGCATTATAACTATTTCTTTTGGCATTTTACCTAATAGAAAACAAAAATTCCATGTTAAATACAATTTATCCAAACCACTTCAAACACTTTTGAGCAAAACTCTTTATTTGTACATATATACATATGTCTACATTTCAACTGTCCTGCAGTCTTCTTCAGAGCACTCTTTATTTATACATATATTGAAACGATAACTTTCCAAGCCCCTATTGTTTCACCATCAAACCTAATGACACACTCATCTGTGCTAAGTTCGAACCTATTTAAATGTTAATAAATTTAAAATTTGTTCATGTCTGTATAAACAGTATTATATATTTGCGTGCGAACCAACGCTATAATTAGATAGGATTAGTAAAATCATAGCGTACTAAATTTATTTAATATTTCTAAAAATGTTCATTATATTATTTAAGTTAAGAGTAAATTATTCATTTTGTTGTTTAATATTGTAATTTCTTATGTGGATATATAATCTGTGCTATATAGAAGAAAGACATGATTTTAAAATATGTAAAAGCTGTTATCTAAAAATAATATTAAATGTCTTTAAAAATTGTTAAAAGATTTCTTGTTTTAAATATATTTCAGGGAAAAGTTTCTCGAAAATATATTTAAAAGCTATATCAAAATATGTTTGTAAATTATTTTTAATAAATATGTAAAAAGGTTTGCATTTTAAAAAAATGTTAAAAGGTTGTTTTTAAATAAAAAGAGTTTCTATTATATGTAAGATTAAAAATAAAAGCTGGTCAAGTAATTAAAAAGATTTCTGATTGTAAACAAGTGTCATTAATGACCACACCTGGAATTCGTAAAAAGTAAAACTAATTCAAAATTTACTAATTAAAATCTCCTTAGATAAGATTAAGTTAAATTGGACAATTGTTCGCAACAAAAAATCTTAATTATAATAATAGCTTATGCAATGTTTCTAACATAAGTTATCTAAGATCTGGATTATAAATTAAAAAATATTTAATTAAATTCCTGAGTTTAGTGAGTCTTGACACGATAGATTCCGATAAGGAAAACATATAAATACTCTGTATTTTTAACAAGGGAGACAGCCATATTTTTAGAGAGAATTGCAGCCATCCTTCACAATTGTTAATGTATAATATGTCCGGCTAAAAGCGGGCATTTTGTTGCTGTTACTCCGCGGGAGAATGGGGTTTCTGTCATCGAAATGCCTAAACCACCATCATGCCAATAGAAGAGACGAGCCTAACATAATGGGAAAGATGATGCCACCAGCCGCCCAGTCAAACTCACCAAACATACAGCCAAGAACTTGCAGTCCAGATAAATAATACCAGTACCATTTTATTTTTTAAACCGCAGAGGTCTGTGTAATTCTGTGTAATTTTTTATGTAAATATATCTATATAAGTTAGCTAACTCTCTTTTTAAAATAATTATAAAACTAATATGTACCCAAAACTTAAATCCATTTAATTAATATTTTAAATATGTCAATTGCTATCAAAATTTAATGTGTTAAAGTTTAAATAATGTGACTTATTTATATTTTCCATTCACTTCAAAGTAAATTATTTAGTTTAAAGTTATGTCACTGCGGTTGTGTTTATATTTCTTTGCTTATTTTAATTAAATGCTTTTATAATTTATATGCCAATATTTCAAAACAGTGGGCACTTAATTTCATCTTTTTAAGAAGATATTATTTGAAAATCTTTGCATAATTTATTTATAGCATCAACTTTCTGCGCTGTTTCGAAATCCTATTTTTTTATATTATTTAAATGATTTAATATGTGAAATGTGGCTCTTTTAATCAACCAGTTAAAAACTTAACCTTATAGTTTTATTTAGAATTAAATTTAGCCTTGATCATATTTATAAGTATATTTGACATTTAAATTCTTAAGTCCATAGAAATATACTTTCCCTCCTTAAATATTTATTATCTATAAGTAACTTAATAGATCGAGCATGTCAAAGTACAGATGTAGTAATATTCCCTTTCATAGCATAGACATTTATTACCAGGCTACACAAGAGTTGGTCCCAATTTGATAGAGCTAATATGCTATTAACTCATATTTCATAGTATGAAATATACTATTCCTTGCTTGGCGGATGTGATATATTATTTTATAATATTATTCTTGTTTTGCTGCTATACGTAATATACATATCTCAAGATGGAGCTACAGCATTGCCAGCACATCTTCTCTTATAGGGTAGAGCAGTAGGAAGCCTGAGCCAAGGCCAGGTTAGCATGTAAGTCCCCCACCATTTCCTGAACACAATGTTCCTTTCACGCAGCATTGCGATCGGTTTACAGGGTGCCGGCATTTGTTGCAAGAACCCTGAAGTGAGAGCGACTTTTCCTATTATTGTTTACCTGTGCCATAGCGCATTGGTAAAATCTTATTCAGCCAACTCTCCCACCTTAACGCTTTCAGCATTCTGAAATTTTCTCTCGAAAGCCATGTTCGATCGATCATTACTTGAGCTGGTTTATGCGCTTGTTATTAAGTCATATTGTATATTTTAGTAAATGAATTCATGATCAAAGTTCAATATAATTATTTATATACCAGCCACAAAGGTAATAGGATTTCGCTTAAATAGATTTATAGACATAACATAGTGATTAAATATGTATCAGTTGTAAAGCAATTCATAATATGGGCATATGTTAAACCCATGTATGAAAATTAAATGAAATTATTTATATAAAGCTATTTTGAATTGTATATAAAAAGAGAATGTGTTCTCTTATCCACCCAATGTTTGCGTACATTCGACACTGAAATGTGTAAAACTTATCAATTTCATGCCAATTGTAAATAAATATATAATTAATTTAATGTATTTCGTTCTCTGTCTTATTATTGATCTAATTCAATCCAATTCTAATTACTATTTATAGTCTATATATGTGAAAACTATGCATTAAGTTAAGTTAGATTAGTGATATATTTTAGTCAATTAAGATCCTTTCTTTTATTCATCAGAGTCTTATTGCATCTCCGTGACCTATGTCAGCTGTGTGGAAAGAGGTATACTACGTGTAATTTCAAGGTGGTCATTTGTAGGGTCTTGAGTCTTGGAATCCTGGCTCACAAGTTGAAGTGTGGTCGGACTTGGGATGTCACAGTCTTAGTCTGGTCAGCTTCAGTCTCTTTTGCTTGGATTCTGAATTCTGTTTTGCAAATGTACAAACTTGACTGTTACATAGTATATTTTTTCCCCGAGTTTGGGCGCCCATCGTGTGGCTATTCGAATTTTCCATACCCTGCAATGCCCTGTATAACATTTGTGTGAGTGTATAATGTTTTTTCTTTCCTCTGTTTTAAATTAATAAATAATATATATGTAGAATTTTTTTTCCCCGGGGTTTGTATGCCCAAAATCATGGGGCCTGTAACTTATTTCCACCCCTGAGGAGATTATTGAGTATAGAGATAAAAATTCTTTTGTTCAAAATTAAAAAATTCTGAGTAAAATTTTTTTTGCCAAAATAATGTATATGTATAGATTTTTTTTCATGAGTTTGGACGTCAATTAATTCCATACTCGGAGTAGATTATTATTTCATTATATAAAAATTATTTATATAGATGCATAGTATAATTTTAAGGGGATTTATAATATATGTTGTGTAAACTTTCTTGCTCACTGTGACTGGCACCCGAGGATGATTTGAATAAATGTCAAATCATTCTCACATAAATTTTGTCATCAGGAGTAAAGAGAGAAAAGGGGGGTCTATTATTTGTGTTATGTTTTATGAATTGGATTGAATGAGAAAGAGAAGGAAATAAATGTAAGGTCAAATCAAATCTTAAAGGTTCGAAACTAGCACAGACGTGTAAATTAAATTATAACCATGAACCGTGGAAAATTTAAAAAAGAAAAACAGCTACAAGAGGCCAAGGGTGAGTTGCATTTTATAATTTTTTTTGTTATATATATATATAGAATTTATTTCACTGTTAATTAAATGTTGGGTGGGCATCAAGCGAATGTATAGCGAGAAGTTAGGTGTATTAATAGAGTTAGGCATAAGTGTTGGGATGAGTAGGAGACAGATCATTTTCTTGTGGAGTGCAGCAATTAGCTGAGTTAGTAAAGCAAACAAAAAACTTTAGTAAAAACGAATTTAGTAAAAAGAGAAAAAATTTTTTTGTTAGTATATTAAAATGGATAATAGTATGGAAGAAGAAAGGGAAGTAGTGAGTGAAGGGGAAAAAAGGAAAACAGGAAAAGAAGGAATGTGTAGGAATATTATATTAAGATCAGGAAAAGAAATTATGGAAGAGAGTAGCAGCACAGAGGGAGACACGGAGGGTGAAGTGAGTACGAGCCAGATTAGGGCTAAGGCATCTATACAACAAAGCGTGGCCATGTCAGAAAAGTCAGACAACACGGTAAATGAACAGAGACCCACAGAAGAAATAAAAAAAGAATGCTGGAATATTAATTCAATGATGGAATCACTATTGAAACAAATTAAAATGGAAATAGCAACAAGCAGATAGGATGCAGAAGAGAGAGATCATAGAAATAATCTAGAAATGGAACGATGTTTTGAAGCTTTGGGCAGGTGATGTGAGGAAGGAGCAGCACAGATTAGAAAAGACTTAGAAGAAATTCTGTGTAAAGGCCTGCAGGAAGTATCCTTTAGCTGCCAACAGAATTGTGAAAAAATAGTTTGAATTCACAGAAATGCTGGATACAACCAGGACAGAAAATAAAAATGAAATGGTGAAAATCCAAGAGGAAATCAAGGCCATGGGGGAGCAGGTTGAGCATCAAGAAAAAGATATAGGGGAGAAGTTCAATAAAATGGAAACAGATCTTAGCAGGAAGTTTCAGGAATATGAAAACACACATAGTGAGATCTGGGATGAAATATATGAATTAAAAGAAGGCCTGGCTCATAGAAGACAAGCAGCAGCTGAGGAAGAGAACAGTATAGCAGAATGTATTCAAGAATTAAGAAAAGACCTTGCTGAAATGAAGGGAGCAAAGAAAGAAAGCATAGAAAACAGTTTAGCCATTAGTCATTTAGCCGAGAACCCGTGCAAAAGAAAACTAGTATCAGTGGGGGATGCTAAAGAGATTCTTAGAAAGGAGGAAAGCAATGTCAATGCAAAAAGCATCATAAACAAAGGAAATGTTCAGATAGCCACCCCAGATAGGAATGAGTTAGATGCAGAGACAATCGGACTGTATGGGAAGTACGAATCGAAGAGTACCATAAAGAGCAAGAAGAAAAGGAAGAGAAAGGATCCATACACAAGTAAGAAGAAAGCAAGGCTGGGATGGACAGAGAGAAGGCAGGAGACAACCACAGAGGTTCACCAGGGGAAAAACAGAGGTAGAGAGAAAGAACGGATTCAAACCCTACTATTCGGAAATAGCAAATCTGGAAGGCACCCAAAGTATTTCCCTATTTATGAAAGTCTAGATGTAAATAGAGGAAATTTGAAGTATAGTATCACCATAAAGATAAACAACTATGGATCGAGTAATGAAATACCTTACGAAGGAAGTGAGTTTGCACATAGTCTAGAAATGCACCCAGCACGACCGACTGTGAGATGGGAAGATGAGTATGAGGGATATAGATGGACATTAGATGAAGAGGATGACATTATATTCAGGTGCTGTTTTAAGTCAGATAAAGAGGAGTTACTTAATGTACCACCAGATCCTATTTAGATAAAATATATATATTTGTTACGATCTACCCTCCCTTATCATTATATAGTTTATAAATTATCATTATATATATATATATATATATATATTGTGCCATTACAATTTGGTCACTAGCCAAATTTATAGTAATGTGCATGTAGAAAAGGTAAAACAAAATCATCATCACAATTTTATATAACCATAAAGGAAGTTGTAGGGCATCCAAGTTCAAACCCTACAAGGTCCAGTTCTAAAAGCTTTAAACAGAGAAAGAATGGGTCAACAATTATATGCTTTATTTGTTTGTGTGTTGATAGAAAGGTAATACACACATTTAAACTATTTAATATTTAAATTTTCTGTTAAAAAGCAAAGTTATAATGCATACATATAGGCAATGTATGTGTAAATTATTTATTTGTTTTATATTTCAAATATTCAACATTTTAACTTTCTTTAAAACTAAGCTATGCTTGATCAATTCTAACATTTTATTCTATACTTTTATTTTGCTTTTCTTTAATTATAAGTGGGATTTAAAAGTTACAGATTTAATTAAATAATTGGGTTATAATTACTAAGCTAGCAATTATATTATTTAAGGTTAGTTTATGAATGATTTGAAAGAATGCAGGATGTGTGTACATTACATACAAAATTTTACATTTCCTAAATATTGAAAGAAAAGGAAGTATTAAATCTGTTAAATTATTTTTTTTGTACAATTTTTTTTTTGTTAAAAGAGGAAATCTGTTTAATCAGATATCGATCTTTGTAGTAAATTTTTTGTAAATGATTGTCACTTTGGAGCTATAATTTTTGAAATTTTCTTATCAAGATCTAAAGAAGGAAGCTCAAAGATTTGAAGTGTTACCTGGATGTTAAAAAGAAAGAAAAAACAAAAGAAAGGAAATAAGAATTGAGTCTATTTTTTTTTTAAAACAAAAGTGTCTGGAAAAAGGATTAAACTTTTCAGTTGAAAAATACTTTGGTTGAAAATAAATTAGAGATCTAATTAAAACAACTTTGTCCAAAAATAGCAAGTGATGCTATCTCTGATTGGTTAAGTTAGCTAAAAATTGGATATAAAAAGCTGTCTTAGATTATTATTATTGTGATTGATTCAGATTATTAAACTATAATATTGAACGTTGAAAATAAAAAAAATGGCTTGCTAGAAAAATTATATGTATATTCCATCGATTCCTGACCATCTGGGGAAGCTGCACATCACATAGGAAAGAAAAGATGTGTCTAAAATAATATTCTACACCTTTCAACTGACCAGATAAATAAGATGTTTTTAATAGAAGAAAGAAAGCATTCACCTGCATTCAAAGAAGATGAATTAATCTACTGATAAATATTAATCATCAAGTCCAATTAATTGTTCCAACAACTGATTTTAAACTCAAGAAAATTTACAAATGGGAAAACAACTGCTGTATTTCATCCACATGCGTGACAGGAAGAGAAGAAAAATTACTATAATGATTTCCAAATTATCCACTAAAGCAAATAACCTCAATAGAGTCATCATCATCAAATAGTTATCCACCTCAAGAAAGAGATTGTTCCCAGTAAAACGGAAATGGTAGCTACAGAAATATAAACCTTATACAAGACAAGTTTGAACCCTTGGAAATTCGCTACAAACAAAAGATCGGTAATATGACTTTTTATATCTATTTTCTTTATGATATCAGTCTTAATAAACATTTTAGCAATAAAGTGGTATATTTTTATTTAAAGAACTTTTAAAGACTATTCAGATCGATTAAAACAAGAATGTCTTACTAATAATAACTTTGAGCTTCATAAATTATCTTGAATGTATCAAAATTATATGTTTATTAATTTTACAGTTATGAAATATGAATATGTAAAACAATTTTTTTTTTTATGGTATTATGATTTTAGTTTTAACTAATATATTATTATTATTTTGGGTTTTAAATAATATTTTGTTATCATGGGATAAAACACGCACATACATAATGATATTTTATATGTGTATAATTGCGATTGAATGAGGAATAATGAGTAGTATTAGAATATTAGATTATTTTGTTTCAAGTTCAGTATAGATTTCAGCGCTTGGAAGGGAGGGGGAGAAAATAATTTAAAACTTGTTTCTAAAACTTGCTCTTTCAATTTTACTAACATTTCTATTTATATTCTATTTACATGTTGGATTTTAAAGTATGTGTGCTAATGAGCAGATAATATTTTTTTTTAATACTTTTCTCATGGAGTGAAAATCATGGTCAATGTGACGTCCAACTTAATACAAAATACATTTGAAGGGAAAGGGGGAAGAACTTAAAATTAATCTGAGGATTGTTATATAATCAATTATTATTATTATTCATGTCAATTTTCATATTTATCTAGAAATTTTTATGTATATGTTAGAAATGTAGTAATAAATATTAGTTTGTTTTATTAAACGAGGCGTATATATTTCATTAAGTGTAGTCTTGGTTAAGTGTGATTATTCATCATCATCAATGGTTGAATATTAGTTATTTAAGATATAATTAAGTATGCTAAAATTAAGCAATAATTATGCATTTCTTTATAAAATTTAGTTTTATGTTTAGGCTTAGTCCTAGAGCTGTAGTTGAAACCCTTGTCATTATCGTTATTATTATCATCATCATCATCGTCATCAACGTTTTAATTAATGAGCTGTTTAACTGTTTAAAGGCCATAAATAAATATTGATTTTATAATATTTAGTGATCTCTTAGTATTATTATAACCACATCCCATCATCTATTTCATGCAAGGATGAGTGAATTGCCATCCTAAATTAGTTATATATAATCTGAGCTAGTGAACTTATAAAAATATTGAAACACATTTGTTATGTTAAGATCTGAGAAATGATTTATGTCTAATATACTCCACTTTGGTTTAAAGATGTTTTACTTTTACCTAACTATTAGTGCTTATAGTGATATGGCTCAAAAAGCAAAATCTCTCATTTTTATTAGAAATAAAGTACCAAGAAGGGATTCAAACCCGGTACATGTGAAAGGTTATCAGATATAACCGTGTCTAGATTCAGATAATCTAGTGGCGCCCTGCTAGACCATATTCACTTAGTATTTGTTTAAACATGCACTTAACATCAAACCAAGAAATGAAAGTGGATAAAACCTACTGCCTGTATACCTGAGTTATATTTTATTGAATTACTAGTGTACTCACTTCACGTGATAATCATATACGTGATTCCATATAATACATTGTTATAATAATTTACTTATTTCTTTTAAATATTATGATCATTTAGGGACTCCTTTACTCAGGTATAGTAATATCTTTTGAACTCATTTATTTAGGTTACAATGGACACCCAACTGGGGCCTGATATTTTACCATATACCTGAAAAAGAGAGTCTATAGAGTGATGGGAGATGTGTGGTTAAAAATAAAGAAATTTTTTTTAGTAAAATTTTTTTTTTCAGTAAAAATTTTTTTTTGTCTTACAAAATTTTCTTGGCCAAACAGTCTTATTTTAGATGATGATGTTTAATATGATTTAAATTTTCATTGATGATGATAAAATGGGTACAGCCATAAAACAGCTTGTTTTTTTTTATCAATTTTGAAAATAGAGATGAATATCACAACTTAAGACAAAGGTGAAATAAATAATAGATTTTTTTTTTTGTGGAACATTAAAATAATTTATTGCCAGATAGGATAGGCATAGTAATAGTGATGAATTATGGAATAGTAGTCTCATGTGTGTTTGGAGAGTTCATTTTGTAAAAAGTCTATGATTTTAGAGGTTTGATTGGATGGTTGATCGTTGGAGTTTGGTTGGTTAGATTGCAGTTTTGATGATGAGTGAGGAGTTTTGTCATTGCCTTGAGAATGCTATGTATTTCGTGTAACTTATGAATGATCAAACCCATTCACTGCTCCAACCCAATTTATATGTTATCTTTATTTTATCATGAAGCAGTTAACAGCAGACCTGCCATGATACCAGCCTATAAGTCTCCAAGAGAGAGAGCATGGCATAGTTTTCCAATCAAGTTCATATGTTATTCTTATTTTATCATGAAGCAGTTAACAGTAGTCCTGCCATGATATCAGCCTATAAGTCTCCAAGAGAGAGAGCAAGGTTTCGTTTTTGTAGTCTATAATAAGCAGGGCATTCCTTGATACTTGCCACATAAGACTCCAAGAGAGAGAGCAAGGCATAGTTTATCTATTTTAGCCCCTAAGACTTAATACATCTTTTATTGCAACAGAGTTTGCTTCATTTAATCAAGGGTTGTGGTAGTTAATAGTGATCGAATTGGGATGATCTTCTGAGTGCTCATGATGCATTGTGTGATTATAGTGCTGTGACTGAATTCTTTTATTTATCTCAAGATTGTGAACTGCTAGTCATTCTGTGGACTGTCAATATCTGTCGGATTTCTGGGAGAATGGATGAATGTATAATTTGGGCTATTACAGACAGACATGCACTATATAGATTATTGTTGTGTAGTTCATTAAATAAGGATATTAAAATTTTTTTTTGTTGTATTTGTAAATGCATAATAAGGTGAAAATCAAATCAGTCAGTTGGTCAGAATAGGTGTCAGACAGGGAGAAGATGTGTGGATTTTTGATGGTCAGGGAAGTACAGATGGGATATATATAGTTTTATAACATGAGTGAACTAAATTATAGTATGGAAGAGGTTATGGAAGAGGAGAGTGTCCCAATCCCAGGGATCAGTGATCATTGTTATCCTGAAGAAGAGGATAGGGAAATTGCCTTTAAAAAAGCTCAAGAAAAAGAGGAAATAGAGGAAAATACCTCTAAAGTCAGTAGCAATAATAAGGCCTCAAGTACAGAAATGGTAGATGAGGAGCCAGAAGTGAGCCAGGCTCAGATAACAAAGATGGCACCATCAGACATGGACATGATAATG
Source organism: Epiperipatus broadwayi (assembly GCA_028023455.1). Lineage (NCBI taxonomy): Eukaryota > Metazoa > Onychophora > Udeonychophora > Euonychophora > Peripatidae > Epiperipatus > Epiperipatus broadwayi. The sequence continues at coordinate 673,798 of JAQFVV010006525.1, forward strand.
CAGATGTTCAAAAGTCTAAGAGAAGATAATAAGCAAGGGATGGTAAATCTAGAACAAAAGATAGAGAAAAATATAGAAAGTCTAAGAGAAGATAGTAAGCACAGTATAATAAGTATAGAGAGTCTAAGAGAAGATAGTAAGCACAGTATAATAAGTATAGAGAGTCTAAGAGAAGATAGTAAGCACAGTATAATAAGCATAGAGAGTCTAAGAGAAGATAGTAAGCAAAGGATGGAAAATCTAGGACAAAGGATATGTCAATCCATAGAGAGCATAATAGAAGGTAGTCAAAGATCACCAGTGTTAAAAGATAAGCTAGATTGTCAGACTACTGATAATAGAGAAAGGAGCGAGAGATTAGAGGAAGAAATAGGTAAATCAGCTAATATACTGATAGAGGAGAGTAGATCACAAGAAGTGGAAAGGCCAATAGTAGCCATAAAATCTAATCTCTCAGTAAAAAGAATACATGAGGTGATGGACAGAGAGCAGATTGGGATAGATCATGAAGTGAAAAGAAGGAAACGAGAATTGGAAGAAAAACTTCATGCATCCAATAAGATGATTGATTTAAGAGAGGCAATAATGGAGATGAAACCAGTTATTTTAGAAAGAGAACAAAAGTTTCAACAGTCTGTAGTTCTCAATCTAGTAACTAACCAGCATGTGTGGTTTCAAAAATCTGTCTTCTTAAATAGATTGGAGATACCTTATATATGGTATAGAGAGGCAATCTCTCTGAAAAATGTAAATGTCCAAATCTCTCTGAAAAATTCAACTGCTCTGGAAAAGTCAAAAATAAGTTATATCTGGTACAGAGAGGCAATCTCTCTGAAGAATGTAAATGTCCAGTGTGTATCAGACAGAGAATCTATCTCTCTGAAAAATGTAAATGCTCTGGAAAATTTAAATGTGCCTTATATATGGTACAAAGAATCCACCTTTCTAGAAAATTTAAAAATAAATTATACGTGGCCCAGAGAATCAATCTCTCTGGAAGATTTAAGGATGAATTATATATGGTACAGAGAGTCGATCTTTCTAGAAAATTTAAAAATAAAGTATGTATTGTATAGAGAGTCAATCTCTCTGAAAAAACTTGAAGGCATATTATGTATGGTACCAAGAGTCCATATTTCTAAATGGAGTTTGTAATAGGAGGTTATATAAAATAATTCCTCCAGATATGTTTTATAAATATCCAGTCAAGATGAAAAATGGAAATATTAAAAAGGGACTGGATGTACAGGTGCATTTTTATGCAGACCACAATATGGTTTGAAAAGAAAAAGCCATTCCAAATTACCAAGAAAATAGGGGAGAATGCCTTTATGCTTGCTGCTCTTGATGGGAATAAGGGGACCTATAATGCTAGGAGTTTGATCCCTTATACTTCAGCAGAATAGCCTGGCAAAGATCTCCAAATAAATTATTTTTAGGTTTTTTTTTTAATGAAAAATATATTTAGCAGTAGTTAATTTTTTTATATATATTATAAGTGTTTATTATTATTAGTGTATTTATTAGTTAAGATTTTTTTTAAAAATATAGTTAAAACAAAAGTGCTGATGATTTTATCCGAAGGGGGAGAAAGTTGTGCCATTACAATTTGGTCACTAGCCAAATTTATAGTAATGTGCATGTAGAAAAGGTAAAACAAAATCATCATCACAATTTTATATAACCATAAAGGAAGTTGTAGGGCATCCAAGTTTAAACCCTACAAGGTCCAGTTCTAAAAGCTTTAAACAGAGAAAGAATGGGTCAACAATTATATGCTTTATTTGTTTGTGTGTTGATAGAAAGGTAATACACACATTTAAACTATTTAATATTTAAATTTTCTGTTAAAAAGCAAAGTTATAATGCATACATATAGGCAATGTATGTGTAAATTATTTATTTGTTTTATATTTCAAATATTCAACATTTTAACTTTCTTTAAAACTAAGCTATGCTTGATCAATTCTAACATTTTATTCTATACTTTTATTTTGCTTTTCTTTAATTATAAGTGGGATTTAAAAGTTACAGATTTAATTAAATAATTGGGTTATAATTACTAAGCTAGCAATTATATTATTTAAGGTTAGTTTATGAATGATTTGAAAGAATGCAGGATGTGTGTACATTACATACAAAATTTTACATTTCCTAAATATTGAAAGAAAAGGAAGTATTAAATCTGTTAAATTATTTTTTTTGTACAATTTTTTTTTGTTAAAAGAGGAAATCTGTTTAATCAGATATCGATCTTTGTAGTAAATTTTTTGTAAATGATTGTCACTTTGGAGCTATAATTTTTGAAATTTTCTTATCAAGATCTAAAGAAGGAAGCTCAAAGATTTGAAGTGTTACCTGGATGTTAAAAAGAAAGAAAAAACAAAAGAAAGGAAATAAGAATTGAGTCTATTTTTTTTTTAAAACAAAAGTGTCTGGAAAAAGGATTAAACTTTTCAGTTGAAAAATACTTTGGTTGAAAATAAATTAGAGATCTAATTAAAACAAATTTGTCCAAAAATAGCAAGTGATGCTATCTCTGATTGGTTAAATTAGCTAAAAATTGGATATAAAAAGCTGTCTTAGATTATTATTATAGTGATTGATTCAGATTATTAAACTATAATATTGAACGTTGAAAATAAAAAAAATGGCTTGCTAGAAAAATTATATGTATATTCCATCGATTCCTGACCATCTGGGGAAGCTGCACATCACATAGGAAAGAAAAGATGTGTCTAAAATAATATTCTACACCTTTCAACTGACCAGATAAATAAGATGTTTTTAATAGAAGAAAGAAAGCATTCACCTGCATTCAAAGAAGATGAATTAATCTACTGATAAATATTAATCATCAAGTCCAATTAATTGTTCCAACAACTGATTTTAAACTCAAGAAAATTTACAAATGGGAAAACAACTGCTGTATTTCATCCACATGCTTGACAGGAAGAGAAGAAAAATTAATATAATGATTTCCAAATTGTCCACTAAAGCAAATAACCTCAATAGAGTCATCATCATCAAATAGTTATCCACCTCAAGAAAGAGATTGTTCCCAGTAAAACGGAAATGGTAGCTACAGAAATATAAACATTATACAAGACAAGTTTGAACCCTTGGAAATTCGCTACAAACAAAAGATCGGTAATATGACTTTTTATATCTATTTTCTTTATGATATCAGTCTTAATAAACATTTTAGCAATAAAGTGGTATATTTTTATTTAAAGAACTTTTAAAGACTATTCAGATCGATTAAAACAAGAATGTCTTACTAATAATAACTTTGAGCTTCATAAATTATCTTGAATGTATCAAAATTATATGTTTATTAATTTTACAGTTATGAAATATGAATATGTAAAACAATTTTTTTTTTTATGGTATTATGATTTTAGTTTTAACTAATATATTATTATTATTTTGGGTTTTAAATAATATTTTGTTATCATGGGATAAAACACGCACATACATAATGATATTTTATATGTGTATAATTGCGATTGAATGAGGAATAATGAGTAGTGTTAGAATATTAGGTTATTTTGTTTCAAGTTCAGTATAGATTTCAGCGCTTGGAAGGGAGGGGGAGAAAATAATTTAAAACTTTTTTCTAAAACTTGCTCTTTCAATTTTACTAACATTTCTATTTATATTCTATTTACATGTTGGATTTTAAAGTATGTATGTTATTGAGCAGATAATATTTTTTTTTAATACTTTTCTCATGGAGTGAAAATCATGGTCAATGTGACGTCCAACTTAATACAAAATACATTTGAAGGGAAAGGGGGAAGAACTTAAAATTAATCTGAGGAGTGTTATATAATCAATTATTATTATTATTCATGTCAATTTTCATATTTATCTAGAAATTTTTATGTATATGTTAGAAATGTAGTAATAAATATTAGTTTGTTTTATTAAACGAGGCGTATATATTTCATTAAGTGTAGTCTTGGTTAAGTGTGATTATTCATCATCATCAATGGTTGAATATTAGTTATTTAAGATATAAGTAAGTATGCTAAAATTAAGCAATAATTATGCATTTCTTTATAAAATTTAGTTTTATGTTTAGGCTTAGTCCTAGAGCTGTAGTTGAAACCCTTGTCATTATCGTTATTATTATCATCATCATCATCGTCATCAACGTTTTAATTAATGAGCTGTTTAACTGTTTAAAGGCCATAAATAAATATTGATTTTATAATATTTAGTGATCTCTTAGTATTATTATAACCACATCCCATCATCTATTTCATGCAAGGATGAGTGAATTGCCATCCTAAATTAGTTATATATAATCTGAGCTAGTGAACTTATAAAAATATTAAAACACATTTGTTATGTTAAGATCTGAGAAATGATTTATGTCTAATATACTCCACTTTGGTTTAAAGATGTTTTACTTTTACCTAACTATTAGTGCTTATAGTGATATGGCTCAAAAAGCAAAATCTCTCATTTTTTTAGAAATAAAGTACCAAGAAGGGATTCAAACCCGGTACATGTGAAAGGTTATCAGATATAACCGTGTCTAGATTCAGATAATCTAGTGGCGCCCTGCTAGACCATATTCACTTAGTATTTGTTTAAACATGCACTTAACATCAAACCAAGAAATGAAAGTGGATAAAACCTACTGCCTGTATACCTGAGTTATATTTTATTGAATTACTAGTGTACTCACTTCACGTGATTCTTCACGTGATTTTCATATAATAATTTGCTAACAATTTCCCTATAATTCTTGATAGTGTTATTTTTTGAACCTTTACTTAGTTATTTCTATTTGATGATACATTTATTTTGGTTACAATATATATATATATATATATATATATATATATATATATATATATATAACAATTAACATCCCCATTGCATATTAATTGACATATATCCAGTAGGATATAAAAGTTTGTTGAATGTAAATATTTGACAATATTCTATTTTGTGTGGATTGCTTTTAAACTTTTAATTTAGTCGTATTTTTTGGAAGTAATTGATTGTCTAATATGTATGAAGTTCCTTGATATGGAATGTAGCAAGCAATTGGGTTTATAGATTTTTCATCTCTATGTGGTAGCTTAATTGATTTAATATTATTAGTATAAAAAAAAAAAGTCTATCAAATTATTTAATAGCCAACTGTAAGTAAATTCCTTTTTTTTTTGTTATTTTTTTTTTCCACGTATTCGGATATGAAACGATAACTTTCCAAGCCCCTATTGTTTCACCATCAAACCTAATGACACACTCATCTGTGCTAAGTTCGAACCTATTTAAATGTTAATAAATTTAAAATTTGTTCATGTCTGTATAAACAGTATTATATATTTGCGTGTGAACCAACGCTATAATTAGATAGGATTAGTAAAATCATAGCGTACTAAATTTATTTAATATTTCTAAAAATGTTCGTTATATTATTTTAAGTTAAGAGTAAATTATTCATTTTGTCGTTTAATATTGTAATTTCATATGTGGATATATAATCTGTGCTATATAGAAGAAAGACATGATTTTAAAATATGTAAAAGCCGTTATCTAAAAATAATATTAAATGTCTTTAAAAATTGTTAAAAGATTTCTTGTTTTAAATATATTTCAGGGAAAAGTTTCTCGAAAATATATTTAAAAGCTATATCAAAATATGTTTGTAAATTATTTTTAATAAATATGTAAAAAGGTTTGCGTTTTAAAAAAATGTTAAAAGGTTGTTTTTAAATAAAAAGAGTTTCTATTATATGTAAGATTAAAAAAATAAAAGCTGGTCAAGTAATTAAAAAGATTTCTGGTTGTAAACAAGTGTCATTAACGACCACACCTGGAATTCGTAAAAAGTAAAACTAGTTCAAAATTTACTAATTAAAATCTCCTTAGATAAGATTAAGTTAAATTGGACAATTGTTTGCAACAAAAAATCTTAATTATAATAATAGCTTATGGAATGTTTCTAACATAAGTTATCTAAGATCTGGATTATAAATTGAAAAATATTTAATTAAATTCCTGAGTTTAGTGAGTCTTGAGGCGATAGATTCCGATAAGGAAAACATATAAATACTCTGTATTTTTAACAAGGGAGACAGCCATATTTTTAGAGAGAATTGCAGCCATCCTTCACAATTGTTAATGTATAATATGTCTGGCTAAAAGCGGGCATTTTGTTACTGTTACTCCGTGGGAGAACGGGGTTTCTGTCATCAAAATGCCTAAACCACCATCATGCCGATAGAAGAGATGAGCCTAACATAATGGGAATGATGATGCCACCAGCCGCCCAGTCAAACTCACCAAACATGCAGCCAAGAGCTTGCAGTCCAGATAAATAATACCGGTACCGTTTTATTTTTCAAACCGCAGAGCTCTGTGTAATTCTGTGTAATTTTTTATGTAAATATATCTATGTAAGTTAGCTAACTCTCTTTTTAAAATAATTAGAAAACTAATATGTACCCAAAACTTAAATCCATTTAATTAATATTTTAAATATGTCAATTGCTATCAAAATTTAATGTGTTAAAGTTTAAATAATCTGATTTATTTATATTTTTCATTCACTTCAAAGTAAATTATTTAGTTCAAAGTTATATCACTGAGGTTGTGTCTATATTTCTTTGCTTATTTTAATTAAATGCTTTTATAATTTATATGCCAATATTTCAAAACAGTGGGCACTTAATTTCATCTTTTTAAGAAGATATTATTTGAAAATCTTTGCGTAATTTGTTATAGCATCAACTTTCTGCGCTGTTTCGAAATCCTATTTTTATTATTATTTAAATGATTTAATATGTGAAATGTGACTCTTTTAATCAACCAGTTAAAAACTTAACCTTATAGTTTTATTTAGAATTAAATTTAGCCTTGATCGTATTTATAAGTATATTTGACATTTAAATTCTTAAGTCCATAGAAATATACTTTCCCTCCTTAAATATTTATTATCTATAAGTAACTTAATAGATCGAGCATGTCAAAGTACAGATGTAGTAATATTCCCTTTCATAGTATAGACGTTTATTACCAGGCTACGCAAGAGTTGGTCCCAATTTGATAGAGCTAATATGCTATTAACTCGTATTTCATAGTATGAAATATACTATTCTTTGCTTGGCGGATGTGATATATTATTTTATAAAATTATTCTCGTTTTGCTGCTATATGTAATATATGTATCTCAAGATGGAGCCACAGCATTTCCAGCACATCTTCTCTTATAGGGTAGAGCAGTAGCAAAGCCTGAGCCAAGGACAGGTTAGCACGTAAGTCCCCCACCATTTCCTGAACACAATGTTCCTTTCATGCAGCATTGTGATCAGTTTACAGGGTACCGGTGTTTGTTGCAAGAACCCTGAAGTTATTTCATCCATCCGCAGAGCGACTTTTCCTATTATTGTTTACCTGTGCCATAGCGCATTGGTAAAATCTTATTCAACCAACTCTCCCACCTTAACGCTTTCAGCATTCTGAAATTTTCTCTTGAAAGCCATGTTCGATCGATCATTATTTGAGCTGGTTTATGCGCTCGTTATTAAGTCATATTGTATATTTTAGTAAATGAATTCATGATCAAAGTTCAATATAATTATTTATATACCAGCCACAAAGGTAATAAGATTTGGCTTAAATAGATTTATAAACATAACGTAGTGATTAAATATGTATCAGTTGTAAAGCAATTCATAATATGGGCATATGTTAAACCTATGTATGAAAATTAAATGAAATTATTTATATAAAACTATTTTGAATTGTATATAAAAAGAGAATGTGTTCTCTTATCCACCCAATGTTTGCATACATTCGACGCTGAAATGTGTAAAACTTATCAATTTCATGCCAATTGTAAATAAATATATAATTAATTTAATGTATTTCGTTCTCTGTCTCGTTATTGATCTAATTCAATCCAATTCTAATTACTATTTATAGTCTATATATGTGAAAACTATGCATTAAGTTAAATTAGATTAGTGATATATTTTAGTCAATTAAGAACCTTTCTTTTATTTATCAGTCTTATTGCGTCTCCGTGACCTATGTCGGCCGTATGGAAAGAGATATATACGTGTAATTTCAAGGTGTTCATTCGTAGGGTCTTGAGTCTTGGAATCCTAGCTCACGAGTTGAAGTGTGGTCGGACTTGGGATGTCACAGTCCTAGTCTGGTCAGCTTTGGTCTCTTTTGCTTGAATTCTGAATTCTGTTACGCGAATGTACAAACTTGACTGTTACAATATACATACACCTATGTTTTGACTGTCCTGCAGTCTTCTTCTGCAGTTTTCTTCAAAGCTAAACTCTGAAGAAGACTGTAGGACAGCCAAAACATAGGTGCATGTATATATGTATAAATAGTTTTGCTAATATTACAGCAAAATAAAGAAAATTGTGGTTTTGTAATATTTCTGAAAATTCCATGTTGGTATAACTTTTCAGCTATTGAGACACGCTTAACAAAAAAATTTATGTGGTACCATGACTTCACTTAGTGATGACAGTCTGCAGACTGAGACAGAGAAATCCCCAAATGAGCCATCTACTTGTAAAAATGTGTAATAGACGATCAACCTCTACTTAATGATTCCCGATTTTGGGATACCTACTCATATAATGTATTATTTGAATTTGTTATTTTTGTTTGGACTGTCCAATGAATTTATTACTCTTTGTATAGTTTCATTTCAAATGCATTAGTGCTCTTCTACTTTGATTTTCAAAAATCAACTTCCAATAATTTAATTGAGCAATACAGATAATTATTTTTAAGTTATAATCAGAAAAATAAATAATTATTGCAATAAGAATGCTCATTTAAAAGAAACTGCTCGCAAACTATTGTCAATTTTTGAGACAACATATTCTTGTGAATGATTATGCTCAACATTGAAATTTGTAAAATCAAAAGATCAAGAACAACTGATGAATGAACATCCTATGGAACTAGTGCATGCTTCGTTAACTCATTATGAGCCAAATTTTAATGTTCTTGCTAATCAGTTATTTTTTTTATTGATTTTGTTCTTTTGATTATACAATTAATAAATTTTATTAACAAAAATAATAAATCAAACATTTGCTTTTGTTCAATACTTGAAAAATTTAATTACAGCTCTTGAATATATCACAACTTTAACACATTGTTCTTATAGACATGATATTTGGCCAATTGTAGTAGAATATTTTATTTTGTAAATGCTTTAAAGACAAGCAAACAAACAGATATATTACAATAACATCACATGATTACCATCTTCTATACTTACACAAGTCATTAAAACAGTAGCAAACTCTTCATACAGTAATGCCAACCCCAAAACAGTTTCTAGCTTGTGGCTTTCATCAGTGTAAGAAAATAGGAAATGGTGAGCAGGATTGGTATTAAACTACTAAATATCATACGATCACCATTCTTTATGCTTACACAAGCTGTTTACACAGAGGCAAAACTCTCCATATAGTAGCATCACTCAATGCAAGCCAGAGTAATCAATGGATACAGGAAGGTTTGTACATAAAATCCCTATCTAGTGCCTATGATGCAGGAAGGTTTGTACATAAAGATCCCCATCTAGTGTCTATGAATAGGCACTGGATTGGGATTTTATACACAGCCCTTCCTGCATTCATTGAATACTCTGGCTTATACTGAGTGGCCACTACTATACGGAGAGTTTTGCCTCTGTGATGAAATGGTGAGCATATGATGTTTTAATGGTTTTATGCCAATCCTACCCATAGGAGAATGGTGACTGTGGTTTTTAAAAAAACAAAGGGACCAAAATATACAGTTACTGAACTGGGTTCAGATCTATATGACTATACAAGTGAATGACCTTATTGTGTTGGCTGCTGGAGGGCTGCATAAAATCCTAAGATCTAGGCACAGTGCTCTTAGATCAATACTCCTCACCAATGAAAGCCACATTAGAAACTAATCTGGAGGAAATAGATGAGGGGGTATTAGATAGGGATTTTATGCACAAAATTTTTTGCTTTCTGTAGTATCTGCACTTACGACTGTGCCAAGGTTATAACTGCAAGTCATACTGTGCGGTCAGCAAATAATGTTATACAATTCCCACACTGTTCTTTCTTAATGAAGCTCTCCAACGAATGCCTTGCTCTGCAACGAATGCTTCTCTCTGCAACTAATGCCCTTCTCTGCAACTAATGCTCTTCTTGCAACTAACTAATGCTCTTCTTGCAACTAATGCTCTTCTTGCAATTAATGCTCTACTCTGCTGCGGTGTCTTTCAGCTACACCCGTGAACTACATTTTCACTGCATGTGCTAGTCATTTACCGCCAGCACTGAAGCGAGATATCTTTGCTGATGTTAAACAGACGTCTCTCCAATACTGCTCACTACTCACTACTGCGTGACTGCTCTCTACTGGAGTTGTCCTCTAATTCCTGCTAGATGTTACACCGTCTTCTATTCGCTCTCTGACAACTGCAACGATCTCAATCAATGCACTGACCAATAAGGTAACGTCTCTTATCTAGAAGCATTTGTAATTAGCAAATACCTCTAGGAATTGTCGATCGCCATTACGTCAATGCATTAATTAAATTCCTCAGCTATCAGAGCACGATCTAAAAACAGCCTTACGAATAAATTCTAGTTTTTCTGGAGTGCACAAAAATGTCTGCCATTTTTACAAACACTACACTTTCATTGATTACTAAAGCTTGCATTGGGTGGCATTACTGTATGGAGAGTTTGCTACTGGTTTAAAATGAGATATTTAGAAATTTATTTCTAATTTATAAATGATACCAGTCAAAAGAGTGGTTATCATCGTATTTGGTTGGTAATTTTTTTTTTGTATTTGATAGTCTGTGTCGCTGCTATCAAAATTCCAAAAGTGATTACTAATAATCACATAAATGACGATTCAGTCAAAGCTTACAAGAGATAGACTTTAAGCATGTTTTTTTGTGATCAGGACTATTATACAGTTGTGTATTTGTTATTATTTATAAAAATAATTTTAAAATAAGATATCTTGCCGCTCTCGGACATTTTAAAATGTATGAGAAGTATTATATACGTGGCTCTTATTATCAAAGAACCTCCCTAAATATATCAAGTGAGAAAGCCATAATATTCATAATGTTTATTCATTTTAATTTCATTTAGTGTCATTATTATTTTTTGTTATGATGTGTTCAAAACGCGAATATAAGTAGCAGGAAAAGGTTATTTATGATTTTAATCACGTTGATGTTAGAATATCATCTACGCACCTTAACAGCTATTAAAAGTTTTTTTTAAAATAATAATAATTCTTTCTGGCGTAATTTCAAAAAAAAAAAATCCACATCAAAATGTTTGGAACCTGCTGTTAAAAGACATTCAGGTTGTATTGAAACACTTTAAACTTTGAATTTTTTTAAATGTAAAAAAATAACGTTAAAACAAATACATAGTGACAGAATTTGATAAAATTTATTCTTGTTCACCAACATCTATTTTTTTATTTTTTTTTTAAAATATTATTCATAAAAAAAAATCATAGATAACTTTTTTTAAAAAAAGAAAGAAATAGTTGTGTTACGCCATTTATTTTTAATTGATTATGCTTACTTCCAAATAGTTTTAAGCGAACTGTTATTTATATAACATAAAAAGAAATGAAGCTAATATAACGTAACATTGAATTCTTTCGTTATCAGTGCTCTAGAAATTTAAAGCCAAAAATTTCAATCTGTATACTTATATGTGTATATATGTATGTTTAATGCAGAGCATATTTAAATAAATAATGACTACTTCATTGTACTAGATGTAAGTCGACATTTTCTTTTTTTTTTTTAAAAAAAAAAAATTAGCTTTTATTAGTTCATAAAATATATTGATGAAACGAAAATAATGAAAATCATTAAAAGCGTAAGAGGAAATGGGGAATAAGACATGTAGTAAGTAGTCCAATAGTAATTTCAAAGATAGCTTGGCCAGTCTTGCGTTGTTAGCCGAGAGGTATCGCAGCCGCCATGCATGCAAGTAGTTGGTTGCAGACGGTTGTGGGGTCGCGTCCCGGCCAATGCTATGACATATGGAAAAAAACAAAAAAAAAAGATAGCTTGGCCAAGAAAGTATAAAAAACTTAATATTGTTACCGCACAATTAACCCAGAATAAGAGCAACTGATAGAAGAACTAAAAATTCAACTGAGAAAACTACAATCAGATAAACAGAAGGAAAAAAACCAATTCTCAATTTGATCGCTTGAAAAAAGGATGACATTAAATCTGCAATTTTGATACCCTAGTGCCATTTAACTAATTATATGACAAATAAATAAAGTATGCTTCTTATTAAATATTAAACTTCTAAATTTATCAATATTACTATTTTAAAAGAATCTCTGTTATTTGATATCTGGACTGCAGGATGTGTGAAACTGAAGTATCCATATGCACGTCTATATACATTAGGACACGATGTTATTAGGTAATCAGAATAGCGAACAGTCTGCAACAACTCTCTCTCTACTTTACGTAATCGCAATTCCCACGCCGTTCTTTTCCAACGAGTGCTCTCCAACGAATGGTCTATTTTGCAACGAATGCCTTGCTCTGCAACGAATGCTTCTACTCTGCAACTAATGCTCTGCTCTGCAACAAATGCTTCTACTCTGCAACTAATGCTCTGCTCTGCAACGAATGCTTCTACTCTGCAACTAATGCCCTACTCTGCAACTAATGCTCTTCTCTGCAACTAATGCTCTTCTCTGCAACTAATGCTCTTCTCTGCAACTAATGCTCTTCTCTGCTGCGGTCTCTTTCAGCTACACCCGTGAACTACATTTCCACTGGGCGCTGGTCATTAACCGCAAGCACTAACGCGAGATATCTCTGCTGGTGTTAAACCGACGTCTACTCCAATACTGCTACTCAACTACTGCGTGACTGCTCTCTACTGGAGTTGTCCTCTAATTGCTGCCCTGCATAGATGTTACCCAGTCTTCTATTGCTTGCTGACAACTGTAGCAATTAATACACCGTCCAATAAGGTATCGTCTCTTATCCAGAAATATTTGCAATCAGCAAATATCTCTTGGAATAGTCGATCGCCATTATGTCAATGCCTTAATTAAATTCCACAGCTATCAGCGCGCGATCTAAAACAACCTCTCGAATACATTCTAGTTTTTTCTGGAGTGCACAAACATGTCCGCCATTTTATACAAAACACTACACACCTCCCTCCACTCCAGAAAAATTGTTGCTATTCCTTGGTGTTGTTTTTCTCTTGCTACTAACTGGGATTTCCATTTTCACCAGGTTTCTCCATCTATGGCTAACCTTGTTGTATGCAAAATTTATTCGCTACTCACAGGTTCCGAATGCGACTGCGCCATTGAAGTATCCATATGCACGTCTATATACATTAGGACATGATGTTATTAGGTAATCAGAATAGCGAACAGTCTGCAACAACTCTCTCTCTACTTTACGTAATCGCAATTTTCACGCCGTTCTTTTCCAACGAGTGCTCTCCAACAAATGGTCTATTTTGCAATGAATGCCTTGCTCTGCAACGAATGCTTCTACTCTGCAACTAATGCTCTGCTCTGCAACAAATGCTTCTACTCTGCAACTAATGCTCTGCTCTGCAACGAATGCTTCTACTCTGCAACTAATGCCCTACTCTGCAACTAATGCTTTTCTCTGCAACTAATGCTCTTCTCTGCAACTAATGCTCTTCTCTGCAACTAATGCTCTTCTCTGCAACTAATGCTCTTCTCTGCAACTAATGCTCTTCTCTGCAACTAATGCTCTTCTCTGCTGCGGTCTCTTTCAGCTACACCCGTGAACTACATTTCCACTGGGCGCTGGTCATTAACTGCAAGCACTAACGCGAGATATCTCTGCTGGTGTTAAACCGACATCTACTCCAATACTGCTACTCAACTACTGTGTGACTGCTCTCTACTGGAGTTGTCCTCTAATTGCTGCCCTGCGTAGATGTTACCCAGTCTTCTATTGCTTGCTGACAAATGTAGCAATTAATACATCGTCCAATAAGGTATCGTCTCTTATCCAGAAATATTTGCAATCAGCAAATATCTCTTGGAATAGTCGATCGCCATTATGTCAATGCCTTAATTAAATTCCACAGCTATCAGCGCGCGATCTAAAACGACCTCTCGAATACATTCTAGTTTTTTTCTGGAGTGCACAAACATGTCCACCATTTTATACAAAACACTACAGGAACTATATGTCTTAGATGAATTAAAAAGTTATTAAGTGACTGAAAAATAAAACATATAAATCTGAATCTAGTAAAAGTACAATTCAATGTAACTATTAGAACTTTAGATTTTCAAATAGTTTAATAGTTTTATAAATGTATTAAATAATCTCCACACTACCACACATTATTTTCAGATCATATGAATAAAGATACAATAAGACAAATGAGCACCAAGATGCATTTCATGCTGAAGTAGCACTCATCATTTGGCCAGATCGCCATCTCACATATATATCTTTGTCATGTGTACAGTATTTATCTATAGTAAATTGTCACATTTTGATTTACAAGTATCAAACTTACTCTACCGGCAACTTTGACACCATCCAATCCAAATAAATACAGTAATGATTATCTCTAATCATTTATTGAATTAAAGATATAAACTTTAAACCCTCAGTTAAGGATTAGTATATCTGATTTTTTAAAAATTAAATACACAGACATAGAGATATACACAAGGTTTTTTCCCCATGTGTAATATCTTTTAAAATGTATTAAACAATCTCCACACCATCACACATTCTTTATATATATATATATGTGAAATCGTTGACCGGGAAGTGAAGCCGGGGCCCAGCTGCTTGGAAGGCAGCTACGCCAACCGCTAGGCCACCAACGCTTGACGCACACATTCTTTTCAAATTATATGAATAAAGATTCAATAAAACACAAATGACTCTCATGATGCATTTGAGTACTTGGCACAAGTCACCATCTCTCTTTTTTATCTTTTATAAGCTTCAGCCAAACGATTTTAATGCACATGCTGTTAATAAGGTAAAAAAATAAATTGGTTTGACTCCCTAATGTTTATTTCTGTCATACATCAGTTCTTAGAATAATTGCAGTATAAAAAAGCCAATTAATATATAGATGAGTGCAATTTCAAACTTACACATATAAAAATATACCTATGGCTAAAACTAAAAAAAATGGAGGCAAATGTGATAAATGCAATAATAACCTTATGAGAAAAAATAATAAACTTAATAATATTACTTTTGAGTGACTTAGCCCGGTAGTAAGAATAGAAAACCAAAGAGCTGGTGGCTTGACTGAGAAAAGTACAAAAAATAGGTAGATGGATGGATAGATAGAAAGATAAATAGATAATTAGATGAATAAATGGTAGACAGATAAACAGATAGGTAGGTAAATAAGTAGGTAGATAATAATAATAATAACAACAACAATCTCAGTTTGATCCACTGAAGAAAAGTGTTGGGTTTATTCTACTACTTTAACACTCTAATTTCACTGATTTTTTTAAAGCAACTACACAGAAGCTGAAATGATTGTTTTCTGCCTTATGTTTAGAGCTTTCATCTTATGTATGCTGAGCCCTGCCAATAGGAGGATGACCCCCTAGAAAATATGAGAAGTTCTTAAATTTAGGCTATACTGTAACTTTATCTAGATACAATTTAATACTCATTATTTCTAAAATATGTTAAATTAATATTAGCAATTGTGGGATCTACTTATCCTATTAATAAGATTATATACATTTTAACATTAAATAAATACCGAAGTATTCATTCAATGGCATAAGAATACCAAGACACTCCTCCTTATTAAGTATCTAAATATTCCATGACTAATAATAATACTTAAATAAATATAATAAAGTATCTATAATTATTAAATTTAAGTTAATTAATCAGTTATATTATCATTCTATTGTATATTGATATTTTATTATTATTACTTTTATGGGATTATAATTAAGAATAACCATAATAATATTATTATATTAAGGAGATCTCAGGATTATCATTGATTTCAATTAGCTATTTATTCTACCTATAAAATATCAAGAAGAATTTTACTTAACTCTATAGGTAGTGTCTTAATGAAGAAAAGACTTGGAACCTTAATTTATAATTAAAATTATATTGCTACTTTATATTTATATTCTCTACTATTAACTAATAAATGATTATTGTTATCCAAATTTGTAATCATAATTTATAACTTTAAATAATAACCAATCCATAATTTGATTTCCTATAAATAAACTTACTTTAATAAATTTGCAATATATTTCACCAATGACTTATGTGATCAAGGCAGTTGGCAATAATTTAAGATCTCTTTTAAGAAATGTTTTCTCAAATAATTGTTATGAGTTCTCTGGTACTGGATTAATTTCTTATGCCACTCTCAAATTGTATGTTTTGATTAATGTGTATCTTACAATTCATACTCTTTGATGATGGTGTAGTGATGATGATCCCAACAAAAGAAATGCTACTCTTGATAGTTAGTTTAACTTTAAAACATTAATTTCAATAACATCTTAACAAAATTTCAATAATTAATTAGAACTAATAAATGAATTAACATAAAACAATATAAGAAATTACACAACAATATAATATAATAACAGATATAAACCTTTGAATATTTATATTCCCCTTAATTACAATGAGATATTTTAAAATAAAATTCCCCGTTAATACAATAAAGTGTTGTTGTGATATTTAATTTAATTTTTTTATATCATAAAATTATGTGTATGTATTAAATAATCAATCCTTTTCTATGGATTTGGTTTTCACTCATTATCCCTTATAGATTATGCTGAAAATAAAACTTAAAATATGGGTGAGTGTTTTATTTCTCAACTAAAATAATTTCATTATAATATTATAAGATATTATATATTTATCTGTGTTTATATTTTATGATATTCACCATTTGATCTCTCTCTCTTTACCTTATCCTAGAAGATACTAATACTATAATTATGAAATCATTAATTTGTTTTCTGATCTAACACTCAATTTTCCTATTTCTTCTTATCAAACTCCTAATAAAATACAACAAATGAAACTTTTATACAATATACTATCAACTATGACAACTTATATCTTCTTGGACTACCTTTCATTTACAATTTATAATATTGAGCTAAAGATTGATAGACCACTCTTTGGTGCATCCTTAATAAATAAAAAAATCTTTATTTTATCTAATAACTTGGGTATTAAATTCGTATTTCCAATTTATATTTGTTTTATACAAGTCTTATAAATAATACCTATAAATACTTATAAACTAAAATTAGCTATAACTAAACTACAATTATATTACAGCGTTAATAGTTAAGCACAAGATCAACTTTAAATATCGCCATTTATCATTTTTAATTTATTAGAACACAGACATATCCCCTCTTTTTATAATTCATATATGTAACTACCTTTGTGTGTATATTTTACTAATTCATAATTATATATATTTATTTTAATTATCTAATAATATTCAATCAAATAAAAATAACTTTAAATAACTACTGATATAAATAAACAAATAAAATTAATGATTAATTTCCTTATCTATTGATTTATCTCCTTCCCCCTCCCGTATTGATAATGATTATCTTAAAATATGAAATTAACTATATATAAACATTACGTTACAAGGTTGTTGTTTTTTTTTTCCTAATATAAAAGTTCATCATATAAAAAAACTTTAATTTTTATTAATAGTATTTCAATCATTTCTCATCCTTCAAATTTGTCACACATCAATCTTCTCACTTTTACTCCTTTTATACTTATAAGAAAATTATTAAAACTATAGAATTATAACACCATCATTTATTTACAATCTTTAGATTTCCCTTTTGTTTTTTTCCTTTCTTCACAATGAAAAATTATTTTTCACTTGTATAGTATATTTTATTTAGATACTTCCAACATTAATTATACTTGTCTTCACATTATCTTGTATTCCTTGTTAATGTCATCATTTAATATAGAGCATTTTAGACCTCCTTAAAGATAAAAAAAAAGATATTATCCTCAACTTAGTTTATATTCTCAAATAAGCTACTATCACTGATACGATTTATTTCACTTTTTTCCTCCCATATATATTTATTCTTTAGTAGTTATCTTTAGCAATTCTTTAATTTCTTTCATTTAGCTTATATATATTTTTTCTATTGACAGTTTCAATAATTAATTATTTTATATTTTACATAAATTGCTATGATTTATTAAATGGATAAATATAATGCACAGTCAAAAAATTTCTTTTCTATTAGTCTGTATTCCGTCCATACATCATTCTAACTTTTAATCATTCATTGACCCTGTCTATAACATATAAAAGTTTTTATTATACATGAAAGTTATAACTGATAATAATCTGTTTAAATCTTTTCTTCTAGTAAAATTTTCATTCAGACATATATTTATAAGTTGCATTTTAATACTAAGCACATTTTTCAATATGTAAATATTTCTATTCTTATTCATTCCCAATTTAGTTTTAATTATCTTGAAAACTGTACATTTAACTTTGTCAAGAATAATTTTCCTGTTATTCAAATAACAATTCCATGTTAATCTTGCATAAATGTTGTAATAGTTAAAATGCATAAATATTTTATCTTGATTATTCATCCAATTATGCATCAACATAATACTCACAATCTGTTCCTTCTATTCAGAGATTACTTGATAACACTTTGGCACAAATATATAACTGTTTCCTTTCATTATTTCAATATTTTCCCCAATATAACAATTCCAAGATCTTTTTGGTAAAATTATAGATTGTTAAGTTAGTCAGCAGAGATTTTCTTTGTTTTATCCTTTCATCTTATTTAAAATCTTATAATAAAAAGTTTAAAATCATTAAGTTGCTCGTAATGAATTATTTGTTTTAAAATAATAATAAGGTTTAAAAGATTTAAGGAAGTTTTAAAAAAAACAAGTTACTTATTTTATTTCCGATCTGTAATCTTTTTTTTTAATAACTAAAGTTTCTTCTCTGATTTTTTTTCTTTTCAACAATTATCATCTGCAATCTAATTTATTCCAAATTGCATATTCCCATTGGTTAATTTTTCCACTTCTCTGATTTTGAACATTTAATGACTTGCTTGTAGCTGAACTATTTTTAAAAACAAATATTACATCTTTAAAATATTTATTACTAATAAAAAAAAACAATACCTTTAACGAACTTAATAAAACTACAATTTAAATCATTTTTATTTTATTTCTGTACAGATTAAATTCGAGATTAATCCTATCACAAAATTCAGAACATAAATGTTAGTTATTTAATTTGTAAAATAAATTAATTTTTCACCAGAAATAGTTATTGCTAAGTAATACCAGATGCACACAGGCATAATTATTCATCTATATAATGCATATTTTCATTTATCAGATAAGCATTGAATTCATCTATAAATTTAAATATCAAATATTAAATTATCCTTTAGTATTTTATCATTTATATACCTTTGAAAATAAATATTTTAACAAGATTTAGCCTTTGTACTACTTTAAATTAACTAAGTTCAATTTCAAACCCTAAGGTGATTAAAATGACTATTATTTTCATAGCTTAATAAGTGGATATTTTTGATTTTATAAAATTTAAAATTATACATCTTAAAATTTATTTCCAATTTCTTTTATAATGGCTGTACTATTAAAAAGGGCACAATATTTCAAACAGTTGGTTACATAGCAGCATTGAAATAAATAAATAAATAATTAGATAGTTGGCAGCATATTCCTCAGGTTTGAGAATTAAAAAAAAAATTTTATTAATGGGGAAACATATTTAAATTTTCTTAGACCAATTTTTATTAGTCATTATTTAACTCAATCATTGTAAAATCCCCATAAGATAATATGAAAATTCTCAAACATTAGATATATATAAGTGTCTTTTTTTTTCAAGTAAAAAATAAAAGAGCAAAAATAGGATTTTAATAATTTTGTAAATTTTAATCTATCAGAGTTGTTTCCCTTTCTTTATCTCTATTTAATGAAATGAAAAATTAAATCAATGCAATTAACAGATTATCTTGTTTGTTTTTTTTTGCAAGATTTGATTTTTAATTATAAAGGAAGGTCAAGAATTTTATGTTGTTAAATTCTTCTTAACTTGTTTTTAATCTATGACTAAGGAGATAATTATCTGAATAATTGTAGTTATGAAGTGTTATTTAATTAGTTGTCATCAAAACTATAATGTAAGAGACAGTTTATAATTGGCTTGTGGGCAAGATTGTTTTAAAAAATATATATGTAGGGGATGAATTAGTGATTATACCCAAGTGTCTGGAGAGAGGTATTTCTAACTTAACTATTAAAGAAAGCAGACAAATATTAATTCTGCTGCTGAAAAGGATAATAGAAATAATTATTCCTAACATAGCTGTTGAAGAGAGAGCAGTCCAAGCTTAATCTGGATGATAACAAGCTATTGAATAAAATAGCAGTTTTTTGTATTAAGCTTTTAGCATACTATGAGTTCAACACTAAAAATGGTTTGTACAATGAAAACCATGTGCTAAGTTCAGCTAAAAACTAGGCATCACCTTCTTCCATGAAACCTATCTTCAATGGAAAAAACATAGAGAAGGTAAAAACCCTTTAAGCTGTCTGCAGTCTTGCCTTCAACCAAGAGCAATGAGTCTCTGTCTTACCCAGAAATTGAAGAGGAAAACCAAATTGACAAAAATTGCTAGTTTCATTTACCTGGAATTGCTATAGACCCAGGAAATGACAAATTTAACCTGGACTGTGTTTAAAAACTTTTAAGAAACTCCGTTAGAAAAAACTGAAATTGCAATTGGAAAGACCTTTATAGACTAGAGAGTCATGGCTATAGGTAATATTTTTTTATTATGTATGCACACTGTTTTTTTTATTAATAGAAATTTTTTTTTGTTTCATAAATGTAATAAGTTTTGTTTTGTCTCAATTTGCCCTCTGTGGTAGAATCAAAGATTGCTATCTTTGATTTTTTTAAACATGTTTAACAAACTCTTAAAATTTTAAAGAAGGAACCAAACAAATTTAAAGTTAATTTATGAATAAAAATTACTTGATAGCTTAATATAATTTTATCAAATGGTATATTATCTACTATCATGTCATTTTTTATTAATTAAATATTCAATAATAGTTTTTAAAAAAATATTCTTTCTAGTCATAATTACTTTATTCTATCCAATACCTGTTTCATGAAGTGTTGTGTGTGTAATCTTATATCATGATAGCTTATATTCTAGGATTTAGTTTTTTTTCTCTTGATGATTCCGATAAAATTAGTTATTTAGAAGTAGGGAAACCCATCAATAGCTTAAGATTAATTATGATAAGTTGATTTATTTATTTATTTCCTTTTTACAGTAACAAATTATAGAGTTCTTTCTACCTGAACTAGATTTGTGAATAACATCTATATAGGATAGAGGTTTTATATTAAGTGCATGGGCATCCAGATTATGATGATGATTATTTCTGGGTTGGTATGAAGGGGAGTATGAAGGGGATATTCTTCAAAGTCCATGCACTACCTTTTATTTAGTTTGGTCTTTATAAATTTTATATTTTTTACTTGAGGACAAAAATACAATTCCTTTATTCCTCATGGTTTAAAGCCCAATTTTCTGGAGAGTTACGAATGGCTAACCAATTTAGGGCAGTTAATATTTATGTACTGGTGACTATTACTCCAGGTATGACCCTGTATTTCCTGGTAGTGTTACAATTGTCCCCTAACATGTGGCATGATGATGATCAGGTTCTGCATAATTTGAATCTCAGAAATACACCTAAAAAAAACTATGTATTTTGATGAAGAATTAATTTAAACATATTACTGTGAAATTTGACAAGAGTATAAAGGATGATTGTAATAATTCAATTCTAAATTACAAAGTAGAAATATTAATATTTATTTAAGGAGTTCATATTTAAAGTTGAACAGATAATCAAGGCATAGTTTTGGAGATTAGATTGAGTTTTTGACTGTTGAAATTTATTTAGATGTACTTTCAGTTTTGGTGATAGATGGAATGTTTTGTTGTTGGCATGAGGATGCAGTGTTTTTTATGCAACTCTATATGGGGTGTTCTTTTTCAGGCATTGCTCCAACCCTCAGATTTTCAGATTTTTTAAATTGTTTATCATGGACCAGTTAACATAGTCCTGCTATGTTTCCAGCCTCTAAATTCAAAAAAGATTTTTGCATTTTAATTTTATATCAAGGGTTGTGGTAGCTTATAGTGTCTAAATTGAAATATACCTTTGGGAATTCGTGCTGGATTGTATGCTTATAGTCCAGTGATTGAATTCCTGTATCTATCCCAAAATTGCAAATCACTGTTCATTATTTTGCTGTCAGATTCTCATCAGATCTCTAAAAAAAGGTTTTGATAAATGGTTCTTGACATGAACTTGTGTCTGTACATGCATATGTACTTATAATAAAAATGCAATAGAAATGAAAATCAGTCACATACACACTAACAGGATAGAATTGGAGAATAAAACAGAAGAAATAAATTAATAAAATAAAACCAGGTATTGAGACAATAAGTTTGAAGAAAAGACAGATTAGGGGTAATGATAATATAACAGTAGTGTTAAGTAAGGTATGGTTGCATGGAAAAGATGATGTCAAGCTTATTTTATGAGATATATTTTAAAGTTCAGATTTGCAGTTCATGTGTAAAAATAATTCAATAAAGTTTTTTTTGGAGGAATAAAAATCTATAATAGAAACATATATACTGACAAGAGGAAAAGCAAAAAAGATGTAAGAACATAATCCAAAAGAAGATGATCAGCAACCAATGGAAGGAATTCAGATAAAAGAGGAGGCTTCCATGTTATTTCAATTATTAGAAATGTTTAAAGAAGATAGTAAAAAGAGATACCAACAAAGAGAAGAAGATAATAAAAAGAGAGACTGAAAAAAAAGATAATAAACAAGGAGAAGAAAAGAATAAAAAGAGAGACCAACAAAGAAAATATTGTAATAAACAAAGAGAATAAAAGAAAAAGAGTGACCAACAAAGAGAAGATAATAATAAACAAAGAGAAGAATAAAGAAAGACTAAACAAACAGAAGAAGAAAATAAAAAGAGAGACCAACAAAGAGAAGAGGATGATATAAAGAATCAACAAAGGAAAGCAGAAAATAGAAAAATAACAGAAGAAATGTTGAAAGAAATAAACATAGATATGCTACAGAAAATTAATGAAAACAGTAAAAATATGGCTAATGAAATAGCAGACTGAATCAAACAGATTAAAGTAAAAATATGGCTAATCAAATAGCAGACTGAATCAAACAGATTAAAGAAGTATTGAGACAAAACAAAGAAGAACAGGATATGGAAATAAAAGAAATACATGAAGTAATGGATAATAAAATTAGCCAAGTGCAGGAGGCAAGTCAATGGAACCTGGAATTGGTAGAAGAACATATAGGGGACCTGTCTAATCAAATTAAATTCCTGCAGGTCAGAGATGATGATAGAATCTGAGAAATAATAAAACAATTGGAGAATTACTATAGCAAGATAGTCAAACCAAAAGCAAAACTGCCATGTATACATTAAAAAAGAAGAAAATACAGAGGAAGTAAAGATAGAGAGTCAATATACAAATCAAATGTCTGGAATTGTAAACTAATTCCTTAAATATAAGGACTTTTTCATGAAAAGCTTGTGAGGCACCTATTGAATTCATCAATAGCCTGGAAAGATATTTCAACATTAATGCCATAACTGAAGAGACAAAGATAGTGATAGCTTGTAGCCATTTTCAATGTGCATCCCAGGCATGGTAGGATTCACTATTCACCCATCCTCATAATTTTATTAAGTTTAAGCAGGCAGTTATGAAGTGCTAGTGGAGTGAGGATTACTAAGAAGGATTAAACATAAAGTATTCCAAGAGAAGTGTCCTCCTGGTGAGCCCTACCTCCATTTTTTAGAAAGCAAGTAGTGAAATTGAGAGCTCTTACTGCAGATCCTCTTTCAGAATTACAAATAATAAGAATATTAAGACACAGCTTTCCAAGTCATATTGAAAGAATGTTGATTGGCACTGATATACATACAATTGAGCAGGTGACTGAACTGCTAAATGCATTTGATAGTAGTAAACCTGCATATGCTAAAAAGGAACCAACTTTAAAGGAACCAACTAAATCAACACACAGAGGAGATAATAATCTATATATGAATGCTATCCAATATGGGAAGCAAAAAATCAAGACCCCACCATGGTATCATAACAGAAGAAATGATGTGCCACTATAGAAGAGAAAGAGAAGTTCAACTGGTGGCATAAATAGTCCTACCAGAATCTGAATAGTTGGGAGATCCAGAAGTGGATCAAACATTTAATAAGGAAACACTCATCAGGAATATTGTTCTTTACCCCATAACAGAATACCAGTAATTGAACAGACCAGGAATCTATCACCTCCAATACAGGGTTATTATCAGAGAACTGATCATAATCCTCAGTCTCCTAAAGCAGGATGCAGTTATACTTTCTGACCAAGGAAACAAAAATAAGCAAGTCAAAAAAAAAAAATGAGGGAGGAGAAGGTACCTTGAAAAAAATTGTGGGTAAATATTAGAAAGTATTGTAGCTTTGCCTTCAGTGCTGATGGTGGTTGGTAATATTCTTATAGGTATAGAGATGCAGTATGTTTATGATGCTCCAATGTTTTATCTCTGCACAACACCTACCTAAGGTTTAAACTTTTTCTGAATAAACTGCTCAGAGAAGCTGAGTTTTTTATCAGTAGAATACTGAATTGTTTACCAGGAATAAAATTGTGTCATGGGTGTGGAGCCTATAAGACTCATAAAGTAAATGAGAAAGGTATTGCACCTGGTCAAACATTCCTTTGGTCATTTTTTTCTCTCAATGTGCCTGCTGAGTATTAAGTTGTGTTTGTACTTAAACTGAGATAGCTTTTATGGGGCTCATGTTGCATTGCAAACTTGTTTTCTGTAATGAGGTTTTTTGTCCATCATGGTGCTGGAGGCAGGCATGCATATATAAGACCAATAGTCACCCCATCTCCAGAAATAAAAATAATTCAAATAAATGAGACAGTTACCAGTTATTAAATAGTCTAACATATCCCAGCTTGTAAGTCTATGTAAAAGTTAATATACAGCAAAGTATGACTAACAATGGATCAAATAAATGAGACAGTTACCAGTAACAAATAGCCTAACATGGCTTAATTAAAATTAAATTATATCCCAGCTTGTGAGTCTGTGTAAATGTTAATGCATAGCAAAGCATGACTAATGTAAATTTTTGTTGTAGTGAAATGAAATTGGTGAATCAAACTAAAATATCAAAAAAAGGGTTCAACTTAATTTCATTTCCCATACAGGACTAGGGTATTGCAACCAGTTGGTTACAAATCTGCACTTGAATAAATAAATAAACAATTAGATAGTTGGAAGTATATTCCTCAGGTTTGAGAATTAAAAAAAATTATTAATGGGGGAAAATAATATTTAAATTTTCTTAGACCAATTTTTATTAAAGAGTCATTATTTAACTCAATCATGTAAAATCCCCATGTGATAGTATGAAAATTCTCAAACATTAAATATATTTAAGTGTATTTTTTTTAAAAAAAAAATTGAAAATAAAGGGATGAGCAAAAATAGGATTTTAATAATTTTGTACATTTTAATTTATCAGAGTTGTTTTCCTTTCTTTATCTCCATTTAATGAAATGAAAAAAATCAAATCAATGCAATTAACATATTATCTTGTTGTTTTTTTTTTTGCAAGATTTGATTTTTAATTATAAAGGAAAGTCAAGAATTTTATGTTGTTAAATTCTTGTTCTAAACTTGTTTTTAATATAAGATTAAGGAGATAATTAGTTAAATAATTGTAGTTATGAAATTTTATTTAAATTGTCATAAAATGATAATGTAAGAGACAGATTGTAATTGGCTAATGGGCAAGATTGTTTTTAAAAATATATGTGGGAGTATGAATTAGTGATTATATCCAAATGTTTGGAGAGAGGTATTGCTAACTTAACTGTTGAAGAAAGCAGTGAAATCTTAATTCTGCTGCTGAAAAATATAGTAAAAGTGATTATTCCTAAAATATCTGTTGAAGAGAGAGCAGTCGAAGCTTAATCCAACTGAAACCAAGCTATTGAATAAAATAGCAGTTTTTTATCAAGCTTTTAGCATACTATGAGTTTAGCACTAAAATGATTTGTACAATGAAAACCATGTGCTAAGTTTAGCTAAAAGCTAGATATTGCCTTCCTGCTCATAACCTATCTTCACTGGAAGAAAATGTAGGGAAGATGAAAAACCCTTTAAGCAGTCTGCAGCCTTGCCTTCAACCAAGAGCAATGAGTCTCTGTCTCATCCAGAAATTGAAGAGGAAAACCAAATGGACAAAAATTTCTAGTTTCATTTACCTGGAATTGCCACAGACCCAAGAAAGAACAAATTTAACCAGACCTATATTTGGAAGCTCTCAAGAAGAAACTCCATTAGGAAAAACTAAAATTGCAATTGGAAATACCCTTATAGACAAGAGAACCATGGCTATAGATTTTTTTTTACTGTGTGCACACTATTTTTTTTTATTAATAGAATTTTTTTTTGTTTTATAAATGTAATAAGTTTTCTTTTTCTCTCAATTTTCCCTCTGGGATAGAATCAAAGATTGCTATCTTTGATTTTTTTGAACATGTTTAACAAATTCTTAAAAATTTTAAAGAAAGAACCAAATGAATTTTAAAATTAATCCATGAATAAAAATTACTTGATAGGTTCATATAATTTTATCAAACTGTATAATAATTGTTTTTAAAAATATTCTTTCTAGTCTTATTTATTTTATTCTATCCAATTTCTTGTTCCATGAACTGGTGTGTGTGATCTTATATCATGATAGCTTATATTCAGGATTTAGTTTTTCTCTCTTAATGATCCCAATAAAATCAATTTGCTTAAGATTAATTATGATAAGTTAATTTCTTTATTTATTTTCCTCTCACAGTAATAAATTATAGAGTTCTTGCTTCTAAGCATCACATGATCACCATCTCTTATGCTAGCACATAACTGTTATTAAACAGGAAAAACTCCATACAGTAGTGCCACTCTGTGCCAACCAGAGTAATCAATGGATGCCAGAAGATCAAGTCTTCTGGCATCCATTGATTACTCTGGTCTTCTGGCATCCATTGATTACTCTGGTTGGCACAGGGTGGCACTACAGTATGGAGAGTTTTGCCTGTTTAATAACAGTTATGTGCTAGCATAAAAGATGGTGATCATGTGATGCTTAGTGTTTTAACATCAATCCTGCCTAATATGATAGTGGTGGCTATGGTTGTTAAAGAGCCAAAGTCACCAAAATATATGGGTGCTGAACTGAGTTCAGACCCATATGACTATATAAGCTATTGAGCTTAGATTGGAAATATTATTGTGTTTTCAATTTTATTCTCATAGTTTTGTAATTAAGTAGAGATAAAAGGTGGTTGCTGAAGGGTTGCATTAGATCCTAAGATCTAGGTGCAGTGCTCTCAGATCCAAGGCTCCTCACTGACGAAGTCCACATGCCAGTAACTAGTCTGGGGATATTGGATGACTAGATGGGGATTTTATGCACAAGCCTTCTGGCATCCATTGATTACTCTGATTGGCACAGGTGGCATTACTGTATGGAGAGTTTTGCCTGTTTTAAGTTTTTGCTTCCTGAATTAGATTTGTGCATAACAGCTACATGGGAGAGGGGGTTTATATTTAGTGTATGGACATCCAGATGATGATGATGATGATGATGATGACAGATGATTCCTGGGTTGGTGTGAAGAGGATATTCTTCAAAGTCCATGCGCTACCTTTTATTTAGTTTGGTCTTTATAAATTTTTATTTTTTTACTTGAGGATAAAAATACAATTCATCATATTCCTCATGATTTAAACTCCAATTTTCTGGAGAGCTGCCAATGGCTAACCAAAGCAGTTGGTTTTCATGTACTCATGACCCTTACCCCAGATACCCAGTATTATTACAATATATATATATACTTTTTAAAATAATTGTTTTTCTCAGATGTCTTTATTCATATATTTGGGTAGTGTAGTTAATATTTTAAAGTATATTTTAAAACACAATGAACATAAAAAATGAGGCATAAAATTGAGTTATTCCGTTTATGCATAATTAAAAAAAGCACATATTATTTGTTTAACTGAAGTTTAAAATTTGATCTGGGCTAAAGATAAATTGTAGTTTAATAAATGATTAGTAATAATCATTAATGTATTTATCTGCTGTAATTGTTGTTAATTTTGTGAGTATAAAAGTTTGGCATTTATGGGATTCCACCATGATTGTTTAAATGAGTGTTGCCTTGACAACAGGTTGAGATTGTTGATTGTTATTGATATTGGGATTGTCTAAGTGTTGGCTGATTTTAATGATATTATTTTGTAGACCATACAAAACTGATTATGTATGATATGTTTATTTAGAAAAACATATATAGGAAAATTAATTACAAAAGTGTAACTACTCCTTTACTCCTGCAAACTGCTAATAGAAAAACCAAATAATAAAATAGAGGTAATTAATTAAATGGCTTTATTGCTCAAAAATTCATGATATGTATTGAATTGCCAGAACTGGAGTCAATTTGAGGATCTCATTCCATACTGCATTGAACTGCACAGAGATATAGAAGTAATTGACACCTATAATACTGAAAATGCTATAGAAGAATATTAAACAATAATAAAAAAAGAAAAT
This sequence comes from Epiperipatus broadwayi, assembly GCA_028023455.1. Taxonomy (NCBI): domain Eukaryota; kingdom Metazoa; phylum Onychophora; class Udeonychophora; order Euonychophora; family Peripatidae; genus Epiperipatus; species Epiperipatus broadwayi. Next base: position 702,692 of record JAQFVV010006525.1, read on the forward strand.
ATAATATAAAAATAGCAAGTGTATAATTTTGCTATTCCCCCTATTTTTTACATAAAAAGATTACAAAAGTTCTTTATAAATGACAACAATAATAACAACAACAAAAAACTATTAATAGTACAATTTTTTTTTTATAAATAAGACACTATAATTGTTGCATTAGATTTTTTGAGGTATTAAAACCTAACAATTATAGTGATTAATAATTTATTTAAAACAAAAATTTACAACCATTATTTATTACAAAAACTTATTGATTATAAGTTTTAAAATGAAGTATTATAAAAGATCTAAAATATCCATAGAGAAGATTAGTAGAGAGAAAAAAACCTTCATCAGTGTAATTCTGTTGAACAATAAAAAAAGTTTATTATAAAAAAAGACACTAAACTAGTAAGTAATAATTAAAAAATTAAAAAACTGTATTACAAGATGTGGAAATTATAATATTTATAACAACACACACACAAAAAAAGATTCAATAAAAAATAAAATGAGATCAAACATACAGCTTAGAATTTAATTGGAATAAAAAAGGGAATTTCAGAAAAATATCTAGATAATGTTTTAGAATTAACTGTTCTTTAAATATTAGAAATAGTTCTGAGGAGGACTGCTGATCAGTCAAAACTGTCAGCTATTTTGTGAATATGAAAAAGTATTGCATTGTATAAAAAACAAAAATGTTTTCAATATTTATATTATTAATATTAAAAGTTTTTATGAAGTTATACATAATCTAATAAGTGCATCAATGTATATAATTTCTACCTGTGAAAGGTAGTTTAATTTTTGAAAAAAAGTCTTGCTATATTGTCAATGCAATTTGAAATTAATGAAGTCATATATGGTATTATTTTTTAAAAAGTTTTAAAAATAACCTCAAAATCATATATAAGCAATGCATGCACACTGCCTAGTAAAGCTTTTAATATAAAAAAAATCAAGTAATTAGTTATTTGGGAAGTCATATGACACTGAAGCATTATGTTCCAGAATTCTTTAGTTCTTGATTCTATTAATCTACCATGCACAGGACAATATATATCAATGCCATTGGTACTGAATATCCTTATTCCATTATATAAACTTATTACTCCAAAACCCCACTAGAGATGTAATGGCAAATCCAGTACTCATTATTGATGAAGGCCATTTGTCTAAAATTAGCTTGGAAATTTCGTTGACCATCTAATACCAATTGATTATTAAGATTATAATAAATGAGACTGGATTAGAATAACTGAATAGATTACAGCTTTTAATTCAGATATAATTTCATTTATTGAAGAAGTATTAATTGTAAAAAATACCTTTAGTTTGCTTAAAGATTACTGACTACATTATGGTGGAAAGCTTTTGACTGTTGGTTAAATATGTTCATTATCTATTAATATTTTTACATCAGTTACCTAACTCACTGTACAATCAATAATATTCTACTGATTTACTTTAGAACTATTCAAATGAAAATATGCAAAATTTCAATAGTGCAATTAAAATCTAATCTCATAATAAAATTAAAATTTAGGCATTTGTATCAAATTTTACAAATGTCCAGCGAAGTTAGTTGACTTTTTTCATCGTACATTATCGTGTGAAACATCAAAAAATTTCTATAGAGTATATAATAAATAATGTTAGCATTATGATATATTTATGCACTATTTAGTTAATTACATATTTTAAATGCCTATTTAAAAAGCAAAGTTAGTTAAAATAATTTGTTCAAAGGTTCTGCCTAGTGTAAATAACATTAACCCAATATAAAGGATGCTTTAAATTATCACTAAATTTGTATTCAAGTTTATAGATAATAATGGAACTTAGTAATTATACTTAATACAGATTGGGTGGCGATGTTTGTTGAAGTTTCAATTGACTTTCTGAGCTAAATAACAGGTGTGATTGACTGTTTAGTAAGAAATTAAATTAATGTTTTTATCAATGTGCTCATTTGAATTATGGAAAGATTTCAGTAAGGGGCATAGGCGAATAATGTTAGCATTATTATATATATATATATTGAAATGGTCACGACGTATGATTATTTTAAAAACTATTTACGATTTTATTTTAAATAGTCTTTTTAAAATCAACAATAACTAGTTAGTGTAATATAATATATGAGGAAATAAGAAGAGATAAAAATAAAAAAAAAACGAATTTTAAGATATTAGGTCAACAAATAAAATATATTGTCAATTCTGTTTATTAAACTTCGGGAAGAAAAACACATCCATTTTTTGAAATATTCGATTCATAAACATTAATTAGTTTAATCAAGTTGTTAAATTATATAATAAATATACATGCCTTAATTGAACACACTAACCCATTGAACTTTCACTAATGTGTATAATTAGACAAAATGTGTGTGGTTGAAATAGGGATTATGCTCTCTCCCCCGTATGCATTTCATTAACATCATAATCATTATTTTCAGCCATTATCAATCCACTGCAGAATAAAGATCTTTCAAAGTTCAATCCATCTTCTCTGGTCTCTGGCCTCTCTTTTCCACATCACATCAGCATACTTCCTTATTTCATCCACCCATCTCGCATGTGGTCTCTTTCTAGGTCTTTTATTACAATTTCTTGGAATCCGGTTTGATTTTATCTGTCCATCTAGTATCTCTTAGAGCAATAATATGTCCAACCCATTAATATATTTTTACATTTTAATAAACTATTTTAATTCATAAGTATAATTTAAAAGAGTGCCTATCATTAAATAAATATAATTAAATTTAAAAGGTTAATTTTACTCTTTTTCAAGATATCCTTATTAAATAACAACTTGAAAAAATAAATCAGATAAAATCAATTTAGAAACAATATGAAGATAGTTTTAAATCAATCTGTATGATTCAACATTCAAGAAATATGCATTCTAAATTTAATTTTGATTCATTTTTGAATGATTATTGAAATTATTTTAATTCGAATAAAATTCAATTGAAATATTTCATGTATTGAAATTAAGCTCATAGAAATAATTTGCATTTATTGTTATAGATATTATTTTAAAGCGTATATATTTATTTGTTTTGTGTGGCTAAAAATGCACTTTTCTCCTTTCAAGGTAAACTAAATATATCACTATTATCATTATTTTTATGAAAATGTAAAAAAGGATGAGAATGAAATTTTCAATTCTTTATTTTAAAACCAATAACTGATTTGCAGACTAAATGGAGAAGGAAACATTAATTTAAAAAACCATAGTAGAAAAATTTAATCAGATTAAAATTATAACCAAATGAATCTAATGTGGTGTAAGGAGGTGTCATCATAAGTTTGCCTACCAATTCCAGCTGTACTGTGACAGCCTGCCTTATGAGAGGTACGTTGACACTTCCGGTATTATAACAGCTTGCTTTGTGTCTCATTTATATCTAGCAGCTTCAGGGTCTTAAGTAAACTTGTCTCATGGTTTAGCCAGGTAGTGGGCATGTGTACTGCGATTCAGATTTGGAAGTTGTTGTTTCTGGGAAAACTTGTAGGCCCTTCAGCTTTATGATAATAGTTCTCTTCAACCTGGAAGTTGTTAAACATAGATTATACAAGAGGCATATTGTCAGAGTACAGCAAAAAGTGTCATTGTATCTACTCACGAGGCAAACTGTCTGCAGTACAGCTGGAAGTGGTAAGTAAACTTATAAGGATCCCTGAAATTCTTTCCTTCTACAATTGCACAACAACTAACATGATACCTAGACAACTGTATTACGTTAAGATATAAATCGTATATACAGCATAAATATCATTAAAAACCAATCAACACTTAAACAGTCCCAATATCAATAACAATCTCAAACTTTTGTCAAAGCAACCTTCTTTTAACAATAAAAGTGATATATGTATTTTTATATTGGTATTAATATATATTATAATCGTATTACACGAGTTTGTGTTTATATCGTAATCACCAGTAAACACAACAGGATCCCTTTAAAAGCACATTAAATTTGATATTAAACTGGAGGATCAAACTATAGATGAATAATACAAATTTCAAGTATTTAGTAACTCTAAGAAAGAAAAGATCAAAAGTAAAATAAATTGATTTTCGTTTTCCGTTACGTCAATATTAGATTAATACAGTTTTCATTGAATATCTGCAGTTGAACTTCATTAATGGAAGCGTATTAAAATTTAAATAATATTGATCGTTTAACATAATAGCCTAAAAACGATTTACTCGCTGACGAAGAAGCTTCCAAATAAACAAAACCAAATTTCGCTTAAAACTATTAAATGGGCCAAGCGCTTTCGAGGTTTGCCCTCATATTCATGGCCGACGAAAGTAATAAATCTTTACGTAGTGTTATTAAATAACAAATATGCAAATGTAAATGCAAATCAGTTTGACCATTTTTTTGAAATGGAAAAACACGTGTCGCGTCCATTGATAGAATCGTCGTCGCAAACAATAAAGTACGCCTCTTTGATCTTTCTTTTACAGTCGTTGGTTTCAGGGCATACAATCCTGGGGCCGCCTGGTTCGAACACATGGCCAGTCTGCTTTTCATGTTCCAGAAATATTGAAAAGTTATCGCTGTTCTTTTTTGCTCTTCTATAGGTATACAAGTGTTGAGCAGCTCTGTTATTAACATAGTATATTTTTTAGTGATGAATTCATTAAGATTCAGCCATTTAATTTGTATTTTTATTTTTTTTTGCATGTCTATTTGTTTTATTTTATAAGAGTTTGATTTATACATATCACGGACCTACATAAACAATCTTGTTTTAATATTTAGTTTAAAATGTAAACAATGCTTTTTAAAGTAAGACGTATATTAATTATTTATTAGTTTCGCTCATTAATCATTATATTGAATTTTAATAATTATAGACATTTGTCATATAAATTTGTCGTTTTAAATATTAACATCACTTTAACTTATCATGAGCATTACATAAAATAAGTTTAATTAATTAATTATAATACAATAATAAACATACAACTTTAGTAATTTTAATCAAACATGATTTATTAATTTAAACAATATTAATAAAAATATGTTACACATGATTTAGTTCAGTGGCGGACTGTCAGTCTCTGAAACATAAAGTCCTGGGATCGATTACAGCTCTGGTAAGACACTCAAAGTTATTATAAACTCCCAGCAATAAAAACTATTCGATTAATATTAATAAAAATATTATGATAATAATTATAAGTTATCACTCACGTACATACTTGTATTTATGAATAAGTAATGGTATGTTTTTAAAGAATCTAAAGTTTGAAATAATATCGAGGATTGCGGATAGGAAGGATTGCGTTATTACTATTTACTGTTCTATTTGAAATACAGGCACTCTTCATATACGTGGAGCCTAATAGTAAATATAGGGGATTTGAACTTAGACTTTCAAGCACCTTTCAACTATCCACACTATCTCATACCATTGATACACATGATCACACACACGTAGAAAAAATCAATAATCACCTATATACATATTTCGTGCTGAACCAGCACTCATCAGTTGGTCCAGATTATCATTTCTCACACACATATATAATCAGTGCTCAGTTTTTATATTAAGATAGCAAATCTTCATACTTTAATGGACAGGCTTCAATCTATTCCAACCTCCAACTATACAGTCATCCAGACCATTGAAAATCCGATGATGGAAATTCCAAACCCATGCTGATGCCAATATTGATTTCAATGGTATGGATGACTGAAGAGTTGGAGGTTGGAATAGATGAAGCCTGTCCATTAAAATATGAAGATTTGCTATCCTTAATATAAAAACAGACCGAGCACTGATTATATATATATGTGTGAGAAATGATAATCTGGACCAACTGATGAATGCTGATTCAGCACAAAATACGTATATTGGTGATTATTGATCTTTTCTACATGTGTGTGATCATGTGCATCAGTGATATGAGATAATGTGGATAGTTGAAAGGTGCTTGAAAGACTGAGTTCAAATCCCCTATATAAATTTACTGTTCTATACCTATAATTACAGTATATGTATTTGATTAATTAATATATATGTAAAACTCAGTGTGGGTTGGATTTTTGCTGTTGTTTTGATCTCTAATAACATGTATTTTATTAATTTAAAAATGCATTTCATCTTGATTTGTAGTTAGTTAGTGGATCAAGCAAACGAAGGGTCCCAAGCCAATTTAGTTTTGAGCCTCCCTTTTTCTAAATTTTAAATAATACTATCAAATCAATTCATTACTTAATAAAATAATACTTATCAATGAATAATTTTCTTAAAAATAAATATTTATTTTCAACCTTTTACAGTTATACATATGACAATCATAACCCTTGATTGTTTATTGCGGTGCTTAAAATATAAAGCAAAATGTAACAATAATTGTTTATTAATTAAAAAAAAAAAAGAACAAACATATATATTAATATATATATGATAAAACTTATAAACTATCAAAAAGAGCTCATACTACGTATTTGAAAAAAACAACAAAAGCCATTATTAATACATCACTTATTGAAACAGAGATAAAAAATAAAATAATTCCTCATGAAAAATCATGTGTCTCCAAAACTTTATAGACTTCCAAAAATTCACAAACCAGATACCCCCCTTCGTCCAATAGTAAGCACAATAGGATCTCCAACTCATATTTTAGCTAGATATTTATCGGATTTCATTAAACCTACAATCCCATCTATTAAATCATACATTAAAAACTCTTCATTTTATTTCTGTTTTAAAAAATTTTTAAATTAATGCTAATGACATTTTAGTCAGTTTTGATGTCGTGTCTTTGTTTACAAACATTCCAATTGATGAAGCTTTAAATATAATTTCACAACGTTGCAATTTACCAGGCTATATTATTGCTTTTATTAAACATTGTCTCTTGAACACATATTTTGTATACAATGAACAGCATTACAGACAAGTTTTTGGTACTCCTATGGGCTCACCTATCTCAGGAGTAATAGCTGATTTATTCATGGAAACTATAAAAACTCGTGCTTTAGAATCATCATCTTTAAAAATTCTCATTTGGCTCAGATACATAGATGACACTTTTGTTTTATGGCAACATGGAAAAAATAAATTAGATGATGTTTTCTTACATTTGAATATATGCATCCTCATATTAAATTTACAATGGAGACAGAGTCTGATGGAAAACTCCCTTTTCTTGGTGTTCTAGTCACCAGAACACCAAATAGTTTATCTTTTTTGATTTACAGAAAGAATACACATATGGACAGGTATTTACATTTACATTCTCATCATCACCCAACTCAGATAGTTTCTGTATCCAAAACTCTTTTAAATAGAGCAATTTACCTTTCAGATAAGTCACACCTGAAAGAAGAAATAAATCATGTTAATAGTGTTTTATTAGCAAATAGTTATAATTATACATTTATAAAAAAAAGCCTTATTTCAAGCCCAAAATGGGCAAAATAGGAAACAAAAAGATGATAAATCAGCTATTAGGATTTGTGTTCCATATGTAAAAGGAACTACCAACAGTATTGGATGTATATTAAAATGCTGTAATATAGATACAGCATTTTCTACTCATCAAAAGATCAGCAATATAATAACCAAGCTTAAGGATTCAATCCCTCTTGAATCTCATGGCGTTTATCAAATCTCATGTGAAAATTGTAAAGCTTCTTACATAGATATGAGTAATTGTTGCATTAGTGTTAGGAGAGATGAGCATGCTAATGCAGTTAAACAACACTCATCACCATCAGCACTCTCACTCCAACTATAGATTCAGGTCATAAAATTGATTTTTCTAGTACCAGGATCATATCCAGATGTGATAATCTCTACCAGTGCAAAATTAGAGAAGCCATTGAGATACTTAAAAAGCCAGATTGTATCAATAAGTGAGATGATACATGTAAACTTTCTCCTATTTGGAAATATTTCTTTAAAAACATTCTTAATTTAACATTTTTGCTATTGGTGGAACTTTAACATTTTTTTTCAAATCAGTGATTGTAGCGCCTCTACAACCATCTTTCTACCTTTTATCACCCAGTGGATGACTTGTGTGATCAAGTCGAAATGTCAGCATATCAATATTTAAATTTTTTAACATGGATGAACCCACAAAATATGTCTTATATATACAACTAAAATACTTACATGATAGCCTAATATTTCCTTAATAGAAAAGTGACACTAAAATCATCAACCATATCTATGCAAGCAGTTAAGAACATTTTTTATCATTCACAGTTTGCAATAGAAGATCAACTGCACTTATTTGACTGGATATTAGATATATGAATCTATAAAGAATTTTAAGTGTTATTTATCATTTATAGTTTTTCATTATTGGTCAGTTATCAGGTAGTAAAAACTTTTCCTATGCTAATTGACATTTGATGAATGACAAATTGTCTAGATAAAAATGTTATCTGTGCTTAAGATTTGTGTTTAGTTATTTAGCATATAGTATCAGCACTTAAAGAGGTGTGCTGATGTTCCAGGAGTCCATGAGTTGAAGTTTTGAAGTCTGGTCCCAAAGAGATCATTTTCTCTTTTGCATCTTACAATCAATCCCAACATTAAAACATATAAAGAATGGAAGCAAGATCCCACTTGAATGATGGGGAGGTGATGATAAATGAATTTAGCCAACTGAGTCTATCAGATTTTGTCAAAATTCTCCACATCAAACTTGAATATTGGAAAAATGGCAAATGCATCAGGGTTTTTGACTTGAAATTGCAAAATTCAGGAAATTACATTTGACTTTCACATACATACTTGCTTCTCATACCTATGTGATGATCTTCATTGTTTATGTTTATTCTGGAATAATGGAATTATTTTATTCAGAATAAATGCTAACATTATTTTACATAAGTCTTCTGTAGAAAAATTTTCTGATGTTGAACTTTGTGAACATACTTAAATGAAAATTGTGTTGCTATGTTTATTGGAGTCTCAATTCATTTTCCAAGTAACTGATAAAATGAGAATTAATTGAATAATTAATTAATTTTTTCATCAAACATTACCAATATCTAAATACCAATTATTTAATAAACCATAAAATGTTTTTTTCTATATCATAAGTTTCAAATACTAATCTATAATTATTAATTATTTTTTTAATTGTGAAATCCATATAATCAATTCTATTAACATTTTCTTTTTCCGTAGTGAACTTAATCTTCTTTAGTATTAATATACTTCAATTTGATCTGCTTTTCTCTCATTTCCTTTAAACACCATAAAATAATCATCTATATATCTTATATAATTGGATTTTTTTTGTATAATTCTGAGAGAAAATATTTTAATAGTTGTAATAGTAAGCCAATTTTTTTATGTAAGATATGTAGATGATTATTTTATGGTGTTTAAAGGAAATGAGAGAAAAATAAATAATTTTTTGAAGTATATTAATAGTAAAGAAGATAAGATTAAGTTTATTATGGAAAAATAATATTTTAATAGCATTGATTATACAGATGTTACAATTTTAAAAAAAATTAATAATTATAAAACATTTTATAAAAAACATTTTATGGTTTATTAAATAATTGGTATTCAGATATTGGTAATAATTGTAAAATGAATATTATTAGTAATAAAATTTATAGAGCAATTAATTTATATTCAAATGAGGAGTTATTAAAAAATGAAATAGATATGATAAAATATGAATGTTTTAAAAATGACTATCCTAATAATGCTATTAATGATTTATTTTGTGATAAAAAATTAAAAAAAATATATAATAAAATAAAAATAAATAAAATTAATAATAAGGAAAATAAAGTAATTTATTTTTGTTTTAACATATCGAAATGTTTGTTTGTTAAGATTAAACTTTCTTTAATTTGATTAATAAAAAATATAATATAGATATTTGTCTAGTTTAAATTTATTGATTAATATAATGATGATTATAATGTTTTGAAAGTAATGAATTCAATTTATATTACTAAATGTTTGGATTGTATTAAGGTTTGTAAGAATGTTTATATATTGGAACTATAAAGAATAAATTAAATACAAGATTAAAACAACCTTTGAATGTTAGAAATTCTGCAATTTATGGATACAAGAATCAATTTGGACATAAAGATTTTAAAATAAAACCATTGGAATGTATTACTTCATATTATGAGGGAATTATAAGTGGAATTTGTACTTATTAATTATAAGGGGAAATAATTAAATAGGTTATTTAAGGAATGAATTTAATAAGCAAATTTAAAGTTGTGGTTGGAAGATATGAAAGGTGAAAGATAATATGAATTTTTTTTTTGGGGGGAGGGGAATCTTTTTTCTTTACTTTTTATTTATTATTATTTTTTATGTAAATGAATAAGTATGGAATATTTGTATTTATATTTGTTATTATTTTATATATTTTTTTAGTTTTGCCTTGAAAAAGACTATAATTGAATATAGTCAAAACATTGATAGTTTATTTTATGTTATTGAATGAATAGTTCATGTAATAAATCAAGTTTTATAAAGAAGAAATGTGTGGATTATTTATTTATTTATTGAAATTTAATGGACTATTTTTTTAAAAAAAGAAAAGATTGTGTTTATGTATAATAAGTTTATTTTTTAAACTAATTACAGCAAATCAAAATTAAATCATTAGTTAAAGTAAAATTAAAAAATTTACTACCAATAGTTTATCTGCCAAGACACATTTTGTAAATGCAAAATAACATAAAACCACAAATATATAAAATATTATTGTTTCACAATATTAAAAGAAGTTTAAATATACTTATAGATTCAGAATCATACAGCTTTATTAATATATATATTATGAAAACAGCTTTAGATTGCTCAAGTATAATTTTACCACTTGTATTTTTTTCATAAATATATAAGCATGATTAAAATATTTACTTTTTACCCTACTTTTACTCTTTCATTTAAAATATATAGGGTATATGAGCACAGACCTTCACATGACCCACCACTCTCCACACTATCTCATAACACTGATACACTTGAACACATATATGTTGAAAAGATAAATAATCACCAATATACGTATTTCATCATCAGATTTTCAATTGGATGGATGGTTGAAGAGTTGGAGTGTGGAGTAGATTGAAGCCTGTCCATTAAAGTATGAGGTTGGGCTATCTTAATATATATCGAGCACTTATGGCATATATGTGTAGAGATGATAATCTGGACCAACTGATGATTGCTGGTTTAGCATGAAATACGTATATTGGTGATTATTTATCTTTTCAACATATATGTGTTCAAGTGTATCAGTGTTATGAGATAGTGTGGAGAGTGGTGGGTCATGTGAAGGTCTGTGCTCATATACCCTATATATTACATATATCATCATCATCAACCATTATCAATCCACTGCAGGATGAAGGTTTCTCCAAGTTTAATCCATCTTCTCCGATCTTTAGCTTCTCTTCTCCACAACACCCCTGCACATTTTCTTATTTCATCCATCCATCTCACATGTGGTCTCTTTCTGGGTCTTTTACAATATCTTGGAATCCAGTTTAAAATCTCAATTGTCCATCTATTATCATCTCTTCTAGCAATATGTCCAGCCCAACTCCATTTCAATCTTTTAATTTTTTCAATAAGGTCAGTAACACCTGTTTGTTGTCTTACCCATACATTGTGTTTTCGATCTCTTCTTGTTACTCCCAACATACATCTCTCCATACTCCTTTGAGTGGTCTGAAGTCTCTGTATTGCTCTTCTATTAAGTGTCCAAGTCTCAGATCCATAAATAAAAACTGGTAAAACACATTTGTTAAAAACCATCCTTTTCAAACGCATAGGCATATTTCCTTTTAGTATCAAGTTATTTCTACCAAAAGCACTCCAACCAAGTTTAATTCTATGATTAATTTCCTCCATTATGTTTCCATCTGTATATTACATATATAGACCCAGGTATATAATAAGCCTGTGTGTTTCAGTTCTTTCATTTAAACTCAAACTATTTTGACCCATATATAATTTGTTACAAAGAATGAATAATATAAGCAATTCCAGGAATGGTATTGCTGTCAATTTTCTCTTTTATATTATTCAGTAAATTATTTAGAGTAACACCCCCCCCCCAACTTTCTTATTATCAAGCATATTATGATTTCTTTTTAAACCCCTATAAAAATAAATTGAAAAATAAAAAAATAAAATCATATCTTTATTTTATACTAACATTGTTTAAATTATTATTACTACTACTGTATATTCTTTAATCAAGGTTTCTGAACAGCCAATATTAAGATAATTTTCAAAAAATTCTTTTCTTTTTTTTAAAAAAAAAATTATATTTTTAGAACTATGTAATTTTTTATTTCTATAACAAAAACTCCTTATTACTTTTTCATGACTGATGCTATCAGGTTTAATAATTTATCTTAAATTCCTTTTTAATGCAATGACTACATAATAAATTATTAACTTTTAAATCTCTTAACATTAATAAATCCAAAATCTTTGATTGAACAAAATCTAACACTACTTCTTCTATGATGTGTTTTATAGAAGGACCAAAATTATTAAATTTATTCAAAACTTCTTCAAATTTATTTTTTGCTGCTACAAACAATCAATGTATCTAACAAACAATTTTAAATATTTACATTTGTTATCAATAATTCGGTCCAATTTAGAATGTGCTCTCTTCCATTTTGGTTTCTAAGGGGGAACCCAAAACTACTTCTCATACACCAAGTAAAGGATGTCAAATAATAATCCATTCCCATTAATAGAAAGGGTTTTATAAAATTTGCATATTTTTTAAAAATTTCTGATGGAAAATGCGATTTTTAAATTGTATTACATAAAATAAGTGGAATACTTTGTATCAATGGGAATGAAATATTATCTGACATCCTTTATTGCTTGGTTATGTCGATGCTGGTTTTAGAGCTCCCCTTAGAAACCAAAATGGCAGAGTGCTATCTAAATCGTACTAATAATTTTTTATTCCAAATAATTAACATAAAACAAATCAAGAATGAAATAATATAACCTATTATCTACCTGTTTTCAATTTTACAAAATTTACCATGATAAGCAAAATACAAAGAATTCTCTGACAATGAAAACAAAGTCTTAAAAAGCTTCATTTTTTCCCCACGCAGAGCTTTATTATTAGATAATACAAAAGAAATATTATCAATACTGTTAATCTATTAGCAAAATGATACCACTTTATCAAAACTACTACATACTCAATTATCTTGCATCTTAAATTTATTAATGCTACAAATGTCTCCAAAGAAGATAAAACAGTATAATTACCAAAACTTACAAACTTTTTTAAAAATCTAGAAATCCTTTCATTAATATTCCCTGTAAAATCAATAATAAAACTGAAAAGAAAAACTTTTTTTTATGGAGTTTTAATATTCATAAACATCTTAACTTTATCTTTCTTATTGCATTGCCAAATCCATATAATATTAATATCATTTACTTTCTTTATTACTTTATAGTTAGCAGTTGTGATTTGAAAATATAAGTAAAAGTTCTAAAGAAGATGTCTGGTGCAATCCAAGCCGTCAATAGTGGGTGGTAATTATATGAAGCATTATAAAAACTGTAAAGAAAGTAAATGATATTAATATTATACATAAACATCTTAGATTACATGAAGTCATTAGGATAGCATTTTAAATATTCAAACCTATTAAAAAAATTAAATTTTGCATTTTTCTCATAATGTCTATGAAATTCTTTTTAATCAGATTACCAACCGATATATTTACCCCGTTAGTTGATTATTTATCTAACTTTTTTCCAAAAAAAAAAACACCTTTCATAATAACAAAATGGTCAGTTTGATCATCACTAGAAATGATTATACTTTAAGCCATTAACTTGGTCTTAAGATGTTTCATATCAGAAGAATCTAATTAAAAATTTCCCTAATTGCAAATCTATTTTTGTTCATTTAAATTTCTGGATTCAATAGACAAAACTGTATTTAAAAGTATATATTTATTATAGAAAGGGACAAAATTAAATCCTTTATCAATATCTATTCAAAATATAGGGTCACAACTTAGTGGTTCAAATATACTAACTGTAACTTTATCAACTGACCATAGCAATCACAGAAACAACCTTATTACTAACATTATCAAATTCTAACGGTAGCTTAAGTAATTTAATTTGCTCTGTTTTTAATAAGTTCTAAAAATATTTTAAAACGAAAGTGTTTTTTTTTTTTATAAACACAATCACATTTTCTATTCACGTGCTCCATGTTTATTAATATTCAGTGGGGTATCCCCAAAGTATTTAAAAAATAAAAATTACAACAAACACTTCTCAATACATATAAAAAAGGTATTTATAAACACATTCGAGCCAGCACATTTATACTATTTCTCATTATGATGTACCAGATGTATATTTATGTACAGTGTAAATACAAGAAGATACCCTAATACATTTAGAAACAATGAATATTATATGCATAAAGGATGAAAAAAATTCACCACCTAACATATATTCAGACACATGGTCACTAATGTGACTACTCAAAATTTATGACATGACTCACCATTATAAAATGATAACTAGATAATTAAAAGCAACAATGACATTTATGCAATGATGCACATAGAAAGATATAAATCATATGCAGTGGTCAGAAAATGCTAAACTGCTTTCAAGATTGAATTTTTTTTCTGTTACATATAACGATTTGTAAATTTTCTCATCTCTAGTATGGAATAAAAATGCGGGGTGTATAATGTAAACCACATACCTTCCTTTGTTTAAAATTTCATAGTATTTTCTTATTCTATCCTATGTATGTTGTACTAAGTATTATTTTGTGAACTTATACTTCAATAAAGCCTTTTGAAACTAAAAATTATTTACTATTATTTAAAGAAATAACTGGCAAATTATGATTTTGCTCTCTATCAGATTTTTAATAACTTTTCTTTTTTAAACTATATGCACACATATAAAATAGATGTTATAAAATAAACAAATACTAGAGTTTCTATATCTTACAATATAGAAAAGTTATTTTGGTAAGTTAGCTTACTATTATAGAGTAGAGCTGTCCAAAACATGACCCATGGGTTACATAAAGCAGAACATAGTGAGGATTTGTGTAGGTTATATGAAGTTTGATTTTTTAAAGTCAAAAAATAAAATAACAATTTAAATTGAGTGCTTGTTAGATATCTTTATATTGATATTGTAATGGTCAGGTTTGTACATTTTGCTCAACAGACCGAAAGTTTGAGCCAGAGAACCAAAAGCTGACCAAGTCAGGATAGTAATATCCTATGTCCGATCATACCACAACTCTCTTATTCATGCTTCCAAGCCAACCCATTGCGAATGACATGCCTGAGGTTACACTCGATATCTTTTTATTCATGTTCCAGCAATATCAAAGCAGTAAAACATGAGACACCCCCCTAACACATGATATTATATAACTTAACTAGTGATTCATAAAGTAATGAGCAAGAATGGAGACTGAGATAAATTTATATTTCATAAATTTAATGTAACACTTAATAAGTTATAAAAAATAAATTATGTACAGATTGCTCACTTGCAGGTGAGTGAATACTCATGGTTACAAAAAATATAAAAGTCAATTATATAGTGCTCCCACGCAGGTGAGTGAATAGGTTTACAAAAAATATTAATGAATAGTCAGTAAAGGATAATGCAAATTATATATATACTGCTCACACACAGGTGAGTGAATTATTAGATTTACAAATGCTTAATGTGATTATCAACAAATGATAAACAAAGCCAATTATATTTGCTCATGCACAGGTGAATAAATTTTGGGGTTGCAAAATGTTTAATAAGTTTATGACTTTGAAGAACTGACAATATGCTTATACTATCTTTTATGTCATAACCCATGCCATGATCTATAGTAGAAATCTGTAATAGTTAGAGTGATCAATTTATTGGTAACTGGTTGGAATTATATTATTAAGTTTAAACATAAGTTATAATAATAATAAGATTAGATATCTCTAATTACTACACAGATAAACACATTAATTCAGATTCCGAATTGGATCAAAGCCGATGTTACTTTCTATGGGAGGTTGGGCAGTCAACCATCAGATTCTAGGGTGTTACAAACTATAGTATCAGAATATATGTGTCTCGAATGTGTTCTTAATTGAGGTTCCCCAGACCGAGCTACTTGCTATAATATAAAGAGGCCCTTTTATTCAAGTGAACAGAACAGTGGCTTAATGAGCCCTTGGAATGCTTTGGTTCCTTTAAATAGATGTCACAATTGCCTAAACTTTTGAGGCATGATTTGATGTGGAAACAATCCTGATGTAGGCCATTATAGGTATAGCAAGAAGTTATGCATATTTATGATAATTAGCAACACATTCACCATGCTAATTTAATATTTCCTAAATTAATTACACCAAATCTTAGCTTCTATCAGCACCACTACTACTGGTCAGTTCATAAATAGTATTACTTAGTCACACTACAAGGCAATAATAAGAATCTGATTTAAGGATATTTGTATAGCTTAATCTCTAATTAAGGAGAGTTACAGCAAAATTAAGGATTTACTAAGATTTAAAATATTACTTATTGCTGTATAATTCATGTCTAATATTAAACAAATATTGATTTTTAAATAACTTTAGCAAAAGATTGCTTTTTAAAATAACTTATGCAAATACTCATTTTAAATAGCTTATGCAAAATATCCATTATTAAATAACTTACGTGGTAAACATGAAGTTACCAGGTCACAACAAAATTAGAATTTTGTTTTAAATTTTTCTCATCAGAGTGTTTCTTGTCGAATTACTGTCCATTGTAGTTCACAAAGCAAATTCCCATAGGTAGGATTGGAATAAAGTATTGCTGGTAGTGTGAAATTGTTATGAAATATTTTCATAGAAAATATCACCGAGAAGCAATTCGTGAAGGTCTTTGGGTCTTTGGTGGGATAGAGAGAAATTCAGGAAAGTGTTTTTTGGTACCGATCAGTTGCAACTCTCAAAACAAAAATACAGAATATATTTTTCTAGGGACCCACATCATTATGAATGGATGGAGTGCATACAACTTAAGCACAATCTGTAATGGTGTATATATGCACTCTATCGTCGTACACCAGGAGAACTTTGTTGATCCTCACGACCTGATATCCACACATAAAATGTGGAAAATATGTGGATGAGAGCTAAATGCAAACTCAAACATCAGTGTGGTACCAGCAGTACTTTATTTGAATCCTACCTACCGGAATTTGCTTTTAGGACTCTACACAACTGATGCCATCTTTGCGAATTTTATCACTATTATAAGTGAAAACTACAATGGACAGTAATTATGAATGTTGATAGGATATATTATTATTTTAATAAATTATTTTTTATCATATAATTATTTGTTATTAATTATTTTTTTACATTATAATTTTATGCCACCGTGTATTAATTCGACAAGAAACATTCTGATGAAAAAAAATGAACTACAAAATTTTGTCGTGACCTGGTAACTTCATGTTTACCACTTATGCAAAATATGCATTTTAAATAAGTTATTTTGTGCATTATAAGTAACTTATTCACTTTAACGTAAATAATAGTTTGATTTCAGAAGGGAGTTTTGCCTATATTTTTTTATATTATAATATTCTAACATAATGGAAAGGTGCTTAATCACTCCTCCAATAATTATTAAACCCCACAAAACTCCATTCTGATGAACATAGCATAAATTAATAAACATGAAATTAAAACTAAATATAGCTGGCATAAGAACAAGATGCAGAAAATGATCAATAAAGTTATAATTTAGAAATGAAGAATTTGTTTGAATGGTTTTATAGAACCTAAATATTTATGATTTCTTAAAATATTTCTGATCAAGCAAGAATTTTGAAAGAGCTCTAAGCTTTAAAGTAAATTTAATATAAACAGTTTAGTTTAACATTTAAATAATATAATTAAATATGAGACTTGATTAGTTAGCTAGCTTTTAATTTAGAATGGGTTTAGTAATGAAATTAACGTATTCTGCAGAATGATTTACCGGTAATACTTAGTAGTAAGTCTTTCAAGGCATTCTTTACTGTGCATCTTCTCTCTATTAAATTGACTATGGCTTTTCTAGGTTTAAGTCTGGATGCAGCTTTGTATATTACTTCAGTGGCAGCTTTCCTCCATCACTTTGGTTAAGAACTCTCTAGTATTTCAGGTGTAGCTTCTCCATCACTGGGCTCCAGCTGAGGTTGATGTTTTCTTTTATTCTGTAGCAGTTTTCTGTGGGAGATAGATGGCTGTCTATCATACCTTAGCCAACAGTCCTCATTTTAACAGCTTTGGTAATGGCTTAGTAGAATTCAGCTTAGTCAAAGTAATGCAGGAACAGCCTTTTAATTATTTTTGACACTTGTTTTTCAGAAAATACATCTCCAACAATTTTTGATGGCTATTACAGGCTTTTTAAATCCTATTTTTGACAGTATTTCTCTCCACCTTTTACTTTCACAACATCACTTGTTTACTGACTTCAACTTTGCCTTTAATTACATTTCCATTTAGTTTTTAATATTCACCACAGCTAAATCTGGAGTTAAAAGCTCTACTCCCTTGGGTTTCCCAATTGCACTTAGTATGAATTTATGCCTGACTGGATTTTCTAATTTGCTTTTGATTATAATTTTAAATAAGGTCAATTTTTAGTCAAAAGATTATTTTTACACAAAATGTTAAAACTCGTAAACAAATTAAAGCTTGTGTAATTTTAAGCAAACAATAGAACTTGAAAATTATTTAAAATAAATATTAAAACTTAAATGAATAATTTTATAAATTTAAACTTATTATTTTGTTATATACCTAAATTCTAACTACACACTGCTATGTTTACTTCAGTTTTAACAAATTTAAAGGAATATGAGTATATATAAATATTTATGACTGCATCTTCATATTATAGTTAACAGGAGATTATACACGCACATACTCGGCAATATTACAAGCACCCTCAAAGTTTTAAACTAAAGAAATACACGCAATCTGAGTGAAACGAAATACACTATTATAGAATATAATAGGTGAAACAGACAGGTTGATAGATCTGTTTCAATATTATGACAGGGTAAGCTAACTGAACACTACCATAATATCAATATATACAATATTATCAACCAATGTTTTTAAATCACTGTATATCCATGTATTTTTCAAATATAAGATATATCAAAGAAGTGGTCTTATGCATGCTCTAAGATTTCATGGCAAATGTATGTGCAATTAGTTCTACATTTATTGTTTTGGATACAGCTTTTGTATTATTTAACATTGGATAGTTTTGGCATAGAATACTATATTCAAACTTAAATCAAAGATAAATTGATTTAAAAAAACAAATTAGGTTTTTGGTATTGTTTATTTATTATATTTTTAGTGTTTGTTTATTATATGGCTTTTATAGCAATTTTATATTAACTCTGCACACAAAGAGAAAAACTGATTACACTTTTTAGCCATGAAAGAATTAAACAAATCATTCACAGTACATTCATCAAAGTAAAGAGTAAAGGGACCCATCCATTCCTTCTGCTTTTGATAAAAATAAAGCTAAATCTGCCAAACATGTTGAAATTCAGAGTGGAATCAATATTAACCCTAGATGTAAATATAATAAACTACAAAATCATGTTTAATTAAGCAGACGATAAAGACTGTTTCCTATTTTTAAAAACTCCTACATTATTAATCAAATATAAGTTAAATGATAAATATTAAATAACAAGCTTATATCCAGCCTATGGAAATGCCCTCTTTTTTTTAATTGGCTGATTTAACTTTTTTTTTTTTAAAGATTTAATGTAAATTAAACAAAAGATTTGAATATTATATAAATAAATGTGAAAAATTCACAATTGAAAAAAAAAAATGTTTGGAATAACCTGGCCTACTTGATACACTTCAGAAATGTATCCAGCAAGGTATGTTTCTGAAATGTACACAATAAATTAGAGTATTAATAAAGCTAAATTAAAATAATAAAACTAAATTAAAATTGAAATTTTTAAATATACCTGTGTTTTCTATAAATAAAATTCATACTTTATTGTGAATTTGATAGCACTATGAACAACAAACAAAGTAATAAGATTATTTACTGGAACACCTGCTGAATAAAAAAAATTAGAGGGCAACCCAGTAAAGTGTTACAGACAAACATATATTCAGGTAACTGACAAAATAGGGATTTTATATACAAGCATAATTTCATACTTCATTAAATGTATATGAAATTAGAGCAAAAATTTTAATGTTTGGAAAATTTAGCTTTATTTATATTGAAAATATAAGGAAAAGACAGATATGCATTATTTTTTATTCTGCTAAAGATAATGTAGTAGATTTTGTTATTTCATATAATACCATTTAATATACTTTTTATGATTCATTTAGTCTGTTCTGCTCTATTTTCATATACTGTATATAATATTCAAATATAAGTATATTGTTTATACTAAATTTAATATAATTAGAAGGGACTTAAACTCAGACTTTCAAGCTTCTTATAGCTATGTACTCCATCCTATACAACTAATACCTATGACTACATAGATGTGAAAAAGATAAATGATCTCTATGTACCTTGCGCTGCACCAGCACTCATCAGTTAATCCAGATCACTGTATCCCACATATTTATATTAAGATGGCAAATCTTCAAACTTTAATGGACAAGCTTCAATTTTTTCCACCCTCCAGCTCTTCAGCCATCCATATCCCTGAAAATCCAATGATGGAACAATAAAAGCCCTTGTTGATGTCAATATTATTGTCATACCCTCGTTAACTTTAAATCACACTAACCCTCACATATAGAACCTTAATATGTCCATTTACATACACAGAAAAAAAACAAATTGAATATTGGATTTTCAATTATATGGATGGCTGAAGAGTTGAAGGGTGGAGAAGATTGAAACTTGCTCATTAAAGTTTTAAGATTTGCTATCTTAATATAAACTGAGCACTGATTGTATATATGTATGGGAGATGGTCATCTGTACCAACTGATGAGTGCTGATTCAACATGAAATACATTTATTGGAGATCATTTATCATTTTCACATATATGTAATTATGTATATTGGTTGTATAAGATGGAGTGCATATCTATAGGGAGCTTAAAAGTCTGAATTCAAGTCCCTTCTAATTGCATTAACTTTAGTATAAACAATCTACTTATATATAAATATTATATATTCAAGTCCCTTCTAATTGCATTAACTTTAGTATAAACAATCTACTTATATATAAATATTATATATTCAGTCTGTATTCTGACTATCCCTCTTCTGTATATTTAAATGGATGTGTTAAGGTTCTATATGTGAAGGATCAGAATGACTTAAAATCAACATGGGTTTGACTATAATATGGTATCAATCAGGACTTTGGGTGTTCCATCATTGAATTTTTAATGTTATGGATGACTGAAGAGTTCAGGGATGGAGAAGATTGAAGCTTGTTCATTAAAGTTTGATGATTTGCTATCTTAATATAAACTGAGCACTGATTACATATATGTGTAAGAGATGGTGATCTGGACAAATTGATGAATGCTGTTTCAGCACAAAATATGTTTATTAGAGATCATTTATCTTTTTAACATGTATGTAGTCATGTGCATCGGCTGTATAAGATGAAGTGCATAGCTATAGAGAGCTTGAAAGTTTGAGTTCAAGTCCCTTCTAATATATGTATATATATTGAATAATATTAAATTAATTTACAGTAGCCATAAAAAAATTATAATTTTTCAGGAAGAAAGATTAAATAAATAAATCAACCAATTTCTGTTAGAATATGTTTTATTATAACTGGTATCATTAGTAGCTTGAAAATAAATTGGCCTTTCGTGAAATTGTTATTCAAACAGCCTTGCATAATTCAATTATTGCTAAATTATATTCAAACTTTAATATTAAATCTTACCTTTCCTTTGTATTTGAAATAAATTAACAAAACATTTTTAATGTCCACAGCAAAAGATTTTATTTTCTTTGTGTGAATTAATTCTTAATGTTTTTTTGTTTGTTTGTTTACTTCTCTTTTCATCAAATAATGTAATTCTTACAAACTTGTTATAATCGAGTATTATGAAAAGATAAACTGAAGTTCATACGTTTTATAATGCTCTAAGCATGTTTTCGGCAGATTATTGCCAGAATTATAGTGCTGATAAAGTTTTTAGCAGTTAGAATTATGCCTATATATATATGGACATAGTTTGATATATAAAAGCGGCTTAACATGTAAATGCATCATTTAAATATTCAATTTTTTCAACAATGTGGATCCTTTGCAATTGTCCAAACCTCTTTATATTTTCTTTTTCTGTCATTTGTTGGCACAGATTATTCTTATATTGGTGGGAGTGAAAGTGAGCTTGTGATCAAGAAAGATTGGTTTGTATTTGTTATTCTGTTTAGCTCTGTTGTATGAATTGGTCTTTTTTCTTAGACCAGCTGAGGGCGCTTTTGGTGAGAGCGTGCTCAGCTGTGCCTAAGAAAAAGAGTAATTTATATAAAGAAAATAATAAAAGCTTTTCGGTTGTGGACATTAAAAATATTTTGCTAACTTATTTTATATATTTACTTATTTCTAAAGCAATTAAATCTAAATTTGTTATTATAATTAATAGCCATAATTTATTTACAGGTTTATTAAAATTACTAGAATATATATATAAACCTAATATTATTTTTTCCCCACAAACAATAAACTTACTTATGAGATAATTCTTGTGTTTCACTCATAAATTCATCAGGAATTTGATCAGGAGGCACATACGTGTGAATCATTTTATTATTTTCTTGGTGATAGTCTATTGGTACTAAAATTTCATTTTGTACATGATAAGTGTTCTTACTAGGATATGGAATAAATGGTGCAGTTGGAGAATCAAAATATTTGGATCGATCAATAGGTTCAAAATCAATATCCTCAGAGGACTGGTTTTCAAATGTGATAATCACTGGACTATTTGCTACATGAGATTTTGTTGAATGGGAAGATGCTTTCTTCCAATCAGGATGAGTAACTTCTGAATCTTGTTCTTCAAGAGACCTAAAACAAGAAATTATATATGTAAATATTAATCAAATACCATATATGTGCCTTCTATAGAAATTAATAGAAACCTACAATTTATATGTAACAATTTTTGAATAAAAAAATCAGAGTTGATTTTATAAGTTTCATAGGAAACCAGTTGAAAACATGTTCAGTGAAGTTTGATTGATAAAAGACATTTTCAGTAAAGTTTAATTGATTTTTCATCAAACATTGCTATAGATAAGATTATCATTTTCTATAAATTTTTATAGAAGGTGTAAGTAAATAATATTAATAGATTATAAAGTATAATAAATTAGCAATTAAAATACTATCAAAATCTACAAAATTTTCTTCATAATTTTATCTGTCAAACGGAGCTTCTAGTAATAAAGAAAGCTTTGTAAATTTTCATTTTTCTATTTTTATTGCTATTTTATTTTAATTATAATTACTAGTATTATGTTAGGCAGTATTATATATATATATATAAAAGATAATATACAAAATTATATGAATTAATATTTATTTTAGTAAATCTAATGCACTATTAATGTATTCTGTGTTAAGTAACATTTAACAAATCCATTATTTATTTATTTCAATGATATAGACTCTCTTATTCATCAGGTGTTCTTCTTGTGCAATAAATCATGTTTCTTTAATTATTATTGCTTAATTCACAACCACTTCAATCATATCTAGATTTAGCTCATGTCTGTGTTCTCTTTCATGATTTTGCTCTTTTTTTGTACTAAGCGAATGCCGTGTCATTCTTGTCTTTAAATTACTTTGCCCATAATATATATATAATCAAAATACTCTGGACTAAACCCTACAATATTCAATATACCAATATAAAAAAAATCAATAATAGCTATAGCCAGCTTATAACAGTGTAAGCTATCCTGAATAGCATTTAATAGTTAAAATTTAAACAAAAAAAAATCTCATTTAAGTTACACAACATTAACATTCCCATATGAATGGCCAACTTCCCATAATTTATGTATATTCACAGAATTATATTGCTTATTTAATATGTTGTCTGTCATATTTATAAAATATGACTCTTTGATTTGTCCTTTTTTCTAATTGTTTTCCACATGTAAAATAAAAATATTATCAAAGCAAAAAGTTTATTCCAGAGTATTTTGATTATTGTATTTATTTTATGTGAATTTATATATGTGTAGGCAGACCATTTGATTACTTCCCACAGTATATATAACATCAAATCTATATATTTTATTTAATATATCTTTTGTATTATTAATTAATCTGTTCGAAGTCATGGGTGTCTTAAAGTACATAATTCATTTTTGTAAAACAAAAATTATTCATACAATCATATTTACTAAATTATTGTATTTAGAAAGAATAGATTACTAGTTTTTTAAAAAATATGAAATAAATAATATCTACACATAATTTTTTCTTACTAAAATCAGTTCAAGAATTATTAAATCATTCACGAATTATTAAATCAATTTTAGAAAATTTTATTCTACATAATAAAAATGTTTTAGATTTCCACAAGTTTATTAAATAGTTCATAAATTTATGTAGTGTATCTCAATGAATCAATGAATATGTTATATAGCAGCACAATTTAGCTACTTGTCAGAAAATTTTAGGGTGTTAGTACATTTGGATCACAAGTCAAGGCATAAAATGTGATAAAATGTTTTGTACCTTAACTCGCAATGGACTAATTGTGCTAGCATTGGATTTTGGTTTAAATTAAGAAAAATGGTTACTGAAGCATTTAAAATGATTCAAACTGCTTATGATAGTGAAGCCATGAACCACAAGAACATTTTCAAATGGTTTGGAAAATTTCATGGTGACAGAATTTTGAACATGATCTACAAAGTTGCAAAACACACTGTGACAATGGTATATTATAATTCACAATCCAGACAAGAAAGTGGTTTAGAATTTTTGTCATAAATAATTAAAACTATGTTGCTATATAATATACATATTGATTCTCAGGTGGTGCTTTTGGCAGCTCAGAGAAAAAAAGCATCAACTTTTCATTGGAACACATTGCATATATTTTGATGCACATACTTAAGTGTTAGTCTATTACAATAAGAATAATATTTATCATCAGTGTTCTAGCTATATGGTACCATTAGTGTACTGGTCAACTATAAATGAAATTTTTTCAAACAAAAAAAATAAAATACAGTGAATGGGTTTTAAATATATCTTTGCACTGTTCAGATAAGTATTTGGATGTCTAAACACAAACATAAATCCCCAAATATAAATAATATAACCATTATGGCTCAAAACTAGCTCAAGAAGCAAGGATCCCAGAGACTATGACTGTGAACAAGAGAAAGATAAATGTGTATGCTTAACCTATTTTACTTTAAATGGGTTTACTGGGATTATTAAAAATCCCTAAAACACTAAGCTGTAATGAAATCAATTCACATACACTACCAATTAATAAAATAGATAGCTGAAGGAATAAAGACATTTACACTATTATTTTTTAAAACTTTTAATAAACTGAGAATTTAATTAGAAAAATTACAAAAAATAATATATTTCCAACTCTCATACATTTTATAAAAAAATATAATTTCTTATAGCAAATATTATTAACCATTTGATTTTTTACTAGTTAATCAACCTTTACTTTACTTTCCAATAACTAAAACTGGACAACAACTTTTAGTAATAAAAGATAAGGAAATTGTAAAGTAGCTAAAAATCCTTTTATACTTTTTGGATGGAAAATCAAATGAATAAAAAAACATGTTTGAAAAGAAAATGTTAAGTTAATAAAAATTACACATTATTAATTATTTATATAAAAAATCTCATCTATAAATTTAAATATAACATGCACATTAAAGTACCCTTTTACAATAGATTTATTTCTCATTTTAGTTTTTTTTTTGGTAGTTATAATTTTCAGAGTTTTTTCCCCATATTGGTTTTCTTCTTGTAGGCTTCTCCATTAACACATATTTTCAGGAAAATGCATACAGAAAGAACCATTTCCCCATATCTAATAATTTTCTAGACTAGGCAGCCACATAATGAATTTATCCATTTTTAAAAATCTATTATTTTACAGATCAGGCTAAACACAGTAAGAAACTATCATGCTCTTGGATGGAGATAAGGCTTGCTGCAGATTACTTCAAGGCTATTCTTTTTCTTTTAATTTTCTTTTATGAACAGGTTACATAATTGAGGTTTGATGATGCTTAGCTCTTAGCTAAAGCTTCATGAATGATTTTCTTTTACTCCATTTTAAAACCCTTTTTTATTTACTGTAAATTTTACTTCAGATTACTAAAACTCTTTTTCATTGTTTTCTTCACAGCTGAAAGCTTCTGTTTCTGCAGTCTCCAACAACTAAATCAAGAATGACTGTTTCTCACAAGACACTAAAATCTATCAATTTACTCTTGCACTAATATTTTTGAAACAATCCTATACCCATCTAATCACATTTTGCCTCCCACATGACCAAATTAAATACTGACCAATTGAGTCTATTTTTCCAAAAAGATTGTTTAGTTATTTCCCTCCTTTTTTATTTTAATTAAAAAAATCTCCTGTAGTTGTGTTGTTCTTATGCCAAAAATAAGATAACCTTTCTAAAAAAACATTGCCTTTTGTTTTGGTGAGAGATAAAGAGAAAAGAAAAAACAAAATGTTAAAACCCTATTCTCTTTCTTTTCTTTTAAAAATCTAATAAAAATAAAAACTTGCTTATTTATTTCACTTAACATTTTTTAAAAGTTAAAATTACACCTTTTCAATTAACTTACTAGAGAAAAAAAAATTTTTTTTGTAATACTTTTTTTAAAAATTAAAACTGGTAAATAATTAAAATTATTGAAGAGAGAGAATAAATGAAATTATTTATTTGGTTTGGTACTTTTCTCTCTCTTTTACAACTCAAAAAATTATAATAATATTCACATTATTTTTTTAATATTTTTTTCTGCTAATTGTAATGTATATATTTATCACATTTTGAATATTTAAAAAAGAAATGATAATCTTTTCTTTTTCAAATATTCAAAACATAATATATTTATATATTATTTAAAAAACAACATTTGGAAATTCGCATATTATCATTTATTAAAGAAAAATATTTAGATGCAATAATATTTATTATTATTTAAAAAAACACATGAGAAAATTAAATTTAACATTTCTCCATTAATTAAAGACATTTAATTTAAGAAGTTATTAATATTTGATATGACCAGAGTTGGCTGTCATCTGTAATATTACAATATACATCATGCGTACAGCAGTGACACCACCTGTAACAGTGTCCCCTAATTCAATTATGCATTATCAAAAGTAAAATAAATAAATAAATAAAAATAAAAACATTATAATTTGTAAATTAATAAGAAAGATGTAAATTTTGCATTTTCAGAGGAATTGCAATATCTATTGTTTTCTTTCAAGCTGTCCTCAGTACATTAGATATACTAGCTTAAAACTTTTGTTGATAAACTTTGCAATAGAATATATACTGTGTATATAATTACATGTGCATAGTACTTTTCAATATTTAAGTATATATAACATGGATGCTTTCTCATATGTGTGGTATGCAAATATAAATTAAGATTATAGTATAAACAAATTTTCAAAAAAAGGAATGTAATTATTAATAATAAATTGAAGGAATATTTTTATGTTGATATCTAGTAAGAATGTGAACATTTTTTTATATTCACTCAAAAAATAAAACTAGCAAAAACCTTACCACATATTTATTTTTTAAATAAAATGAATAGTAAAATAGTATATCTTTTTCACAATTAAACATGCTCTTGATATCATTTCTCTTTAACAATTTATTTTTTCTGTAATAGCAATCTTGTTATCAGCGGACAGTAGCATTTCTAGTTGTTTTAATGTTTTAAGTCATTTTTTCATCAATTTTGGAATTTATAGTCATCTCTATTTGCTGCTACCCATCACAGATTTTTGGTTAAATTCTTCAAGCTTTCAGGTACAAAATAAAAATGTTTTATAGTTGTTGTTTTTTTGTCACTACTAAATTGATTACTTTCATTTTATCATTTAATAATGTTTGTGTCATGAATTTATATAAGTTTTGTAAAACTTTAGCTTTATGCATGGAAACATTTTATTATGCGAAAAACTGGAACATATCAAAATAAAGAATAAAATTATTAGTTTTCCATATAACCTAGAAAATTATTATTAATAACTGTAATCATATACAATGATCTGAGTTGGGAAAATGACTGCTTCCATATCAATAAATTTATAAATTTTTATGTTTTATTTTTTGATATTTGTATTATTTGAACAGCATATTACTGTATAATGATGTAAAGCATATCACAGTTGCATATAAAATTTTATTTTCCTGAAATGTGTTTTCTAAGTCTTAGATGATGTACTGCTATAAATAATAAGTATCATTTTTTCAGATGAAATCTTACATACATAAATAGATATTAACAGAACAGACAAGCCAACTTTTAAAAATTTATTAGTAAACATAAAATCTTTAATTTTCATATCCTTTTTTAATAAATAATTTTAAACTTATTTAAAGTATATTCTTTTTTCTCTCTACATTTTTTTCAAATTTCATGAATGATCATTAAGCATTTCAAACACATGCACATTAAATAACTCTAATGTTAAAATTATGATCTTTACAACCCCCCCCCCCCCATAAATCAAATCTAAAGCATGTGGATTTTTTTTCCTTTCTTCACATTTTAAAATTTCATTTGAAATTACTTCAAAGTGTAAAGATAGTAAACACAGCTATTCTACAAAATGTAAAAAAATTTAGAAAGTACATTTCATAAACCATAAAACGGTAACTATTAATTTCATTACAATACAAATGGGCAAAAAATACAACCTTTTGTTTACAAAAAATGAATATCTAATTTTTAAAAAAATGATTAAAAAATTGTTTTTATAACAATAAAATTGTAATAATAAAAAGTCAGATGTCACATGACTTATTTATAGCTTGCACTTACAAATATATAAAATTAAGAGAATCTAATGTCCCAACTCCTCACTGAAGAGACCCATAGGTCGAAACCGGTCTGGGGATGGGGGCAATCCAAGATAAAAATGATTTGAATGCCTTCTCTTGTAGTAGCATTTATCATAAAATAAAATAAAAAGCTTGTTTAGAGCTCATTAGCATGCTCTTAATTTTATATAACAATAAAGAACAATGAATTAAGTTTTTTACTATATTTATTTTTTTGAGGGAGCATTGAAGGAACATATATACACTAGTAATTATATATATAAGTATATCGACCATATGATATTATTATATTTTTAAATATTTATATTTATAATCTTAATTTGTTGTTATGCTGTAATTTTAAATAAAGTTGTATTACAAATATGTTTATATACATGTTAAAAAGTCTCTGCACTGCATCTTTTATATATGTGTGTGCATTAAAAATTATTATATACTTCAGTGGAATCATGATGTCTGATGTAGATTGTTCCAAACATCCTTACATTCATTGTACATCATGTATAATAGTTTCTGTTTTGTTGATAAATGTGATTACCTTCGAATACATATTGAAACAGGCAAAACTCTCCATACAGTATTGCCAGTCAGTGCAAGCCAGAGTAATCAGTGGATTACAGAAGGCTTGTGCATAAAATCCCATCTAGTGCCTACTCATCCAATATCCCCAGACTAATTTCTGGCTTGTGGCCTTTATCAGTGAGGAACCTTGGATCTGGAGAGCACTGCACCTATATCTTTGATCTAATGCAACCCTCCAGCAGCCACCTTTTATCTTGACTTAACTACAAAATGATGAGTCTTAAATTGAAAACACAATAGTATTTTCAATCCAAGCTCATTAGCTTATATAATCATATTTGGGTGCCTTTAGTTCTTTAATAGCCATAGCCACCACTATCCTATTAGGAAGGATTGGTTTTAAGCCAATAAACATCACATGATCACCATTTCTTATGCTTGCTTATAACTGTTATTAAAATAGGCAAAGCTCTCTATACAGTATTGCCACTCAGTGCAAGCCAAAGTAATCAATACATACTGATTACTAAATGTACATGTGAAGTACTTTTTTTCCATGCAGATGTATGTGATACAAATGTTTTTTGTGTGTACATTATGCATATATAAATTAAGATTATATTATAAATAAAATTTTAAAAAATGATAATATAATTACTAATAATAAATTGACTGGGCATATTTACATATA
Source organism: Epiperipatus broadwayi (assembly GCA_028023455.1). Taxonomy (NCBI): domain Eukaryota; kingdom Metazoa; phylum Onychophora; class Udeonychophora; order Euonychophora; family Peripatidae; genus Epiperipatus; species Epiperipatus broadwayi. The sequence goes on from JAQFVV010006525.1 coordinate 733,063, forward strand.
CATTTATTGTGCCTGTATTCACTCATTCACATTTATTCAAAAAATAAAAATAAGAAAAAAACATATTGTACACATATCTTTAATATTTTAAATAAAATGAATAATGAAATGTCACACTTTCATTACAATTAAACACTATGAATATTTTTTTCCTTCAATAATTTTTTCCCTACAAAAATGTAATACTGATCTTGTTATTAGCAGACTAACACCTTTCTAGTTGCTTTGAATATTAACTTTGGAGTCTAAATTTGCTATTACCCATTACAAATTCTCAGTTTTTTGCCATTACAAAATCAATAACTTCTATGTTATCACTTAAGAAATATACTTTATAAACTATCTTAAATTTTTTAAAACTTTCAAATTACCTTTTATTCATTTTATTATCCTTTTCAAATAATATAATAAAATGATTTCTAAGCATGATGTGCTTTCATTGTAAGCTGAAAAAACATTATTAATAAACATGATTATATGTTGCATTCTGGGATAGAAAAATGGCTGTTGCCTTGTTGAAAAATTTATAAAATTTAATGATTCTATTTTTTTGTTTATTTACATTTTTAAAAATAGCATGTAATGGAAGTATTCAAACTTCATTGTATATACTACAGTAAATAAAGCAGTGTAAATAAAGTCACTGATTTCTGATAATTTAAAAACATGCACTGACAATATGGAATAAAATATAGTAAATATTGCAGATCCATTGTATATTGTTAAAATATTTAAAAAAATATTCTTCATATTAATATATTCCTACAGAATCTGTACCAATTGACAGAATATTACAGAAATGTGAAAATATCTGACTAGTATCCTTTAAAAAAGTTATTCTTAAATATTCAAAATCCCTATCTAGTCTTTATTCATCAAATATCCCCAGACTAGTTTTTAGCTTATGGCTGAGGAACCTTGGATCCAAAAGCACTACTCCTAAATTTTGATCTAATTCAACCCTCTAGCAGCTACCTTATTCTGATGCACCAACTTTTTAGCATCCACATTACTTAAACAGAGAGTGACTGCTGTTTTAACTGATTGTGTAAGCATAAGAAATGGTGGTCTTGTGATGTTTTAGTGGTTTAACACAACTCCTAATCAAAGATATTGGTGACTATAGTTATTAAAAAACCAAAGATACCAAAATGTATAAATATTAAACTGGGTTCAGATTTTTATGATTATATAAGCAAATTAGCTTGGAATGAAAACTTTTATTGTATTTTTAATTTTGGCTCATATTTTCATATTTAATCAAAAAAGTAAAAGGTGGCTTCTGGAAGTTTGCATTAGACCATAAGATCTAGATCCAGTGCTCTCAGATTTAAGACTCCTCAATGATGAAAGCCACACTAGTCTGGGGACATTGGCCAAGTAGGTACTAGATATGGATTTTTGTTGCACAAACCCTCTAGATCCATTGATTACTATAGAGATCCATTGATTACTATGGATTGCATTAGATGGTATTAATGCATGGAAAGAGTTGCTACTGATTAAAGCTTTGTTTAATCAGTCACTACCAATGCATAAACACCACAAGACTTCCCGGGTAACTAGCACCTTCAATTATAGTACTGATGTAACATAAATTATTGAATTTTATTATTTTTTAAATAAGTTTCAATATTTTATAAACATTGGAAAAAAAAATGCATCTTTATTTTCATATAAGCAAGTATAACAAAAGCCTAATTCAGTTAATTTAGCATATTTTCTACCGAACTTTATATAGTAATACAAGAAATAATAATAACAATGTCTACGAAATATCGTTTTTTATTGATTTAAATAAAACGTTGCAAAATATTACTTAAAATCTGAATTTTGATTTCAAATATGAATGCATAGGCAAATTTTTAATGGCAAAATAGTTGGAAATTCCTTATATAACTACACAGTTGATATAATTATTTAATATAAATACATAATGGGACAAATCAAATTGAGGAAGATAAAAATTTCATGCTTTGATGAGAAAGAAATTTGCAATATTCTCCAATATGCTGCTGACATCACAGTTATAGTGGGAAATGGATGAGGCAAAGAATAATGTTTGGGAAAGTTAAGGTATGAAATTGTGGGTAAATGTAAAGAAAGAAATATTAGATAAAAGAAACAACCACTGACTTTAAAGTTTATGGCAATGATGTTCTTGAAATATTCCATAACAATGGATTCGAAAGTCAAAAAACACTGAACAAAATTTCAATGAAAAGTATAAAAAAAGGAGTCATGTTTTTAACTAGTAATATGGTATTTTCTGTAACTATCTATTGATAGAAAGGTTGGATACTGAAGAAACAGGTAAAAGTACTGATACTTATAAACTATGTTAGTGGAAAATACTTTTACATATATGAATGATAATAAAAAAAACACAAGAGTAAGAACTAAATGTAAATTGAACAGTAAAGAGATAATAAATCATATACATATATATATATAAGTAGACTGTTCTATCAAAGTAAACCTAAGCATTCACTTCAAGTATAAATGGCCAGATAGAAATTTTCATATTTTAGATAAATTATAAATCAGTCTTATTACTTAGAAAATTCTATAATAGAGGCAAAACTCTCCACGCAGAAGTGCCATCCAGTGCAAGCCAGAGTAATCAATGGATAGATGAAAGTTTGTGCATAAAATCCCTTTCTAATATCCTCATCCAATATTTCCAGACTAGTTTCTAGTGTTGGGTGGCACTACTGTATGGAGAGTTTTGCATCTGTTATAACAGCTTGTGTAAGCATAGGGAATGGTGATCGTGTGATGTTTAGTAGTTTAAAATTGTATAATGTTGAAAGGAAAATAAGTAGCAATAAGATCAATAGCTTTTGCCAATGCGTAATAAATGTGTCATGAGAAACCTAAAAAATCAAAATTAGATTATTTTGGGGAAAATGTTCTTTATATAGTTGCTATATCATTTGTCTAGGGAATTTTAATGTTTTGTCTATGGCAAAAAACTAAAAAGTAATTCATAGACTTATTAACTGGGAGAAGCATTTTCAAATTTTCTCACGTTAGTGTAAAATTATAGGCTTATAATTTTGAGCATTCTGGTGAATAGCAGTCATAATTTTGAAGTTTAAGCATCCATCACAATCATGAAACGGACACAATCAAAGAATCATAAAAAACAGATTCAGTTGGTATTAAACCAGAAGACTGACAAATAACAAAAAATAGTCTTGCATTGTTAGCCGAGAGGTATCGCAGCCGCCATGCAAGCAAGTAGTTGGTTGTAGACGGCTGTGGGTTCGTGTCCCGGCCGATGCTATGACATATGGAAAAAAATATATATATAATAATAGGAAAAAACATCAGTTCGTAAGCTTATATATATCAATAATGTGGATATGTAATTATATTCTTTTGATTGAGATGTATCAATTTATAAGCTTTGAAATATACATAGTAATATGGATGTGTGTTTTTCTCTTTTTACAGTGAGATTTTTTTATATAATTCTTTCAATAATCAATAAATAATATAGTTTTTGCCATTTTTAAAGATAGTTTAAAAACGGGTCAAATATTGATGAATAGTTTCGAAATATAATGAATTTCTGGTATGCGCAGTAAATATAGCTGGGTATGCGCAGTGGGGAAAATATCTAATCATGAATCAAATGATTTTTATATTGATTATATAATGCAAGCGGTTTGGTCTTATTACATTTGTATTTTCAGACTTCTTGCTTTCATTTTCCAGTGATTTTTAAAATGTGATTATATTTAGAACTGAAATGCTTCTATGTAGCAATTATTTTAAAGAATTTTTTTTCGTAACTAGCTTACTAAAAAAAAAATCTTGGAAATCTTTGTAGATGCTGTTTTACTTTACTTTTGATCTATTTCTTTCTCTCTTTCTCTTACTTTTCGCTTTACTTATATAAATATTCAGATCTGTTATCTTTTAGTTTATAGTAAAAGTACTGTTTTCATTTGAAGAAGCCTTTGAGCTAATTTGTTGCTATTTCATTTTCTTTTTGCTATATATTGTACATGTCTATCGTTTTTATAAATTATTTTATTTTAAGAATAATTAAATTTAATGATTTTTGATATATTGCATTTTTTTCTCTAAATTTACTCATATAAACAAAATATTATTAAAATAATATTTATTACTAGAAAGTGACTGCACTTGTAGAAGACACGTCCAAGATCTCTGCCAAAAGAGATAACTGTTTAACTTATTCTAACCTTTGATAAACTATGACAAACTTTAATTAATAGTGTCAACTTCTGTTTATATTTCGGCGTTAAACTATCTTCTCTTGTAAACTTTTTAATTGTTAATATATCATGTTCAACTTATTTCTAGAAAGAGTAAAAAAAAAAGATAAGAATAATCGTTTACATCTTGTACAGTATATAACAAATCATATTAAATTTCAAAACGTTTTCTACTAAAGTAGAAAATGTGTTTCTGCATTCCAGATGAACAGATTAATATGTTTTTCACACGCATTTTTAGTTTTAATGTTACTACTTATAATAATTGTAATTAAAATTACAGACACAATCACACTCAAATATAAACTATGTCATTGGTAGCGTATTTCACTGTATATAAAAATAGTTAAGTGGACACTTGTGTGTTACAGACTTATGGGCGCGACAATTATCTCAATTATTATAGATTTACAAAATGTCCATTTTAAATACTAGCCCATTAAAACGAAGAGCAATTTTAGATGACAATTATGCCAAAATAATTGATTGAAGTATGTCTTAATTGTTAACTATATTTAATTTAATTAAAACACATCAAATTATATTTGCAAAAGCATAGCACTGCAGTGTAACTGCCATAGCATGAATTTGTATCTAAGATAGATTTCAAACACTGAATTCATATTCAAAGTGACCAACACTCTCATCTTTAAATCGCTTTCCGGTTTTAGCTTAAAATCTTGAGTAACAATTTTGAAAAGTTGTTTATATTGTTTAAAAGCCTACATTCATATAAAAATCCATTATTATTTTTTTACCAGAATGAGAACTTGATGTAAAACCTGAATTATATGGATTTGATATTTTATTAAACTAAATAATTGATATTACCACTTTTTCGATATACCATAAAATGCTCAGCTTTCTTGTTCTTTTATTGTTTATCATTACTTGTACTTCAGACATTTGTGAATTTATAATATAGTGTAAGTCCACTTTTCACATTAAGTATGTCTTCATTTTCATCTTTTTTTTTTAATTCATAAAGGCAGACATGTGACCTTTCATGTGTTGAAAGTGGCCTACAGTTCTAGATAATCAAATAAAAAGTAATCATCAAATGAAAAGCTATATAGATAACTGTATGATGATTAGTGTATTTTGACTTGTTTCTGCCATAATCATACATATAAAGGCAATAAACATTCATATAGAAGCATACATTTAGCTCCCAAGTTAAAACCATCTGGTGATTTATTTTAACACTATCAGAGATCTGAAAAGAATAACAATCACATCAACAATATGTGGGGTTGATATTTTCTTTATGCTTTAATGAAACAGAAGGTTCCCTTCAAATAATAGTAAAATTTTGAAAATTGCACCCACACAATTCTCACCACAGCTAATGCTTAAAGAATTCCATAGAATATCAACAATCTGTTGTCAATACAATACTAACTTTTAGATAACAAATTATTCTATTCATTATCTAAAAAATGACTGTTGCCTTGACAACAGAATGTTGATATTCTATTGGTTTATTTAAGCATTGACCGCAATGGTGTGATTTACACAATAATCAGTTAACAGTAGAAATTTATGGTTTTGATATAAATTTATATTATATAATTAATTCATCTGTTATTTTACTAATGGAAAGGTACAAAAAAGAAGTAATTCACAAAATATTTTTATTCTATGCAATAGTTATTTTAGTAAAGGATTTTTGTAACATACTTTTCAATGTTGTTATAGTATATAGAGAGCAGTCAAATTTAAAGCTTATGTATATGCTCATTTAGCACAAGTAAGCAGAGGAGGCTACACCCATTGAAGAAATCATGTCTGGGAAAGCTACCAAAGGGAAAGTAAGAATTACTATCTCCAGTGTTTAAATAATCCAGGGTGACTTCTCTTGAAATCATAGAGAATGGAAACCTAGATAGTTCAAGGTCGACCTTTGGCAAAGGACCTACTTCAACAGAATCATCCTGGTAATGCATTTTCTACACTCATTTAGAAATGTTCAATCTTCAATTACAGCAGAAAGACTAATGGCATCTTATAAACAAAAGTGAAATTTAAAAAAATACAACTTAACTGTAACATGTCTGAAACTACAATGTAAAAAGCATAGAGGTGAAATCAAAAAATCTAAAAAACAATAATATTTGGATCTTTTGCTCAGAGATCTGATTTAAATTACAACTTAATGGAAAGATAAACTAATGCTATGCTTTGTAATAAAAGCAAAAAATATATACATACAAGGACAAAAGAAAATATGCTAAGTTTTCCAATTTACAGACTTTTACCAAGTCAATCGCCAATCGATTATCAAATTCTTCCAAAACCTTTTAGTTAATCAGTAAGTCATTTCCAAATTTTATCAACTTTATTTAAAAACTCTTATTAAGATTTTGGATGAACTTTTAAACGATTTTATATCTGTTATTATTTATTACATCTTTTGCTGCTGTCGAATAAATATATGTTAACGATATTAATAATAAATTTCCAATTAATGTTACATTATTGTTTCTGTAATGAGATCAAGCTTTGAGGCAAAACTATGTAAAGTAATGTATTTTCTTTCACTAAAAAAGTTAAATAACATTAATATCAGAGATCAAACCCATGCACCAGCTAATATTTTTGCAACTACATGGAATCTGATCACAACAACCCAGTGACTTGGTATAGAATATACTAATTAATATGCATTAAATATATATTGATTATTGCTCAATTATTTGAACATCTATCTTATTGCTTTTTTTACTTGATATCTCTTTTATTTTAATAAGACTTTTAAATAATCTCCAATTCATATAGTAAACTCAATAAAATTAATTTAAAACTAAATTAAAAAGAGCTGTTAGGGATAATATTCACTCTGGTTTCATTCCTAAAGATCCCTGTCTTTTCTTTCATTTTATTTTTTATCAGTTTCCAAATCAAATAGTATTATTGAATAATAAAATAAAGATAGTATTAGAAGTAAAGGAAAATTAGCAATAGTAATAATTCATTTAAGAATTCATGAAAATTAGTGCACATTTATTGATGTAAGTAGGTAGATGATAATAATGAAAATAAAGTACATAATACATTTTTTATAAATAATAAAAATTATAATCTAATGAAATAAGTCAGGAGTCTAACATAATTGCATGTTTAAAACAATTTATAAAGAAATTCACTATTAAAATAAATGAAAGCATATAGGAAAGCACATAAGTATGGAATTGAAAGTGCTAGATAGAATAAGGAAGACCTAGATGTTATTCTATGATTGTAAGTGCTAAAATTACAAAAGACCTTCTAAATCCATATTGTAATCTTTTTGAAATATTTTATCATGGCAAGAAATATATGATGAATTTTGATGTGGAAACTGTATATGTGTGGAACTATTGTTTACAAGCATTTGTCAATATTAGTAAATTAGGTGTGACGTGTTTGCAGTAAGTGCAATTGACATATTCATGTTAAGAAAAAGTACAATAGTAAAACCCATATCCACAATTGACATTCTTTCATAGTATTCCATACATAGCAATTGAAATCTGATATATGATGATTTATTTGTTTCATATTTAATGTTGCTACAAATATGAGTTTTTGGATATATTGTCATGCATCTACATGGTTAATAAAGATTTTTAAAATACATAAACAAATGCTGCATGCATGGTTGAGTGATTTTACTTACCTGGCCAAGTTACAATATCAAAAGACCAAGAAAATATGTATTCTTATGCCCACATTAAGTTCTTAAATCTCATAAGTTGATTGCTTGATAATATTAGATTGTTGTCAAGGATGAAACTTACTGGAGCTGATGGATTTTCTAATAGAGTATAAGTTGTTTCTATTTATTAACTGCAGCCCAAAATATGCTGAACTGATAACCATAGAGCCTGTCTGAGGATTCAGTTCTTGTACAAGTATGCAATAAATAGACAATAATCACATATTCTAATCCACATATATTTTATTGTAAAATCTTTATATTCAAAGTGCATATAAATGATTAGCAATATCTAAATAATAATCGAATGGCTTTATTGCCCAAGGGTTCATAAGAAGTTTGAGTGCAGGAAGCTCCAGCAGTGGAATCAATCTGAGAACATTCCATTCCAAAGATTGACCCTTTACCAACTTTTCTAAATGATATAGAGCATATGAAAGTTTAGCACTGGAAGTGCCTGCACTGAAATCAGTCTGAGAACCCACATTCCAAAAACCAACTCTTTATCTACTATTCTAAATCATACAGAGAATACTGAAGATTCAAACACTGGAATTGTCAGCATTGGAATCTATCTGAGGATCTCACATTCCAAAATCCAAACACATTACCAACTGTGCTAAATCACACAGTGTGTATCAAAGTTCAAATGCTGAAAGTGCCAGTACTAGAATCAATCTGAAGACCTCACATTCCAAAGACTGACCCTTTACTAACTGTGCTAAGTCACACAGGGCATGTCTGAAATGACTATCTCTTAATAAATTAAGCCTATTCCATAATTATTAAATAGAAATTAAGTTTTTCTCAATGCAACTGATATCAATAATCTTCACATTTTACCTAGTAATTGCTTAATTAAGATCTCATATTTAATGTGAATTTGGAGATTATTAGATTTAGTATACTTTTGTTTTATATATAATTGAACAGGTGTGTATAATAATCAATACCACCAAATAATATTACTTACTATTTAAAAAACCACCTGAAATGTCTTTATTATGTAATTTGTCTTTATTGTCTGTGTCTCTGTGTATTTGTATCTAGCAAGGGTAGATGCCGAGTTTTATGTTTCTCCCTGATCTGTTGATCAATAAAAAATGCTGCTAATAATAGGTGATGTTATTGCAAAGAGAGATAACCAAGTCCAATTCTGCTGAGTAACTTTTAGACATTGTTTTATATCTATATAAGAATATATGTGATTATCATATTTAATCCTATTGCACTACACATAGGTTAAATATACTTAAAACATAACTTAGTTAAATTTAAAAAACTCAAAACTCCATCTGGTGGATTGCAACATTACTTTTGTGTTCTGATCATTACAATAGATATATAAATCCAGGACTTTTAACTGTACACATAACTTCTTGATTTGTGGATGAAATGATATTTGACAGCATTTGAAAGATATGTCAGTTTTGGTTTTTATAACAGAAAGAAAGATGAATTATATATTTGATTGTAAAACTATTTTCTATAATTGAAATATTTAAAGTCTCTAATGTCTTTTTCATTTCTAGTTGCAGATAGATTAATAATTTGCTACTTTACAAAAGTAGGGTCATTTTTGTTTAATGTTATTGCACTTATAAATGCAATAGCTTTTATAATACGATTGTACCATCTCTCTAATAGTTTCTAAAAAATTATTTATTGATTAGATTAGTAGTTACTGAGTAAATGTTTTAATTTTATATGTATATGACAAATACAATCTCTGTGAACACTAGCTTCTATACAGGATTTTGTAATATATTTTTATATTAGTTAACAAAGGGGATTTTCTTAATACATAATGTAATGAGATAGACAGATAAAACAGAGCTGAAAGAGTCCACTGCAGGGTAAAGCTGTTTTGACATTTCTCCAAATATTTCACTAAGAAGAAAAAATATTCTCAGATTATCCAGTTTCTGGTTGATGAGGGTGTAAGGTTATTTTATTATTGTTTTAGCCTCTAAACAACTTTTTCCCACACCCAATAATAAAACCAGCTGAATTCGATCTTTCTAGAAGTAATTGGAGATTCAGGATAACCTACAGTTATTACACATTTGCATTCATCTGCTTTATAAATGCAAATTTAACAATCACTGATATATGTGGGCAAATGCAAGCCATGATCCGTGTAGTTATTAGCTACTAAATTTTATGGCTAGCAGAATGGAAGGAAGTCATAAAAGTCACTGGTGAATCTTTCGTCCGTCTGCAGGTTCTTTCATGATATTTTATTGATATTTAAGCTGTCTAAATCTATAAGTTAAATAAATACATATTTAGATACCCATCTAATGTCCAATAGGTAAATAATTGAATCGACTACGGAATGGCTACCTGGGGGAGGGAGGAAGCTAAGCTTTCCTAGAAAATTTTAGCTACGTGAATAAATTTCATCTTTCACTTATATATATGTAGAAAGGAAGAGAGTGACATAGAAATGGCATAAAGAAAAACAGTTGAGTACTTAAAGACTTTTGAAATATAACCAGATCCTTTTATTGTAATGATAAAGAGATGTAATCGAAATAGATAAAGGTAAGAGATGAACACAACAACAAAAAGCTATAAATACTGTAATTTAATAGAATTATATATCTTTTCAAAAGCTATGTAAAAAATTTTATATATACATTTTTATTGTTTTCGTACCTTTTTATTTTTTAAGTAAAGTTACATGTTTTTCTTTAACGATATACTTTTTTGTAACAAATCTTCAAAAGAGACTTTTTATTAAAATACTTTATAAATAGTAATTAACTTTTATAGATAGCAAATCTTCACTTTTAAGTTAGATGAAAATAAATCATGACAAAATATCACAGCCATGAATTTCTTTTATCGTTTACTTACAATGTTTTTAACAATACTTAAAAACTCCTAAGAATACTTTTTGCCAAAAAACAATTAAAGCAAACATTCATAAAAACATGGTACATACATATATACTGCAGTTTATTATTATCTATTACATAGTAATTAAGTTTATACATTGAAGATAAAAATCTATAAGAATTAAATAAATGACCGGGAAATTGTGATCAATTTTATAAATTCTTTTTAGTTTGTAAGTTAAAGAAGTGCAATAATATATATATACCCACGTATGATATAAAACAACGAATTGTGTAACTTAGTTATTTCTTGTCAACTGTAACTAGTGATATCTATTTGTCTTAAAGCAACTTTTAGGCTATGCAGTAATTAAAATAGATAACGGTAAGTAGGCTGACTGACTCGCATGGCTAATTGTTATTCAAAAAGATAACCAATTTTTCTTATACCACAGTAATATGAATATGAGGCCATACATAGCCCTCAAAAGCACCAAGCCCGTCAAGCGTTGGTGGTCGAGTGGTCAGCACAGCTGCTTTACAAGCAGTTGTCCAGGGTTAGCGGGTTCGCTTCCCGACTGATGCTAAGACACATGGGGAAAAAAAGCACCAAGCTTCAGTAAATATGCAGTTATTAGTAGTTTTTCTTATTATAGCACCTAAGCGCATATATAATGATGACTAATTGTTGACTTGCATTTAAACAGAATTGCTATTACAATAAAAACTAATCTTAAGTCCTATAACTCAAATTCAATCTATTTAGATATAAAACTAGTTCAAAATTCAGGACTTGTGAGTTTTCTAGTAAATCAAGATGGCAGCCCCTATTTTTGATAAATGTACAGTTTCAAGAGCCTATAATCTACCGAAAATGTATTAGTTGTTAAATTAAAACAAAATTAATAAATTGATTATTGAATTTCAAAAAAGAAATAAATTCCAGTAAATTTCATTAAGAAGTTTTATTTCAATTTTTTTTAAAACCTATAACAATCCTAACATTGTTGTACTTCGGTTCAATTTAACAAGTTTCTTTTTGCCAGCAGTTTTTTGGTAAATTGTCATAATGATAAAAATTTGGGTTCTTCCTGTCACAAAATGTGATGCAGTAGATTATTTCCAAAGATATGGGATCGTGCCCTCCAGAAAAGTGTGCATTAAGGGTCATGATATGATTGCATGCTATCATCATGAATAAAGTGTAAATATTGTAATTAATTTTTCCACAATGCTTTCTTTTTTTTTTAAATATCAGTAACAGGCACTTTTTGTTGTAAAAACTTTTTGGGGTTCTCAGAAACTGTAGATTTGTCAAAAATATGGGTTGCCATCTAGGTTTACTTAAAAAAATTACAAGTACCCAAAATTCTATATATTTAATACTAAGCAACTTTGGATAAATACATTTTATGCAAAGAATGATTCATATCAAATACATCATTCCACAACTCTCAGGGTATATCTACAAGTAATGCCCTGAAGATGGCTGAAAAGTCAAACATTTTTTTATCAATTCCTTACAAAAGTAAAAAATCAGTCAGATCAGTTGAAAGAAATTATTTGTACTTGATCATCACTTGAATGATTGACTATAAAAACAATGAAATGATTAAGTAGTAAGAGGGTATAACTCGTATAGCATTATGTTGACATTTAATATTGTAATCAAGGGACAATACTTAATTAGACACATAATTTATTGAACTTTATATCTTTTATCTAGTAATAAGTAACAATTTTTATTGGCATTACAAAATTATATATTGCAACAGTCATGTTCAAGCCCTTCTTGTTGCACCTTTCAGTTTAACTACCAAACCTATATGTGCTGGTTCAAACCCTATTAAAATATTCATTTTATTAAAATAAACATCTAAACCGTACTATCATGGTTGGGTGTGCAGCATTATATATGCACATATGAATAAACGCTGTACATACATAGGCTAATAGTTGTTACAGGGAATATAGTGTTAGATTTATAAAGTGTAGAATTTAATGTTATAATTTTATATTTTAGAAATATCAATTTATTAAATTTAGTAAATATAAATTCGTATGTGGATATATGATTCACTTATATAATATATATAGAGTGGCATGATTTAATTTTGTAAAAGAGCAAAACGCTTTTCGTTTTTAATTAGTTAAAAATAAAAGTTAGCCGTAAACAAATTTGCATTAAGTCCACCGCACCTGTGGCTAAATCGAAGTTTGATAACTGCTTTATCCAAATTTGTCTGCTAAATTATATTCATTAAAATTGCTGAAGTAGCACTATTTCACACCTGGAAAGGGATCTAAGGCACCATGGAAACCTAAACAAAAGCATTTTGGTCAATTTGGTAAATCTTGTAATTTAAAGAAATATTTTAAGAGCTAATGGGTTTCCAGGCAAAATAAATTCTTTTCCAGTTAAGCGCTTCGTAAGAAAAATATATATAGGATATATTTGAAGCTTGAATGATGGAGTCATTAATTTTGGATGAGCGTCACCATGCTGAATCTACGTCAGATCGATCTTTGAAAGATCTGACTGGAGAAAGGCGACTGCTACTTCTAGAATCCATGAAAAAATGATGTGCCACTTCCATCCTATGCTTAAACCATCAGAGCTGCCATAAGAAACCATCCTGTAACAGCCACTCAAGAAGATGATGATACCTGAAGGCCCACACCTGCTTATCCAGTCAGCAATTAATCGGTACGCCAAACCTCTTACCGCCGAGCTCTGTGTTAATGAACTGTTTCTAAATTCAAAATTTCTACTCCAAAGTTTAGCTAGCAAACTATAAAATAATCTATTTTTTCAATTCAATAAATGTTTATTATAAATTCCCGTTAAATGAAATAATGTATTATTTATATAATTTGCTTATCTCTTTAATATCTTAAGTAAACTTAAATGTAAACTACTCTAAATTCTTTCATCTATCACTGCGGTTGTACCTTTAATATTTCTTCATTGTTAATTTATTATTTATATGCCAATGCTTCGAAGCAGCGAGCATTTAAATGAAATAAATATTCGGAGATATTGCAAATATCTTCCCCATAACTATTTTCTTAATAACATCATCGATGCTCGCTGATTCGAATTCCTATAATTTTATTTAATTTTAAATGTATTGTGGACCGCTATTAAATGTTCATCTTATTGATATTTCTAAATAACGCAAAAGTATATTCAGCAATTATTTGGCCATTCAATCAATATACTTTCCCCTCCCTTGTAATAAATTATATAGATTGAAACCTATAAACCAGAGTTTTATTATATTTTCTTTATCCTTCTAATGTCGCTTGATTTTATATAGTGTTGTTAGAATTGGCTCATGATAGTAATACTGACCGGGCTACTGCCCCATATTTTGTAATAATTAAATGTCATACTTTCACTTGGCGGATTAGATACATTAAATTCGCATTCAATGTTTAATGTTCTGCTGCATTTTCTCCTTAAGATGGGACCTCAGGAAAGTCTATCCCATCTTACCTTCTTTTGAGGCGCACACTAATAAGACGACGTATAATTCCAGGCAGTCGTGTTAGCCACCCCGACCTTTTAGCAGGAAGGGCACTCGGTTCCAGGGTACCGATGTTTGTCACAAAAACCCTTGACTCTAATCTATCCACAGGGTGCTCTGTTATTGTAATTTGCCAGTGCTGTAGATTTCCAAGTCCCATAATTTAATTAATTATTCAGTGTTAAACGGAAATTTATATCTTTGGTTTCTGGGTTCAATCTCTACCCTGAGCTGAGCTATATTCTCCTACTTTATTAAATTAATAATGTACAATAAATATTTTGTCTAAAATATTTTTTTAAATGCTTAAATGGAATATTTAAAAGAAAGGATAGTAAATGTTTTGCCTAAGACTGGTACATCATTTTATAATAGTAGCCATCACTTTCAATAGAAATTGGTATAACTTAATTAGGCACCACTGAGTGATTTCTTTAAATATGTCAATATTAATAATTAAAGTTTAATGAGGAGATATGCTAATCCTCACATTATAAAACCTGCATGCTTTTCTCACATTTAGTTATGTTTTATTTGTTTAATAAATTATGTGTTAAATTTATTCTGGTTTCACATTATTTCTCATTCCTATTTCAATCCAATTCAGTCCTAGTTAAATATATATGTGTGATATAACTATATATGCATTAATTACCATTTATGAAAGTTTATCTTTAATTTTGTGCTTTGTAGCAATTAAATTAGTTAATATAATTTTAAATCCTAAGTCTTATGTTTCTTTCTGCCATATGCCAGCCGTGAAAGATAGGTGTGTCACGTGTAACTTCAAGTGTGGTCATTCATAAGGTCTTGAGTCATGGAATACTGGCAAATGAGTTAAAGTGTGGTCGGATTTTGGATGTCACAATCCTGATCTGGTCGGCTTTGGTCTTTTTGTCTGGATTCTAGATTCTGTTACATGAATGTACAAAACTTGACTGCTACAATATAATGATTATATAATTAAACACAAATATCAGTAATCTAAAAAGCTTCATGGAATAATGGATAAATCACCTCTCTGCTGCACACATTGGAGCTTTCAAATTCAGTGAAACCTGTAAATGTTTTGTGGTAATAAAAATTTCTAAGCATATCGGAAATATTTTTTCAGGTGATCAGATCATTATCAATTTAGCTATACTTCTAATTATTAATTGCATCTAGTAAGGTGGAGGAGTAGTGAAGATCTAGGTTGATCTGAGATGATCATATGAGTATCAGTACATTGATCATAAAATAAATTATAATTGTAATATGATCATTGATAATAGCAATGTAGTATTTCTTTGAGCATTGTTCCAAATGATTGCCTTCAAATATCCTAATGTTCATTTTAAAACAACATTCCACAATTGAATAGTAGATATTTTAAAAACTTAATGAAAGTTTCTATAACATAAGTTCAAATATTTTATCAGCATCAAGAATTGCAGGACAAAGGTGTCTTTAATATCTTTTTTATAAATATGTTTTGCAATATTTTTCTCTTATAATCATTCAGAAGATGATATCCAATCAAAAATTGTTTTTATTCATTATTTTATTTTTTACAATATCCACATTCCATCTTTAAATAAATTCATTTATTTCACATATATTTAGTTAATCAGCTGAAAACCAAATTCATTAATTTTTAAATCCTTTTATTTAGTTTTAAAATTCTGTTATTTGTTTATTTGAATCAAATCTTCTAATCAGTTCTTAACATACTTCTATCACATAGATTTTCTTCAAATTTTGTACACATGTAAGGTGTCAATGGCTCAGTGTAATATTTCAGGGTTGTTCAGCCAGTTGTCCAAACTAAGAGTGTTGATGGGCTGAATTTCAAACCATGTTAATATTGATTCAATATGTTTTCAATGATGGATAAAATACATGGTGGTATATATTTGAAAATACACTTTCATTGAGTTTTATGATAAATTCACTAAAAAGTATTTACATTTAATTAAAATAGAAAAAAAAAGAAATATGTAATGGTAATTTCTCTTGGTTATTAAGCTAAAACTTGCTTTTCTTAAAACCTGCTTTTATAAACACAATAATTTTATAGAATATTTTTAATGGATGCAAATTTCATTTCAAATACTGGAAATATGGCAACATTGTTTAAATTTTTAATTTTGCATTTGAATATGAATAATTAAAACAGGCAAAAACTCACTATACGCATTGCCACACAGCAAGCTAGAGTAATCAATGGTTGCCAGAAGGCTTGTGTATAAAATCCCCATCCAGTGCCTATTCATCCAATATCTTCAGACTAGTTTCTGGCTTGTGGCCTTCATCAGTGAGGAGCCTTGGATCTGAGAGCACTGCACCTAGATCTTAGGATCTAATGCAACTCTCCAGTAGCCACCTTTTATCTCTATTTAACTACAAAACTATGAGTCTTAAATTGGAAACACCTTGATATTTTCAATCCAATCCCATCAACTTATATAGTCATATAGGTCTAAACTCAGTTCAGTGCCTATACATTTTGGTGTCATTGATTCTTTAATAACCATAGCCACCAATATCCTATTAGGCAGGATTGCTTTTAAGTCAATAAACATTACATGATCACTATTTCTTAGGCTTGCTTATAACTGTTATTAAAACAGGCAAAAACTCACTATACATATTGCCGCACAGCAAGCTAGAGTAATCAATAGATGCCACAAGGCTATATCTGAATACTAAAAAATAAAGTAAACTCAAGGCAAAAAAGCTACTGTGGCCTATTAAAACAAATTAGTTAACTTAAAGATTGTCAATAATAATAAGTGATAGTTGCTTAGCAACATCACTGCTAATGCATTTCTTTGGTTATTACATGAAAGTATATCCACTCACTGCTTTGTTTACAATTAATTCATGAAAATATTTAATTTAGCATATATATTAAAATAATCATTTTATGACTGTCTTAGCTTAAGATAGGATAATACTAAGAGGTTAAACAGATCGATTAGCTAGTAAGATTCATAAATAGAAAAGTATATATGAAAGAATAGAAAGAAAGAGCTAAAGAGGATTTAAAAGAGTTTATAATATTCATATAATCTATTTAGTTTTAAAAATATTATAATAATGTTTCCTGAAATTTAATAATTTTTATTGCAAATATGTACATGTGTGTGCTTATTTGCATAAATTTACAGTAAATTAACATATCACATTTCTATTTAAAAATTAAAATTATAGAGCAGCAACAATTTTCTTAGTTAAATTTTTTGTCTAAAAGAATTTAAAATTTGGTTAGTGGTTATAAGATATAAAGACTATTAAATGAATAAGCAAAAATACATAATAAGATTATAGCACCACTTTAAATGTAATATTCTACAAATCTCAAGATCACAGTTCAATTTTCATGCTAGCACGACAATGTCAGATCTGCAATACCTGATGAAGAGAGGAGAAAAATGTTACTTGAAACATTGTATATGCTAATCTGTGTATCATTACTAAAAAATTTTAACTAGATGATGGAATAGACCAACATATAGTTCCAAGTAAAAGACCATCATCTCAAACTTTCGAATAAATACAAAAATCAAATTACAATTTATTCACCTTACTTCAAACTCTCTTTTTTGTAATTATATAAAATATTACAGAAAAATAAACAAAGTGATAGATTTAGTTATATTTGCAAAGATCAAACTATATTTCACATGGAGTTTAAGAAAACCCACATGGTTACATACTTCAAGCAGATTAAATAATATTTTAATATAATATTAAAAATGTGATCAATAATACACATATATGTATCATGTATCAAATGTTTTCAATTAAAAAAATCATATATATTTTATTTAATGAAATTCTAAATTGCATTTCCAGAAAATTTGCATGTTGGACATGTGAATGCATGTATGTGATTAGTAATTATGCTTTGTTTGGGATTATTGGTGAGGAAACAAATCGGTATTGCCAAAAGCTACCATCAAATGGGCATGATTGCATTTTTTATTTGGGAGAATAATAAATTAAATATGGGATTTCATAATAATTATAGAGATTTAAAAGCAAAAGTTAAAACTCTGAGAAGAAAGCTGGTCACTTTGGATTAATTTTTTTAATGCATTAAAGAAGATAATCAAATAATTTATTTCTCAAGAATTTATAAAAAGTTTAAACATTGGAAATGACAAAACTGGGCCATAGAACTTCAACCTATGAAACTGCCAATCTACTATTGCACCAAAGCATGCTGGGTTTCTAAGTTATCAGGATTTATTTACCTGGAATGCTAATGCAAAGCAATTATTGATTTCAAGATAGTAACATGAAAAGTATGACCTGTTTTGAAAGAGATGCTGACATAATAAAATTTCAATATGTTTGAATTTACCATTAATGTTATTCAATAAGTTATTTTAAAATATATGCATTTTTTTAAAAAAAAAAAAAACATTTTAATTATAGTAGTTATTGAAATACATTTTATGATGTAATTTTAACATTTTAAAACAGTAATAATTTTCTTCACATAATAGTGCCACCTAGTGCAAGCTATAATAATCAGTAGATAGTAAGTCAATAGATAGATATAGTAATCAATAAGTGTGCTAGGTGATACTATTGTGTGGAAAAAGTTTTTACTGTTGTAACAGCTTGTGTAAGCATAAAAAAGATGGGCATATGATGATTTAACAGATTAATTTTAAAACTTAAATACTAGAATAAAATGAGCTAAGATAGGGTTAATAAACAATGAAAAACTATCACTGTTGATGATCAAGTGTTATCATTTGGTTATAATGAGCTCTCTTTGCAATATTATCATAAGTAAAAACAACTGGCACCAAAAGCAACATAAGGGATGGTGTGATAGACCTATTAAATTCATCAATCGTAACTCCTTACATGATGACAATGAGATTTTGAATAGGTGAAAGAAGTATTTTGATCAATTTTTGAATAATGATGCAAAAAAATTGGGATGATAGCTTTTTATGATATATCATTAACATCATTTAGATTTGGACAAAGATATTCAGCTTTGTAAAGCCAAAATATTTCTTAATAATCTTAATATCTTATAATCAAGGCATATATTGTGTAGCTACATTGTTTAGCTATGTATCACAAAAATATTGAGGCACTAGTGTTTCTGGATCATGAGATATGACATGAAATGTGATAGTCTGTTTTGTATTTTAACTTATGATAGAACAACACACTAATGTTAAACTGTTTAAATTGAGTAAAACTGATATTGAAATATTTGAAATGATTCAAATTGTATATAGCAGTGAAGCTATAAGCTACATTTTAAAGTGGTTTTCACGTTTCAGGATAGCAGGGTGAGCATTGAAAATGATCAATGAAGAGATGGAACACTGTTATGTTTTTCCATAACTCATACTACTGCTTTAAAATTTTTATGATGAATAACTAAACTGTTTCTGCATAACACATGCATCAATTCTGAAATGGCACTACAGACATTTTGGAGAAAAAAATTAGTCACCTCACTGGATCATACTTTGACAAAGTAAAATTTATTGCATATATACATTCATATGCATTACTTTATTACATTTAAAAATAACAAAAGAACTATTATTCTAAATATATGTATATATTTATAGTTTATTAAAATTTTATATTTTAAACCTGAATTATAATGCAATCTTAACTTTGAAGTAATCATTCTATTAAGTGTACAATAATTTTTATTTACATTCGATTTATTAATGCTTAGTACTTTATGGTTTAAGGTTATTGTATTTATCTGCCATGGCTTATAACCTGGATTTAAATTTTGCCCTGGCTTAAATCTTGCCCTGAAAAATTTCATTTTTTTTTTTTAAGTATGAGTTCAGCAGATGATTTTTCTTTTAGATAAGCAGTTCAGTCTATGGACAACTCAACTAACTATCTGTCAATGGTCAGTATGTGGGTATCTATTTATCATTATCAGAAAACAAGAATAAAAATCACAATCCAGCATTTATTACCCCTGTTAACTATCTCTTTCAGTGGGCTGATGGAAAGGTCTTTGATCCGCAGGAGGCTTTTTAAAAGATGTTTATTTTTGCCTGCTAATGCTGAAATATTGAAAGGGACGAAATTTCTTCTCCCATAATGAGATATGCTATCCAATAGTCAAACATCAATAAGCTATGAAAAGAATACAATGATATCACCATTCTTTTAATTTTGTTACCATTTAAGCTTAATTTATTGACATTGTTATAAATCAAAGACTGACATCTGTATATTACGTTGATTTATACACACTGTAAATGCTCTGAAATCATTATTAATCTATTCCTAGGATCAAGGCAGTGCTTTAATCTTAATAATCCTCAAATACCAAACAAAACATTAGTTCAATAAGTATAATTGTAAACAATTATAGCTCAGTGATATAAAATTGAAATGAGAATAGCAGTTATTTTTGTTTCAATTTCATATACTATGACTATTTATAGTTACACACACATATATATATATATATATATTATAAAGTCAGTCCAAAGTCAACCTAGTTAGTCATATAGGGTTGATTGGTATATGATCATCTATCTTTCCTTATATAGAAGATAGTGTCAGAAAAGAAAATCTATTCAAAGTCTCATCACCAAGCATTTAGTAAGCCTGCCTGATGTATATTGCTGTTGCATTCACTTCTTCCTCTTCCTAGGTCTTTGTCTTACAATAGGCTACTATAGGTAAAAATATTGTAGTGTAATAAGGCATTCCCCTGCTACATTCAAGCCCTAGAATTTGAATCTAAGCCAGATATAATACTGAAACTTTTCAGGTTCTATTACTAACTGGTAAAATACTTTTATATATTTTTAATTGGAAGATAAAACAAAAATAGAAAAGAATCCAAATTTACATTTCTTAGCAGTTGGAAAAACTGATGAATAATGGATTTCCTGTCTCTATTCCTTTATGGAGATCATGGAAATAACTTTTACTCTGAAGTGGGTTCTTTTGTATTTTATTTATATGTATATATTGAAATGGTCATTTCTAAATTTAAAAAGAGAAAATGCGTAAAGAGTTAAGTTATTGGGAAGAGAGACAGAAACCAGTTGATAAAAGATGAAAAATCTAGTTAGTTAATAATTTTGCGTGAAGTTTTTATCAATACTTTGATCAATTAAAAATCATTATAAAATATTGCATTCTGTTGCACGTGGCCCAATTTAAAAACACTTTAAACAAAAATACATGTACATATATATATATGCCATGCATTATTCTCAGATTAACTTAAAAATCAACTAAGAGCGTTATTTAAGAAATAAACACTAAATTATTAAAAGAAAGTAAATTCTACATTAAATTTTAATAAGTAATTTATTGATACAAATAGGAAATTCCGAAATAATACTAATAATCAAATAGGTTATGGCTCAGGAGTTCATAAAAAGTTTGAGCACCAAAAGTAATGGCAGAACCAAAATCCATGAACGTGGAGAGAATCCACAATCCACGAATCTTGAGATTCAAAGTGCACCAATCTATCACTCCACTAAACCAAGCAGAAATTACCGAATTTTTTATAAAATTAAATAAATGTTTTTCTTTTAAAATAATGTGTGGATGTTTTGGAAAGTTCTAAAAGAGTTGAAAGTGAAATGAGATTTATAAAGTAGCTTACATAACATTCTCTGCCTATTGGTTTATCAGTATTCTTACAATAATAGTAAGTAGTAATCTTAGATTTATTATAATAACAACAACAATAATAATAATAATTATTATTATTATTACTACAACTACTACTACTACTACTACTATTATTATTACTACTACTACTACCACCATCATCATCATCATCTGGTTTTCTACACCACCACCACCCTCATCTGATTTTCTAGGCCAAAAATGCACTCAGCTATGTTCAATAAAAATAAATACATATACTAAACCTTTTCTTTAGCCAACATTAGAAATGTTTAGGCCAATTTATTACAAATAAGAACAAAAAGGATAACAGTGAATTCTATATTACGGTATTGAGTTGATAGAAATCTCTCTCAACTCTGCAGTGAAACTTTCTTTATATGATCAATATATAATGCCAAAAATAGGATAAGGTATTTCAATGAGAATCACACTAGAAAATAATCATATTAGTAATAATCTATGTATAAAATATACATTTAAAAAAGTGATAAAATAAAATGAGAATAAAAGAATTATGTATAAAATCACCATTCTTCAATAATTATATTTATTTGTGCAAATATAGAGTTTTTATCTTAATATTTATCTGACTGCTAACATCTGATGCAAAATTTAGCTTGTAGGAAGTGTTCAGAGAGGGAAAACAACTAAATAGAGAAATTCATAGGTACAATATGTTATAATTATTTATTTGTAAATATAAACAATAATCAGTCAAATGCAAATAAAATTAAAGCAGAAGTTATTGTAAGTCCCCAGTGAGCTATATATAAACCAATATAAATCTATCAATAAATGAAAAAGTACAGAGAGAACTTGCCTATATTTCAGCTCAAATCATATTTTAGCATTCAATTTATCAATGTGTCACAATTCAGAAAGTAAATTCTATACTTTAATATGATTTCAATACAACTGTAAGCCAATCTGGAATCATAAATAACAGAGGATAGACACTGTGCCTCATTTGTAACCCCTGAATATTAAATATTAATTTCAATTATGATTTGATCTATTATTATTTCATCATCATCACAGTCAACCATTACCAATCTATTGCAGAATGAAGGTCTCTCCAAGTTCAATCCATCTCCAATCTTTAGCCTCTCTTCTCAACATCATCCCTGTACACTTTCTTATTTTATCCATCCATCCATTTCACACATGGTCTCTTTCTGGATCTTTTATATCATTATTTATATTTACATTTATTGATTGATTATCCCTTCATTTCAGTGATAGCAGCTCCATAAGCACTATGCTGTTGCAGCACCCTCCCAAAAATTAATTATTAAATATGTGCTTGAAAATATCAATAATATGATAATCATTCAATATTTTGCATAATTATTATGTAAATTCAATTAATTAAACCATTTTTAAAAAGAACTATTTTAAGTATTGGTTGAGATTCTATTCAAAAAGACACTGCTAATTATGGCAGTGCCAGAAATGTCATATTTGGTGAAATTCAGCAAATTCTACTGAGATTCATTTGCTTTTATCAATACACATAACTAGCACTATTGGAGATGTTCTAGTATCAGTAGTTATTTGAGCATGGAATTCTAGTTTCTCTTCACAGTAAATAAATTTTTATTGTTTTCAGAATGAGCAATAAAATGTTATTTTTTTCTTATAATTAAAATTTACAAACTAATATATAAATATTTATTACAGAAAAATATAACAAAATAATAAAAGAAACGTTATTTTAAATATTTGTCATGAAGAATGTTCGTATTGAATATATATATATATGTTACCAATTGCCATTACATGAAAAAATTGAAATAAAAAGTAAAAGTCGATCTACTCCAGATATTATTATGTAAGAAGTAGGAGTTAGTAGAAATAAAAATTAAATTAGATCTTTTAAAAATGATTGGTATGGAAAAATAAAATGTTTATGAAATTAGAAATGCTCTGTTTTGTTTTTCTTGATTATTTTTTGTCTACATAATGTAATAAAGCACCCCTGTTTAAAAATTTCATAGGCTACCATTGTTTAATTTAATATTCAAGTGTTTCTAAAAATGATTTGTTGCCTTTATCCTTTAATTATTTATAATGCTTTCAGAATGGTTTGCAGGGGTACTAAAATTACATTAACGTATATTCAGCATTGTAAAACATAAATTGAATGGATAAATATGATTTGAGATAAAATACTATTCTGTACTTTTAGATTTTTTTAATGTATTTGTGTATATAGCTCACTGGGGTTTATAATAATGTCTACCTTTATTTATTTGATTTTTTTTTTTGTTATGGATGCATATAGATATAATCTATATTGTCAACGTATTATAAATTGTCAATTAATAAATGATTAAACAACGGATTATATTAACCTCTAATGCATGTAACATTTGTTGAACAGTACAAGAATGTATATTAACAATTAATGGCGGCAATCTCATATCTTACTTATTCAATGTTAATAAATAAATTTAAAACAAACACATTATAATTATTGATTAGAAAACGGGGAACTTTGATATTTAAATTACTCAATTTTTTTAATAACTGAGAAATGTCAATTTAAATCAATAAAAGAAATCGATAGCTTAAAAACAAATTTGTAGAAATTTAAACATTTAAAATAAACTTAATTAAAAACAGTTTAATAATTAATCTCCATATATATATATACACGTGATTTACTATTTCATAGCAGAATTATGTGAAAGCATGTATTAATAATTAATTGCTGAAAACAATATTGCTATATCATACTTTAGTCAGACTAAATTTGGCATAAGAATTGACAGTGGGCATAATTTGAGAAGTGAAAAAGTCTATGCATGCAGTCTGATGAAATATGTTGTTATTAATAAGATATATTATAAAATATAGGGCATTAAAAATAACATTGCTTGATAATAATATTGGTAATAATGAAAAATGTTGCCTTAGTAAGCGTGTTCAATTAAAGGATGTATTAGGGCAGGCCTTTATCCTTTGTAATATATAAAATAAAATATTTTAAATGATTATTAGAGATATGATGTTGATAACATTGGTCTACACATGTTAAACTATAGAGTTGTATTAAATTAATGTGATTCAGTGAATTTAAAATAAAGATCACAATGAAGGAATACAGATTTTAAAGTGTACAAGTCTCCCTAATATATGACTAATAAGATAACAATATACAACAGATTGGAAAGTCTTATTAGATAGAAAAGGCAATTAACCAGATAAGTGCACAAATTAATGCTTATTAAAATATTTATCCATATGTTTGATATCATGATTTGTTGATGATATATGGTAACTCATGCCAAAATATTTGATAGTAGCATAATTTTAGTTTTAAAAACTAACATTACTGTCTTCATCAACCAGTTCTATACATGGAAATCAAATATACACATGAAAATTAAAGTAATTATGCTCAATGTAACATTACCTGTACCAGTTTATAAATATCCATACCCTTTAGTCAAATAATATGGAGAAAAACACATTTTAATAATTAAATAATAAATTAAATAAATTTTTGGTTGTAATAAAGCAGATCATCCAGAATATTTCATATCCATAAGGATCATCACAGATCATGTAAACATTAAGATTCTATTCTTTGTTTTTATTTGCTACTTGTTTTTGTTGCTGTTGTCATTTAGTTAATTATTAATAAAATTGTTATTCATGACAATTAAACAATATGCTCACATGCCATTCTTTAGATGGAAAAAGGAAGTATCAAAATTTAATCAAGGAAAATGCTTTTCAGAAAAAAAATCTCTTACTAACACTAATTATGTTATGTTAGTTAGATCAGCTATAATGGCAGTAGGGCATTACAAGGCAAAATGAAGATAGTCAGTAATGAATCAACATACCAACAGAAGAAGCATAGTGTTATAATAAAATATCTTTAAAATAAAATATAAAAAATATTATGATCATATAATTTATTAAAAAATAATTACAAGAAATGAAAAATAATATATATATATATATTTAATTATATGGTGATTTTAGTCTTCACTGAGAAATAGTGGTATGTAGTTTATGGTAAATATTTATTTAAAAGAGAATCTATTGGAGTTTAAAATTACATGCTAATATATCATCAGCTCCTATTTCAGGTTCACAACTGATCTGATGATGCACAAGAAAAGACATCAGAAGTAGCAAATTAACATAATCATGTTAAAAATTGACATTTACAATACATATATATTAACAAAAAAATGCTAATAGATAGATGGTTTCAAAATTGAAAACACATGACACAGCCAAAGCTTAAGTAAATCATATAACCCACAATTTGTTTATAAAAGATTGTAGTAGATTATGAAGTTTAAGTTTCTGTTGTGTCTTGTGATTGTATATATATATATAGTATTCATTTATATAAATGAAATTTGATTGGCTGCTGGACATTAATATACTTTGGTTATGGATTTTACTTCATTTGTATAATGGTGATCCCATTTACTAGTAATTTACATATATAAATTGACTAACATGCTTGATAAATGTCTTTAACCAATCAAATCTTTTAGATTTGTGACATGTTACTCAAGAATTGTTGTAAACCTTGCACTATTACTCAGTATAAAATTTTTCAAATTAACCTCTATCAACCATATATGATGTATTCCATCAGGAACTTCAATTTGTCAGATGAGCTAGATATTTGAAATATCTGAGCAGCCACATAAATATTGTTTTATTTTTTTATGCATATATAATTAATATGTATAAATAGAAAGATATGAATATTATTTCTCTGTGAATGTTCAGTTATTTCAAATCTCTAGCTCACCTGGTAGCCATCTGATAAACAAGAGTTCCTGTTGGAATAAATGAATGGTGATAGAGATTTGTTTGGAAATTTTATATTGAACAAATAGTTCAAAGTTTATATCAAGCCTTGAGTAGCATATCACAAATCCAAAAGGTTTGATTGATTAGAAATAGATATTAAAATAATAAAGCGCCTTTTTTATTATTACTTCTTTTTAATTGCAAAGCGGAAGTAACTATCTCCCGCAGAGTTTACTTCCGCTTATCACTTACAAATATGTAGAAGTTATGATTATTTATTTATTATTACATCTTTTATTATTATTAAATACAAATGTGTTGACTTTATTACATAGTTACCAATTAATCTCTGCTAAAAGAACAACAAAAAAAGAACATTACAATCCTAAGTACATAATATTTTCTGAGTACATAATACACATAAAAAATATTTTCCGTATATAGAATAAACATTCTGTATATAATTTAATTTTTTATATATTATGACGGTCAAGTGCAAATGAAACATTTGTTCTGAAATACATATGGTAATAAAGTGAACATTTTAATTAATAAAGTATACTTTATGTAAAAATAATTATTTATTTAAGTATTTTTATGGCAGAATGCATTTTACATTACTTTACTAATATAATATAAGCAAGCTTTTAAAACCAATGAGAGATTTCAATCTTATTCTTTATGAATTCTGTATCATAATTTTAAATAAGTCTTCAAATAGCTTTAATTTCATATTTAATTGTTAATAAATAGAATCTAAAAATAATTTAATTCCTAAACTGATTAATAATAAGCTGTATTTCCTCAAAATTGAGTTTGCAATATATTTCAGATTCATCACATGATCACCATTGAAAGGCACAAGCTAGAAACTAGTCTGGGGATATTGGATGAGAAGGCACTAGTTAAGAATGCAAAACATTCCTATATCCATTGATTACTCTGGCTTGCACTAAGTGGCACTACTGTATGGAGAGTTCAGTCTCTGCACATACCAGAAAATACAAACACCCTGATTTTAAATACCTCAACAATGAATGCTTTGAGCTTCCAACCAATTTAAAATTATAACAGTACTTCAAAAATTCATCAAAGTGCTTTGTTATTTCAGTTGATTTAATTTATTCTGACATAATGTTTATACACCATGCACTTTCATATGTATCTATTCCTTGAATAAAAAAAAGTCATTCTACACATCTTTAAAAAATTTCATTTAAATTTTCTCAAATACTATCATTATAATAAAGTATATTATAATAATTCATAGTTAACTGTATGATATCAATGTACTACAACAATTTCCTATTACTCATTTTTACAAGCAGTGTATTCATCTTGTTTGTTTTGAACTCTTTTCTAATTAAAATCATAATTCAATAATCAACAAATAAAATGAAGATACAGTTAATCATCTTAAATGAAATCTAAGTTCAGATGAACATTTTTTCTGATCAATGCTTCAATAACTGAAGTAGTCCAATATAATTTTTGTGTGATGGGTTTTATTTTTTTGTTTGTTTAACTTTCATTTTGTTTTTCCTTTTGGTTGTAATTGGGTTTTATAAGCATTTTTATGTGTTATATGGTTTAATTATTTTTATTGATTTATGTGTTTGTTAAAAAAATTTGCAAACTACATAAAGACTATATTTTAACATTTACCCATATATATATTATAACAAAACCCATACCTCTCACTAGATAGAGTACACTACTGAATATATATCTATGATATAGCAAGCATATGCCTACGTATTTATGTTTAATTAAAATGGTTTTGACTTAATATGGTTATTCAAAACTTCTGGATTCGTTCTCATAACTGTAATATATTCTCAACGTGTATTTATGGTCATCCGAAGGACTCCAAGCGCCAATCTTATATGAATATAAGAATTACGTGAAGTGAATATATTACTAACAAGAACACTATCTTACATAACGTGAGAGGGGTTTTGACCATCGGCTAGCTTAGTCTCATGGTTAGGTGGCATCACAGCTGGGAGTAATTATGAATGGGGTTAAGAGTTCTTCTTTTTAAACACACATAAAAAATAAATGGATCTACAAATAAATATCACAATAAGATTTGTTTTGAGTTTCATTATCAAATCAGGTTTTATTAAAGACTTATAAAGATCACTATTATTCTTTGATCTTTTAGATAAATAAATAAATAATTCAACACTCTAATTTTCATTCTGTATTTATTATCAAAAAAAAAAAAATGTAAAAAAAATTACTACTCTGTCATTTTTATACGCATGCATAT
Organism: Epiperipatus broadwayi; assembly: GCA_028023455.1. Taxonomy (NCBI): domain Eukaryota; kingdom Metazoa; phylum Onychophora; class Udeonychophora; order Euonychophora; family Peripatidae; genus Epiperipatus; species Epiperipatus broadwayi. The sequence continues at coordinate 762,099 of JAQFVV010006525.1, forward strand.
GCCATTCTTTCCAATAGATTTATCACTCATAATCAAGTAGTGAAGGTCAATACTAAGAAAAGTTTGTTTCACGTGACCTCTGACAATAATTACGTTATTTATGTCCGCGATTAAATAGGACTATGAAAATTTCATTAAATTAACTTAGATTGTCACATTTGCTTATTTAGACAGTAATAATTTCTTTTTTTACAAAAGAAAGAAAAAATCAGTATTTACCCGAGTTCCCCAGGGAATTAGTGGAAGCAGATTTATATATTTTAAAGAGTTCCATCCATCACAGGTAATTCAATGTGAAGGTTCCCTTCTTCATGTCCATTGGTTGACGAGGTTCAGCTTGGTTTCACATTGGGAATTATATTTTGTTCCAAGGCATCTTGATGTTATTGGGCGAGGCAGCTACAGTTGGTTGGAATTAGGGGTTTGAATCCGATATGATATGTTCTTACCCCAACATTTCTTTTGGATCCACCATTATGTAAGAAAAAATATTAAAACTTTTAATATTCTGGATTTATAATTTACTGTTCACGGCTGTAACTCTGCAGAGCCAAGACAAAATGCATTGTGGGTGACTCTCTTTTATAGCCCCCTCCATTTGTTCTAGAAGTTTCTTTTTTGATTTCACTTCCTGTTTCCAATACTGATTAACCAGATCTGTTTGACGTGTAAAAACTTTTATCATAGCTTTTATTGTACATAAAAGAAAGTGAAATCTCATTTCTGTGGGAAACCTCTAGTTTTTTAAATGTGAAACAAAAATCTCGTTTCTCTCTTTTCAACTACTTAATCCATTCATACACACCTTTGTCACACACACATATATATCATTTCAAAATGTCAGAGTCCCTCCCCCACGTTTGTGTATTTGTAACTACCACTACGTAATAAAAATTAAATATTATATATCTACATCTATATATATGTTTAAATACTGATTAGTAATATTATTTGTGACTGGGTTCGAACCCATTCTGTCACAATATATATTGGACTACAATCCCATAAGTCAACTTAGTGTAACTACATATAATGTATGGAACTCCCTAATCAACTTTGCTCTTAGGAAAAAGTGGAGAAATCAGGAAAATCTCATAGATAAGTATATAAAATTCTATTTGCCTTTGGCAAGGTGGTTCCATTGGTTAGCATGTTAGCTTAAAAATGTAATATTCAAAAATCTAAGGGTCCAGGTTCAAATCCCATGTTAGTACTGTCACTGATTAGGCCAGCAACACCTGAAAAAGAGGGGAGAATAATACCACTTGAAATATTGTGCACTAACAGTTAAATGTATTTGAATTATTTAAATAAAGTTAATTTTTTCTAAAGACAATCAATACTCATATTAGATGATGGAAATAATGCAATATATAAATACAACTAAAACACCATCATCACAAACCTTAAGGAAAATCACCCGTTTTTGGCTTTCAATATTATTATTTTGACTTCAAACTATTGAAAGATATGTCTATGAATCTGTATGTGACGATACAAATGTGCCAATTATGAATTACCGTAGACAATTTAATATACAAATAAAATTAAATGTCTAGTAATTTGTCATTTTTTTCTAAACAGTTTTTACTTAAGTAAAGCTTGAAATTTTAATATTACTATATTTGAAAACAATTGGAAGACAGAATGCAGTTCACTAATGACTTCCCCATGACTTGTGAACAGCTGTTTTCAGACATTCATAAACACTACATCTGCATCAAACAACATTTTTTGATTAATCATAATACTGTATTATCATTTATTAATACTTCCATTGTTTTAAAGTGATTAAACATTTTACCGTCACATTATGATTAGCCGGATATTTTTCAGTGGTTTAACCTTATACATTTAGCAGCTAACCAGACATAATATTTTCTATGTAATATTTATTTCGTTTCTTAATTTGAAAATCATAGTAAACTTATATAGAATTAAAAATGTAGTAAACAAAGTTATAAGAAATGCCACAACGATTTATACTAATAAATATAAAAAATTAATCGAATAATGGCATGGGAATTCATAATAAGTTCGAGCACCGGAAGTGACGGAGTAGAGCTGTAATCTAAGAACTTTGACTTCAGAATGTGTCACTTTACTAAACCACATAGTGCTACTTCTGTATTAATCATATATACTGATTTGTTATAATTATGAATTTATTACTTATTTGATTATTTTATAGAATTTAACACATTTGAGAAATGAATGAAAAAAAAAAAAAGTACCTCGATAACGTACAAATAAAAATCAATAAAGTTACGTAGTTCTAAAGATAGAAATTGATCTAATATGGATTGTAAATCATTATAAAATATTTTTTTCTTAGGATTTGTAAAAAAAGTTTACAGAAATGAAGTAGAATGAAAGCTTTGACATCATCATTCTTTGGTTTAAAATAGTTACGACTTCTGTTTTTTATTTTCCAATCTTTGGCTTACAATAAGTAAAAAAGTAATTTGGCAAACACTTTATCTACTACTGGGCTCGAAATCAAGAATTCATAATGAATACAGCAGTAGTTCTACAGCCTGTCTTTTTCAATTACTTGGAAAGTCAGTCCAATAAATAGCATTTATAAACATACTTTTTAAGTTAAATTGATTTTTGTACATTTTTTATGTGGAATGTTAGAAAGGTTATTTTTAAAGATGAAGTGTGATGGTATAGATAAATGACTTGATTAGTAATATCAGCAGTGAATAAAAAAATCTCTAGTTGAACTTAATATACTCTCAACTTTTTCATTGAAAATGATGTAATAGTTGTTTTTGTTGTACAGCATTAAAAAATAAATAATCAAATAGCTTTATTGTTCAGGAGTTTACAGGAAGTTCAAAAGTCAGAAATGCCAAAACTGAAATTGATCCAGGCACTTATGCATCTGACACTCTACCACTGCATGAAGCAATGCAAGGCATAAAACACGTGCCCTTATTATTTGATTATTGTTTGAATCCGGGGAGGTAATCAAGACCAACAATACAGTATATGATCTCTGCCTACACATTAGTCTTAATTAGGAATCCATTTCCTTTTTTCAGTTCTGCCACAAAGTTTGACCAAACAATAGATGCCAAATAATATAGCTTATTAAATTACTAATGTGCCATATCCACATCCCCAGACAACTTGCTAGTTTATGGCTTTCATCAGTGAGGAATTTTGGATCTGAATTTAATGCATATGGATTTTTGGGATCTACTGCTGGTAAGTAAATAGTAAAAAAAAAGGAAATAAACCATTAGATCCAAAACTCTTCACCAAAGGAAACCATAACTAGAAATTGGATTGGGGATATGGATAGGATAGAACTGGATACAAATTTATCAATCATTACCATCTGGTATCTGTTGGTTACTAAAACTTACACTAAGTGGCAGAACTGAAATAAAAAAAATAGATTTTCTAGTTATCAATCAATTAAACTATTTATTCAAAAGCAATATCAAACAACTTGATTGGATGCTACGGAATGAAAGAAGATGTGTATTGTTAGAGAAGATCAAATACTTGATTAACTGATATGGAGAAACAAATTGACTGAATGACTAAATTTAACAGGTTAATCAATTTGTACAAAGCAAACAGCCTCATTACATGATATAATTCAAACAGTTTGATGAAAGGATATAAATCAAAGAAATTGATTCCAAAGACATCTTTTATTAAACTAATCATCCTTTTTATTGATATTTTTGATTTGTTATGATGTATAAAAAATAATAGAACACTTTTATAGGTTCAGGAGTTCAGTTCAACCACAGGAAGTGATAAAAATGAACTTGGTCTGAGAATCTTATGATCTGTTACTTTACCACTCCATTAAACCATATAGTAAAAAAATAAGTGACATTATTGCTTGGAATTTCATAAGAATTTTGAGCACTGGAACATGATCCATTGGTCCTTAAAATTTATCACTCTGCTATTTATCAAACTTTGCAAGATATTGTAAGATTATAATATCTTATTGATTTTTTCCTTCATTAATATTTATAATTCAAATTTGCATAAGTTTGTTCATTTGTTTAAAAAAATAGGTTGTTTCTTCTTTAGAATCTAAAACTGAAATGCACTTTTGGTGAAGCTCACCATAGTCATAACTCACTTAATTTAAGAGACCAATAATTATGTTGAGCTTCACCAAAAGTACACTCAGTTTTAGGTTATAAAGAAGAAAAAAACCACTTTGTTATATGATGAACAAACATATGTAAATTTGAATTATAATATCTGAGTAAATATTAATAATGTTTATCCCATACAAATAGTTTTGTTAAAATGTCAGTAAAAATATGTATATTTGCATATCTACTAACATCTCTTGAAATAATTTTATTATAGAAAATAACATTATGTATTGTAGAGAATCAAATATGTTTTGTTTTAATAAAAGTTCTGTACATTAGCATATTAAAAAATGGGGAGTAATGTGGTATTCAATTTAACATAAAGTATTCACATTTTTAGTTAAGTCCTAACACTAATAAAATATATCCTATCACATGACAACCAGCTTACTTATTGCCGCTTCAGCATCATACATTTTTCACCACAGTTATGGCACCTGCTGCAAGTTTTAGTAACTATAAGAGCCCTGTTCAGTACTACTATATTCAATATTCTCAGACTAGTTTCAAGCTTATGGATTTCATCATTGTGAAGCTTTTAATCTTGGAGCAGCACTCCTGACCTTTAGAATCCAATGCACTTCCTTCTAGCAACCAATATTTATCTTTCTCATATGACTGTTAGGAGGAAGATACATTAAATTTTAAATTAGAGATGTAATGTTCCAAGTTTCAAAGTTTCTCATTGATGAAAATTATAAGCTTGAAACCAATCTAGGGCAGCACTGAACAGGAATTTATTAAGCACTACCACCTGACATCTGTTAGCTAGTAAAACTTACAGTGGGTGGCATGTTTGGGCTGATAATTGAAATATCATTGAGTAGCAAAAAGTATATAGATCAGGAAAAATCCTGTATCAGTTATTACTGTTGACTATACTTTATTTAGATGAATTCAAGAGCTAAAGATCTCTAGATTGAAACTCATTTTGACACATCCGGACTCAAACATCACAATACCTTTCAAATGACTAAACCTTTAAATTCTCTTTGGTTAATTTTTTAAAAGTAAATATAATAATTGAAGATTCCTAGTTACAGAATCCAGATTATCATTATTTGATTGTATCATAACCAGGAAAAATATGACTATTATGCTAATTTTAACATCATTGTCCTGATTCAAAGATCTTCTCAATAAATGATATCAATTGCATAAATAATGAAATGGATTTACTGCTTGAGAGCTGGAAGAACAGAAATGGAATCAATTCAAGGATTTTAAAATTTTGACACTCTATCACTACATTAAACCATACAGAGAAAAAGTAATCAAATGGCTTTAATGATCAGGAGTTTATAAGAAGTTCAACAGAAGTGACAGAGTTGGGCATTATATGAGGACTTTAAGCTTGAGAATTGCCCAAATCACATGGTGCAAATCAAATGCCATCACCACCCAGGAATTTATAAAACGTTTTAGCAATGAACTGACAGAACTGGATGTGATTTGAGAACCTTAAGCTCCAAAGTCTGCCCCTCTACTACAAAACTACATATGGCAACATAAATGAGTAATAGATTCTCAAAGTATACAAGCTTTGTCATATACTTTATACAAATAAAGAGTTTGCCCTGAGCATTATTGGATCTTTAAAATGTTGTATATGAATGTTGCTAATTAATATTTACAAGATGGAAAGAATATATCAGATGGGGGGGGGGGATAATCTCCTAATAGTATACATATATTTATTGTATTTTTAAAATTAAAAATTGTCTACAAAGCAAGAGTTCAAGCAGAATATTAAATTCTACTGCAGTATCATCTCTAATTGTTATATAGGATAAACTAAGTAAAATCTCAAAGACTATAGATATAATTTTACAGCAAACTTTTCAAGAAATAAGTCTTTTAAAAATTGCAATAATATTTGTACATATAATTTCTATATTTAATTTACACAATAACAGCCAACGCTTAATAAATCAAGAGATTTTAAAATCAGTTGTCAAGGCAACCTCTATGTATAAAAGATGGATATGTACATTACAAATATTTGATATTTAATGAGATTTTTGCAGTATTCTTTTTAAGTAGAGGTCAGCCAAGATTTAACAAAGTCTTTCTCCAGTAATGGTATTTGTATTAATGTGATTCCTATGAGCTCAAAATCTCCTTATTGGAACTACACTTTCATATACATGAAAAGTTTTAAATTAATCTGAATTTTCAAATACTTTTATATGTAAATAATCCTCTTTAAAAAGGGCTACATATGTAGTAGTAGAAAATTTTCACAGGCTCATAGTATCAGACTAATACAAGTACTGTTATCAAATTAAATAATTTCAGTTTATATAATCAGTTTTTAATTGGTTTCTTGCTTTGTTACATTTAAACATTCAAGTGTTATCTTTGAGATTGCACTTTACGCAAAAAAGTGAAGCTTGTCTAAATCTTATTAAAAAGTTATATGGCTTAGTGCTTTCAGAGACCTTGAGTCTCCATAATCATAGCCTACTTTTAACTGAAGTTTAGCTGTGGTTTATGTAAATTTTATGCAAATTTTATAACAACCATTTTCTGGAGATTGCAAAGCATGATTCTTTCCAGTTTATCACACAATTGTCATTTGCAATAAAACACGCCTCTTTAATTTTTCATTTCACATCATTGCATTCAGTGCACAGTGCCCTTGCTATAGTGAGTTCAAACATATGGCCAGTTGTTTTTTGGTGCTCGAAGAATATGAATCTATTTTCATCATTATTTATAGCTTTGCTGTACATAAAATTTACATAAACCACAGCTAAACTTCAGTTAAAAGTAGGCTATGATTATGGAGACTCAAGGTCTCTGAAAGCGCTAAGCCATATAACTTTTAATAATATTTAGACAAGCTTCACTTTTTTGCGTAAAGCGTAATTTCAATTACTTACTAATCAAAGGTGAAGTGGAAAACTATTATTTTATTTCATAGTTATCTTTATAAAGTTCATTAAATTTTTATCTTATTATAAATTTCTATTTTAATATAAGAAAAATGAACTTAAAGTAAAAATAACTGTGATACAAGCTTATGGAAACTAAGAACTAATTATATTTACAATTATTTAATTATCAATCTGGCTTTCATCTCTTATTGAGACCTTTGATGAAAGCCGGGTTGATAATGAAATAATTGTAAATATAATTAATTGTTTGTTTCAATTTTATCTAGATTGATTATTATATTAAGTATATATCTATAACAACATTGTGGACAAATATTTTTTTTATATTGGATATTTGACCATTGTATGATTGACTATATCTTAGTTTTCAAATATTTTTCAAATTATGACAAATTTCAGAGTCATACTAGCTTCAACAAACCCAAAAATCTCAAACTGTAGAAGTGAGTAAGAGTGCCTTCATAGTTTGCTTTTGGTTTTGCAATTCTTTTAATACAATTTCTTTCCAAATTTCTACAACTACATCACAAACTTTAAGGAACCCTTTATACTACTATACAATTTTATAAATTCACTCTATTTTTTTTAATTTGGTAAGACAAAATCTTATAATTGATTTTCCACCTTTTCCCCAATTTTCAATTTAATTGAAATTTTATAAGACATTTTTTTTTAGAGTTTGCAAACAATTTGAGCAAACATTAAAGAAAAATTTTAAATTTGATTAATATGAGCTGATAATTAATAAAAATTTAACATTTTATATGTACTATTGATGCTATTAAAACAGGCAAAACTCTCTATAAAGTAGTGCCACTCAGTGCAAGCTAGAGCAATCAATGGATGCCAGAAGGCTTGTGCATAAAATCCCTATGTAGTGCCTACTCGTCAAATATCCCCAGATTAGTTTCTAGCTTGTGGCTTTCATCAGTGAGGAGCCTTGGATCTGAGAGCACTGCACCTAGATTACTCTGGCTTACCTGAATGGCACTACTCTATGGAGAGTTTTGCCTGTTTTAATAGCAGTTGTGAGAAAACAGAAATGGTGATCATGTGATGTTTAATGGATTAATACTATTGATGTTACTGTTATCTAATGACACTCTTTGTAATTTAAAACTGAATAATTTACTGAAAAGTGTTTTCCATAATTTAATATTTCATAAAACCTATTTTCAATAATTCCAAATAATATTTTGAATCTTTATTCTTTTATTAATGAGTTTCAGTTTTATAACTTTTTAATAAAGGGCAAATTGTATTTTTTTTTTAACAAGTGTCTTTCTTTTCTTCTTCCTCTTCTTCTTGTCCTTCTTCTTTTTTCTCTTCTTCTATATATTTGATATATTTTTTGTGCAGGTTCAACAAGTAATATCATTAATATTTTGCTGTTATATAATTATTTTTGTCATCCCATATCCTTCATTTTTTAAAAATATAACAATAAACAAAAAATAAAGAATTTATCTATAACAATTTAATTTATAAACTAAAGTAAATAATCAAGGAATGTATTAAAAAATAATTTTAATATTATAAATGAAATTTTATTTTTTTAGACAGACTATTAAAATACAAGATTTTAGCCAAGAATATGCTAATGTTATGACAAAACAGTTAAATGCAGCTTAGAAGATAAGCTTGCAAAAATCATTAACTCAAAAATTTGAATGAATGATGATCTTTTAACATTTTTTGAATGCAGATCAGTTTTAAATAAAGAATATTTTAATTCATAATTATTCATTATCCATCTTATAATAATAATTTTTTTTTAAAAAATAAGCATTTTAATTCATATAAATGTACCAAAAAGTAAAAAATAAAATTTCTTCAGCTTTCCCAAATAAAACTGTAGGGAGAAAAATCATTTAAATAAATTTGCATATAACACTGACTTTTATCAATGCCAATCTATTCATCAATGGTATGGTATAAAGAATCATTTAAATAAATTTGCATATAACACTTTCTTCTATCAATGCCAATCTATTCATCAGAAGTATGATATAAATAATCATTTAAATAAATTTGCAAATAACACTGACTTTCTTATATCAATGCCAATCTATTCATCAGAAGTATGGTATAAAGAATCATTTAAATAAATTTGCATATAACACTGACTTTTTTTTTAATTAGTGCAATATATTCATCAGATAAAAATAATGAATAGATTGGTATTGTTAGAAGAAAGTGGCCATTATTTCTAAGTTTATTTAAATGTTACTTCACACCACATTTTTATTTGTGAAAACTAAAGTTTATTATTATTTTTTAATGCATTTTGTGAATAAAAGTGCTTCTTTAATTTTTTTTAAAATATTTTTTTATCACAAGATGGATGGCGAATAATTATGAAACAAAATATTCTTTATTTAAAACTGATCTGCTTTCAAAAAATGATAACAGATCATCATCAACTCAAACCATTCTTCAAGAAACTGATACTTATTGAACAAAAATTGCAATATTGCAATATGTTTTTTTATCAAAAACTCACAAAATTAGAACTCGTTGATGAAAGAATAAAGAATTAAAATGTTTCTACATTGTTTTCTTTAATTTCAAAATTTTGCATTAAGGCCACGCCCTTTTTTTTCTATCAGAACGGGTTTTCTGTGCACAAACATACTTCTGTACTTATGCTTATGGCCACACAATCAAAATTTAATTTTTTTAAATTGATGAATATTTAGTATTTATTTTTTATTTATTTAAATTTTTGAACATAATTAATAAAAGAACTATTTGTTATACAGTTTCTATCCAAGTTAATGGCAAAAGAAAAAAACTCAATATAATTTCTACTTCTTTTAAATGATATTATAAAGAAAGAAGATAATGAAATAATAAACAAAATAATTTTAAAGTAATAAAAAACATATAAAACAAGATCTAAGTTAAATAATAAGTTGCAATAGCTAATAAACTTTGTTCAAACATACATCGGTGTGGCCCAATTATGAGATAATTAGTGTCTGGTTCTCTCTCCACGTTGCCAGAACTGCCATCTTTAAATCAACACATAGTGATGTAGCTTAGCTATTAACCACAAAAAATGGATAACATGTCTGACCACAAATTGTGACAAAAATATGATAGAATGCTTCTTACCTTAACCCGTGATGGATGTTAACATTAAATTTTGTTTAATTTGGGCAAACTGATACTGAAGTATTTGAAATAATTCAAATTGAGTATGGAAGTGAAGTTATGAGCCACAAAACATTTTCAAGTGGTTTACGATAATTCATGATGATAGGGGGGGGGGGAGAGTAGTAAAGATGATTGAAGAAGTTATGAAACACATTATCACATTTTATGTCATAACTCGCTATCCAAACATGCTAATGCCTTAAAATTTTTGTGAATAACTAAATTATGATAGTACATAAAACAAATCTTGATTCAGAGATGATACTTCAGACAGCTTGAGGAGAAAACTAATTATATTTTTAATGGATCACACTGTGAACAGTTAAATATTTGTTAATTATAAAGTTTGCATAAAGATTTATATAACCATAATAAATATATTTGTTTAAATAAAATTATTATAATAATCTTATATTTTAGAAAACTATCAGTATAAAAGAATTTAAGTGTGATTTCTCTACATGTTTAGAAAAGCAGAAGATAAAAACAGAAAAAACTCTCCATATAGTAGTGCCAATCAGTGCAAGCCAGAGTAATTAATGAATGCCAGAAGGCTTGTGCATAAAATCCCTATCTAGTGCCTACTCATCCAATATGTGATGCTTAGTGGTTTAAAGCAGAGGATAGTAGATTGCTACTTTGACAAATTTAATTAGATAAATAATTAAGTTTTGAAAATTCTGAATTTATTTAATTTTATCACAATCTTTTTTTTTTTAATTTATTAAAATTAAACATTTTGTTTTCCAAACTGGAATACATAATCTCAAACAAATGCTCCAAAAACATATTAAGAGGTTTGAACCCTATTATGTTAATAAATGCACACACTTAGATCAATGTGGTTATTTGGATGTTCCCTAGTAATTGACAATAAAAATAGAATATGTTGGGGAAAAAAACAACAGTGAATGGTTCACAACATAGTGCTGCAGAAGTTTTCTGCAGGTCCACACACTAGACTGGGAAGAAAATTTGTAATAACAAAATAATAAGATTTTAAACTTTTAATTAATATAAACAATTTTTATTTATTTTTTCATCGCATTTTTACCCGATTAAAAAAAAAGAAACAGAACAAAAACAAAATCTAATCAATCATACATAAATTAATTTGTTTTTCTATTTATCACAGATGTTTATGGAGGGGGGGGTAGAAAAAAGTTTTTTATTATACAAACTCCGTTTGTCTTTTGATAGCCAATCACAGCCACTTGTCAGAATTGTTAAAACAATAAAATGTAATGTGACTTTTTTTGATCTCTTAAATTTTTTCTACTCTCTCTTTTAATATTTCATTTTTAGTGTTTTTTTGGCTATACAGTGATTTTTTTTTTTGATTTAACTTTATTTTTGAAATCAATTTTTATTACCTTTTTTTAAAAATAAAAACCAAATAATAAGTTCTGTCTCTAACTTTTACAAAGTATTTCTCAATACACCCCCACCACCCCAAAATAAAGTAAGATCAAAACTTTTGACTTTTTCAAGTTTCAGTTGTTTTTTTTTTTGTTTGTTTAAAAATACGGCCACTTTTTTTTTAGCCTATAAGGTGATATCTTTTTGCCTTTCTTTGTATACAACCACTGATATACTAAAACTTAGTTTTAAAACCAATTTTTATTACCTTTTTTAAAAATAAAAACAAAACAAAAATAACTATTGTCTCAGTGAAGACAAAGTATTTTTCAACCCACTCCCCCAAAAAAAATTAAAATAAGATCTTTTTTGGATTACCTTTTTTAAAAAATAAAAACAAAAAAATAAGTTCTGTCTCTAACTTTTACAAAGTATTTCTCAATACACCCGCACCACCCCAAAATAAAGTAAGATCAAAACTTTTGACTTTTTTAAGTTTCATTTTCTTTTTTTTTTTTAAAAATACGCCCACTTTTTTTTTGGCCTATAAGGCGATATTTTTTTTGGCTTTATTTGTATATTGCTAAAATACTAAAACTTTTATTTTTAAAACCAATTTCTGTTACCTTTTTTTAAAAATAAAAACAAACAAAAAATAATTTTGGTGTCTATCTTTTGTCTCAGTGATAACAAAGTATTTCTCAACCCACTCCCCCCCCCCCCAAAAAAAAATAAGATCAAAACTTTTGACTTTTTCAACATTCAGGTGAATAACATTTTATTCTTGCATGTTTTAACAATGAAATAATAAACGTAAAATGCAAGCACATTAATGAGAACGATTGTTATTGTACTGTTTTCTGTAGCAGTATGACTGCGCAACTCGAGAAAGAGTGTTCAACATGTGAAGGTAAGCAACACCATTACAATACACAATAACTAGTATGCTGTTTTGGTCAGTTATAACAATTATGCTTATCTAAGGCTAAGCAGGTTACATCTTTAAGAAAATTTATCTGTAAACTCCTGCCAGGCCGTGAAATCTTATTCTTATTTTTGCTGGTCCACAGGTGTGAAAAGGTTGAAGACCACTGCTATATAGTATAATAAAGTATAATGGTCAGGGTGTGATTTAGAGTCTGGACATATCTGCCGTACAAGGGTGCCACCAGGCCATTCAAACCTGGAAAATTTATATAGTAGGCAGATACTTACTGTTAAGACCCAATTTTATATTATATATTATTATTGACCATTAGCCCATGCCACTAGCTCAAGGAGATGCAGAGATTTAATATATAAATTCTTATTTATGTATTTCAATAAAGAAATATTAAAAATAAAATAAATAAATAAGCTATTGCCAGTAATAACACACAAAAACATTTATTAACACACATATATAAATATTTAAAATTGAGGAATAAATTTAGACTTTAATATTAATTTTAAATTTAAATTATTTGAGTAAGTCCGCACCGATGAACATTTTAATAATATTTTTACTTAAGAATGTTGTGTATAGATAGGCTACATAGATTATGCAATTAAGATCTTTAAAAAAAAACATTTAATCTCAGGCTAAAAGTTCACAGCCAAACCAATGCTTGCTTCCTGATATACAGACACAACCAATGCAATATGAAGATGCTAACATAAAACCAAACTGACAGGAATATGCGTATGCAGTGTGATATTATTTAAAGGACAATCCTCATCCAGAACAGGAATGTGCATCTGTCTGGTGAAGGAATCATGTATATAAAATATTTAAAGAGAAATGCTACATAAGGGGGAGAGTGCCTATCTGCCGACTTATAATCCCTATCCATAAAACTAAAGGAAGTCAATGTTGCAGGAAATACATCTGCATGCATTGCAATGCAATGACTATACCTTTGGGTCATGCACTCAGTTGGGATTTGCCCTGTATGCTAACATGCTTCACACTGCATTAATATAAACACCCATATATCTCTCTACTAGCATTGACTTGACTATGAGACAAATAGTCTGAAATTTAACCCTTTTAAAATAAATATAAACAATTTTAATTATAAAGTTATTGATGGAATCGCTGAGGGAAATTTACAATAAAGTAAACCCAATGGCACTCATTATAAGGTGCCACATTGACAACAACAATGTAAAAGATATACCAGTAAATACATTTAGACAATCAGCATGAGGTGTTATATTTACCGATATATACATATATTTTCATGTATAAAAATACTAAAACATAATCAACATAATGAAACTATGCAGCCATCTACACCCAACTTAAATTTAATACATTTCTAATAATTTAGTTATTAAACAAAACATAAAATAAATTATAACTGAAACGCAAAAATAGAAGTGATTAGCAATCATTATACAAAAAAAAATGACTAGTTTGAATTTACATTCAGTCAGATAAAAAATTTTCTTAGAGGTTTACATATTTGAAAAAGTTCTTTAGATAGTCAGACTAAGAGTTCATTTAAAAATTGTGTTTAGTAGGCACATTAAAAAAAACTTGTTTGAGAGATCTAAAAGTTCATATTTATAAAAGTCTATACTTTCCATTTGATCCTGGTGATTCCTTAGACTTTGTCCATTTTATGAATTCCCTTGCTGATTATATTATTTGCCAAAATTTCTTGGAGATGTAACTGCTGCAAGCCTTTCATTCTATCAAGAGTTTGTCTCAGCCAGCGCAAATAAAGAAAATGAAATCTATTGCATGACCCTTACGTCACGGAGTCTACAATATAGCTAGCTATAAGACATTTTAATTGGTCAGCATCATTCTATGAATAGTTAATCACATCCTTTAAATTCAATTACTTTTCTTTTTATAGTATCTAGCCTCCTTATCTCCAATCCTTCGGATCGACCTAACATGATGTCACTGATTCTAATGTTCCATTTTCGGTTCATGCTGTGGCTTCATGTTTGCATTGGTCAATCTAATTTTTTTCTCTCATCTGACTTTTCTATTATACAGTACCCAAGGCTCTTTATACAACTTTTTCTTTTAAAAATATTTATCTATCTTTAGATCTTATATTTTTTTTCCAAAAAAGTACTTTTAAATACTTTTTTAAAAACAAAACAAAAATAGTTTTAAAGTTTTCCATTTGTGCGATATATATATCTATGTTAACATAACTTTTAATTTTGGCTCTTAGTTTTTAATAAGTCAATTTTATTTAAGATTTATTTTCCCCTTTTATTTTAATTTTAAAATAATGTAACAGCATATGTATACCTTTACAAAAAAAAATATGATTATCTATAATGTTTTCAAGTTATAAATTATAATGTAGTAACAATGCCATGAAAATCAAAACACATAAAAGTCAAATAAAATAGACAGAACTATTATGAGTACAAAACCCAGATTATAATAATATTTTTAAAAGAGTAGGAAATATTTGTAAAAGTATAATTAGATTTAAGTAAAAACATTCTATAAAAATAAAAGGTAATAAAAGTAAGAATTAAATTTAAAAAAAAAAATTAAGTAGAAAAGATAAAGAATTCTTTGGAAGACCAAGACCTCTTTCTGATATCCAAAGAGAAACAATCAATGGAAAGATATTGCACAATAAGTAAACCTCTCAAGTTTAATAAAAACTCCATATTTCCTTTCTGGTTTTGCCGCATTGTTAAAGATAGCTAACTACCTGCTTACTAACATATGATTAAAAGATAGCTGAATTGGGCTGGATATCTGAAAGAAAGATATTAAAGTCTGCTTGTAATCTGAAAAAAAAAAAAAAAATCACACTATATTT
The DNA here is from genome assembly GCA_028023455.1 of Epiperipatus broadwayi. Lineage (NCBI taxonomy): Eukaryota > Metazoa > Onychophora > Udeonychophora > Euonychophora > Peripatidae > Epiperipatus > Epiperipatus broadwayi. The sequence continues at coordinate 777,441 of JAQFVV010006525.1, forward strand.
AATATGAATTCAAACCCAAGTTTTGAGCATAGAAAATAGATATTAGCTATGTGCGATAAGATTGACAATACTGAATTTCTAATATTATAAAAGTATTTGTCACAAAATAATTTGTTTTATTAATAAATACTCTTTTTATATATAAATGTAATAGAATTATATGTACAAAAGTTTACAATATATAAATAAAAATATGGTTTCCAAAAAAAAAAAAAGAGAGGCCATAATTTAAAAAAAAACATCATAATTCTCTAATTTCTAATTTGTTTATAAGTAATATTTACTAATGCTATAACCTCGACAATATGCGTATAAAATACGATAGCAGGGACCTCTACAGGTGTTTTAACCACAAGCTTACGCTGGTTAAAACATCTGTAGAGGTCCCTGCTATCGTATTTTATACGCATATTGCCGAGGTTATAGCCTTAGTATATATTACTTACGTAATCAATGTGCGTTTAATAAATTTATAATTATAATTTGTTTATAGTAATGCCATTTTTATTTTCCTATTTAAAAGTCTCATTTTATTTAATGATTTAAAATTTTTATAAACGTAAAAAAAAACATCCCAATATCTTAATTACTGATACTTAAAACTTTAATAATAATAATAAAAGAAATTTATATATATTTTATTTTTATGCCATAACACTATTAATCAATTTTAGACTCCCATTATCTACTTTTATATCATTTTTGTGCATTTATTTTTATAATGTTGGCTTTAATATTCATCATTTACTATGCCAAATCCCAACAGTAAATTTGATTAGCATATATTTTAGATATATAAATAGAATACAGAAAATGGATTTAACAACAATGTAAAAATTCAGTAATGGCAGAAGAACAAAGGAACCGCTGACATAGAATAATCAAGAATAGAATAAAATGTTTTTTTTCTACGAGTCCTAAAATAAAATGTGAAAACTGATAAAAGTGCATTACTAAAAAAAAAGATAAATATATTGTAATAAAACATAGAAAAAGAGATGATAAATCAAACATCTGTGTTAAAAAAGAGAGAGGGAAAAATGGAAAATAACAAACCTAAGTGACAAAAGTTGTCATCATTATCAGTCATTACGAATATGACCATTTCAGCGCTAAAAAAAAAAGATACTTACGGATTAGAGCTACTACGCAATATCCTATATGTATTAAGCACCGTATTGTTTTTATTTACCTTTATAGGTATTATTAATAGATTTTTATGATAATTTTTAAAAAAATCAACATTTTACTAAAAAAAATTGGTGCGTGCTATTAGCGTGTGTGTGTGCGGTATAGGTGTGAAAATATGGTAATTAGTTATGACATTTTTAAAAAAATTGGATATTTCACTATTGGTTTGATTTTTAAATCATAATTATTTAACAAGAGAACAAAAAAATTGAACTAAGAAATTTAAAAATATGGTGTACAAATAAATAAGATAGCGAAAGATGATTTTACTCTTTAGTAAAGCATCATAATTTTTTTAATATATATATATTGATTTTGTTTTATTAAAATTAATAAATGCATGTAATAATATTTATGATTATAATTAATATTTCTAAAAGAAATTGTTACAAAAGATAATAATAAGTGTAGAATTTTTTATAGCAGCTCTAACCAGTATGCATATATAAAAAAAAAACTAGAGATGAGTTTTGTATTATCTATACAAGGCAACTTTGTGATCCACAAATACATCCACTTATAGAATATGTTATTCCATTTTTTTTTGCTTATTTGATCTTTTGCAATGCTGTTCTTTACCTTCTACAGAAAACCTTTGTTTTCTGAAATACTAAATTTGAAATACTGAAAAATAGAAGCGGCATTTATGCAATACTATGTAAATATGGAAGGAGGCATATAGGTGAAACTAGTTGCCCATTAAAAAGTAATTAAAAGAGCTGAAATTAATGATTAAAAAAGTAAAAAAATAAATGTATCCAAAGATATACCAAAAGAACATATTGGGAAAAGACAAAAATATTAGAGAAGTAAAAGTCCAAGAAGGAAATTCAAAGAAGCTGCTTATATGACAATGGCAAATAATCTCATAAATTAACCTAGTCACAATATATAATATTTGGAAGTCATTTATTAATCTTACCCATAAACAAAAGAGGAGAAATCAGAAGGACCTCATAGATAAGTATATGAAATTTAGACTGACTGCTGCTTTGACAGAATAGCCTAATTGGTTAGGATATCATCTTAAATGCACTATTCATAAATCTAAAGATCCAAATTTGATTCTCATGCTAGTATAGTATTGTCACTAGACAGGTTTGCAATAATTGAAAAAGACAGAATATTACCACTCAAATGTGTTATATAATAACGTAATATTAACAGGTAAATGTGTTTGAAAAGTTTAAGAAAATTTGAATTTCTCTAAAGATTTTAACAATTAATATTTGATGATGGAAACAGTCCATCATATAATTAATACTAAAATACAATCATTACAAACTTTTAAACAAATACGTTAATCTTATCTCTAATTGTAGCTCTTCACTTTATTTTATTCTTTGCCATATCTCCCCAATTCAAATTATCAATATCAGACTTCTATAGAATGTTTTTGAGATAATCATTATAATGTAAACAGTATCTATTTCTCCCATAAAAAAGGCATACTCATGTTCATTATAAAACACTTTTTCAGGAAGTTATATATTATTTGTTTGTTTTATATGATAATCAAATGAAGATGTGATTTTACAATAATGGTCTTTATACGATCACCTCTAGAAATTTGAAGAACATATTGATTGGTCTTACGATCTTGCCATTGTATTTTTCAAATTTTACAGATGATCTTCAAATGAAACTTTTCTAATGTGTTTATATTTTGTCAATAAAATATCCATATCTTACTACCGTATAATAAATTTGTAAAATAATACTACTATATAAAATTGCAATAATTATTTTTCTATGATCAAATACTCTACCTTTTACTTGTTAAAAGCCACAACATATTGATGTTTATTCTGCATCTTATCATTTAACTTCATATTTTACAAAACTATCAATATATTCAAATTAGTTTATATTCTTAAATAATGTCCATGTTGAAAGTTACTGAGGACTTTTTCCTATTACTGGCTGAATTATTAAACCAGATTCACTATATGTTGCATTTAAAATATTCAGTACATTTTACAGATCATTTTTTGAAGTGGCAAAAATAACACAATTATCAACATACTGTAAATCCATAATCCACAAATGGAAGTCTTGTTTTTGGTTTTAATTTATTCAAATTAAAAATTCCATCAATAAACCTGTATTGTTTTTTAACTACTGTATAATATAGTAAACATATTTTAAAAAACAAGGAAACATTTTAAAGATTTAGATATGATGAAATGAAAAAATTCAAAATGTGTGTGGGAGAGGGGTGAAAAGAAAATAATTTGGGTAAGGTTGTTGTGTACTTGGGCTTATGTGGTCACTTGATGGTGATGTTGCTTGCAAAAATAATGAAATATAACGTTACCGAACCGATAATTTTTTGGTTTCTATTCTCCGACAATTTTTCAGTATTTTTAAATAATTTACGAACCAACATTATTTTCTAAATTACATTATACATTTCAGTGCATAGCACTGGCATGTGCTGGAAAGGGATCTGATGGTTTTGCCGATCCGAAAGATCAGCCAATACATGAACTTGTCTGAGCAAACCAAGCTTTCAGTGCATAGTGCAGGAATGTGTGTGTGTGGTGGGGGGTGATGATGTTGATGATCTGAAGGATCAGCCAATACATGCACTACTCTGAGCAAATATTACTCTCATAGCTGTTCTCCCACAAATGTGCCTTTTCGCATGACTTATGTAAAATGGTTATGGGACTTACCCTTTTGCGATTGTTTTCACCTTCCAAGAGGTGTAAGGAAATGTGGTGACAGGCTTACAATTATTAGTATGTAATAGTATGTCAGATAAGTTGTAAGATTGTTATTTCAAATGCACATTAAAACACTTATGGCCAGTTGAATTCCATACACCATTGCATCGTATGATAGCAATTTGTAAAGTGTGCGCTATTTCCATAATGATGCAAAGCACATCAGTGGGTCATAATATTTGTGTGATGCCATCTAGGCCTGCTAATGACTAATATGAACAGAACTGTTCTATAGGCTATAAGTTGGGCCGCGTAAATGGCATATTTCTGTGCTTTTGCAGAGAAACAATGCCATCAAGCAGCCACATTGGCCCAAATATACAACTATCCTCAATTGTTAGTGGTTTTTTTTAAATATTTCCTAAACTAAATTTTTAATAGAAAAAAATTAACAATGTACAAAACATTACAACATGCATTACATATCAAATCTACATTTAGCTAAAGGGAGAAAAAAGAATATAATTCGTATCCATAAAAAGTTATAGAAATTTAAATGGAAAACTTAGAAATAGGAATAAAGAACAAAGAATGTCAAGAGTTATTAAAGTAATGCACAAAAATAGTTAAAAATGTACATATACATAGTATAACAAGAATATACCTTTCATTCCTTATTATTTCATTAGCAGTTATTCGTAAACTGTTAAAATTATAATGTCACATGATCATCATTTCCTATGCTTTACAAAAGCTGTTAAAACAGTGACAAATTATCCCATTGACTACTATCGCTTGCACTGGGTGGCACTACTATATGGAGAATTTGTCATGCAAAAAGCAAATGAAAATGTTCGGTAGATTGCAATTTATGGATAATAAGAGAATAGCCAATAGTATTTAATTGGGTTATGAGTAAAGGACAGGCAACAAGATGAGTGAGAAAGGTGATATAGTAATCAGAATATTTGGATAAAGAATTTATGTCAGTATACTTATACAAAAGGTGGGATGATTATGTGAGTAGAATTGTTAAATGTTATAGTGGCAAAGTATGGGATAGAAGAATAAATGCATTAATAAAAAAATAGGAAGTTGGAGAGATGGAGAACTAGTATGGAAAGTAAAAATAGTTTAAATATATATAGAAGTTAACAATATTGGTATGAGTTAATTTATGATAATAGCAAGGAAAGTAGTTTATTGTTTAAGGTTCAAACAGTATCTTTAGCAACAAGGAAATATATACATGAAAAATATGAGTGATTTAGTCTGTAAGTTATGTAAGGAAGACATAGAAAATATTAGGCATTTGTTAATTGAATGTAAATGCCTGCAAGCAGAATAGATACAAATAATGAAGTTGTGGAAGAATAAATATAAACAAAATGATTATACAGAAAGTGAGTTTCTTGGTTTTTATGCTGGGTTTGGGAAAAGATAAGGAGAATTTAGATGTAAAGGCCATAGAATTGACAAAAATTATGTTGTGGAAATGGTATGGAGCAGGATAGAGAAAAATATGGGAAAAACTTAGGGTGGGGAACGGGAAGGGAAGATGGCTAACAGGTTTCTCTGGGCATAGTGGCTGAGAGATTTCTGACTCCGAAAAAGGAGAAACCACAGTGCATCACATAACACACATTACATTGTTTTAGGGTCATTATGATAGGGGGAAAAGGTAGGGAAAAAATGAACAAATACACCCACATACATTACTTACTATTTTTTAGTCTGTTTATTTGAATGTTTTAATGCTAGCTCTTAATATTTTTTTTTAATAATATATTTGTTTATGAAAAAATTTCAATGCTTAACTCTACTTTGTATCCTATCCACAATCATATTTTTTTTAACTAAAAAAAATATTTCTCCTTTTTAATGTATTTTGAAAATAAGCTTTAAAGTGTAAATGAAGTTTACTATGGAAAATTCATTTAAATTAATCAATACTTTGTGGGGAAAGACTTAATATTTTTTTTTATTGTTTTATAATAATCTGTAGTGTCTTTTGATTCCCAATCTCCATGCCACTTATGTTTTTTCATAAATTTTCCTACGAATTTTTTTATCTCTAATAGCTACTTCTTCATTTTCCCACTGGTATTCGATTTAATATCTATTTGGGTAATCTTTCTGATATATCCCCTGCACATGTCCACAGCATTCCAATTGTATTGTTCTGGTGTCATGTTACTATAATGTTTTAAATATTCATTATTTCTCCAAATTCTTTTATTGTGATGTGATGTGGTGCACTGTGACTTCTCCTTATATAAAGACAGGATTCTCTCTGCAACTATATCCAGAAAAACCTGTTAGCCACTTTGGACCCCTTTCCATTCCCCATCCCAAGTTTTGCCATATTCTTTTCTACCTTGCTCTATCCCATTTCCACAACATAATCTTTGTCAACTCCATGGCCTTTAGATCTAAAAACCCCTTATCTTTTCCCAAACCCAGCATAAAAACCAATAAGCCACTTTCTGTATAATCACATTGTTCATATTTATTCTTCCACAACTTCATTTCTTTGTATCCTTTCTGCTTTCAGGCATTTGCATTCAGTTAACAGATGCCTAATATTTTCTATACTTTCCTTACACAGTTTGCAGACTAAATCACCCATGTTTCTCCATTTATATGTATATTGTTGCTAGAGATCCCATTCGAGCCTTAAACAGTAAACTACTTTCCTTGCTATTATCATAAATTAACTCACACTCAATATTCCTGTTTACTTCTATAAATATTTAAACTCTTTTTACTCTCCATACTAGTTCTCCATCTCTTCAACTTCCTATTCTTTATTAATGCATCTATTCTTCTATCCCATTCCTTAACACTAAAACACTCACCAATTTTCCTAGCACAATCATTCCACCTTTTTTGTAAGTATACTGATGTAAATTCTTTATCTAAACTTCTGCATAACATATTACCTTTCACACCCATTTTGTTGCCTGCCCTTTATTCATAACCCAATTAAATACTATTTTGGCTATTCTTTTATTATCCATAAACTGCAATCTACAGAATATTTTCATTTTGCTTTTTGCATCTCTCATATAAAAACTTGACCATCCCACTTCTCCTTGAAATGCCTCCTTTGCCATCCACACTTCTGTATCTAATGCATGTCTTCCTACTTCTCTTTGTACTTTTTCTAAATAATCTAATACCCCTTTACTAACACATAACACATCATTACCATATGTTAACCCTGCTACTGCCACTCCCTTTCAATACAATCCTAGCTACATCATATAGGAGAACAATGTTAATTTCTTTATCAATCCCTTTCTATTGTTATATACTCATGTTGACAAGGGTCCACATTTATGCTTACATGAATGATGCTAGAGGAAAATACTGTTAAATGGATTACTGTTATCAACATATAATTACTTCTATATATATATATTGTAGCATCAGAGTCAAAGATATAAATAAAAGCTGGCAGTTTTATAAACATATTGGAAAAACTACTATATGACTAACAAATCATTAACTCATTTTGTTTTTAATATAAAAGCTCAATTTGACTGTTAAAATTTTATTACATATGTTAGACCTTTTTGTTTACTAGTAAACTTTTAAAGCTCTTAAAGTATTAAAAATATACTTTACAAAATCAGAACTCTCTAACACATAATTACTTAAGTAGATCAAATCATTTTAAAGAGGAAACCATAACACTCCAAAATTTAAATAAATAATTCGGTAATTTACTATGTATTTCTAATTGCACAATAAATCTTCCTCATTTATTGTATAATATGGCATCTTTTTGGCTGACTATCAGAACTATTTATAAGCTAATCAATCTTTAGTGCCTATCCTCAACTGCTAAGTCTATGAAAATGAAATCATTAAAAAATATTGGAAACATGCCATTTTTATTGTTATATATACAACATGTTAATCATAAAAGTTTTATTTATGCATAGTACTATTATTACCAAAAAGATTCACTATCGTCTTTTTCTTTTTTTAAAAAGAAAAACTTTATTTTCGATCTAATTTTTTTTTTCTATGCTTGGAATATCATGTACATACATATATTAAAACAGGCAAAACTCTCCATACAGTAGTGCCACTCAGTGCAAGCCAGAGTAATCAATAGATGCCAGAAGGCTTGTGCATAAAATCCCTATCTAGTACCCACTCATCCTATATCCCCAGACTAGTTTTGGGCTTGTTTCTGGTTTGTTGGTGATCATGTGATGTTTGATGGTTACATACATATATTCACAACATTTTAGTTTCTTAATTTTCTTCTCTACTAAATATTAGTCAGGTGTTATTTTATTTAGGTGATATTAGAAGACAATAACCATTTTTAAATAGTACAAGAATGTTCTCTGTATATATTAGTTTTTTTTTTATCCAGTGGGATTGAACTGAATGTACTTAGTTAAAATTATCAATGTGTTTGTTCACACCAGCTTAGATTTGCTACTTTTTTATTTTTAAAACTGTAAAGCAATTTGTATGCATTTTTGTTTGCAGAATGTTAAATAAAATTATTTCATTATAATTTTATCCTGTTTTAAGACATTCATTGTTAAATTAAGTTCCATCTTTAATTATTTTACCTTGTATATCCCAAAATTGCTGTTTGCAATTCTTTGGTCCAAAGTGTAAGTCTAATTTTTTTGTTTTTTTTATATTATAAATGTGTATAACATTGTATATGGTTTATCGGCCCTGTGTAATTTGGCACAGTTAGTAGAATGTCTGACTTGAGATCAGTAGGTCCATCTATATTCTATATGGTTTATGGGCCCTACATAGTTTGGCACACTAGAGTGTCTGACTTGAGATCATATGGTCCCAGGATTGATTCTATATGTTTTATAGGCCCTGCATGGTTTAGCACAGTTAATAGAGTGTCTGACTTGAGATCGGTAGGTCCCAGGATTGAATCTATATTCTATATGATTTATAGGCCCTGCATAGTTTGGCACAGTTAGTAGAGTGTTTGGCTTGAGATCGTTGGTAGTTTCCAGGATTTATTCTATATTTTTATAGCCCCTGCATGGTTTGGCACAGTTAATAGAGTGTGTGACTTGAGATTGGTAGGTCCCAGGATTGATTCTATATTATTTATAGGTCCTGCATGATTTGGCACAATTAGTAGAACCAACTTTGGATCATGAATTCCAGTGATCAATTCTGACATTCATGGAACTGTCATGTAACGGGCACATACGTACGTTACATTATTTTTTATGAGTAAACATAAAAAAAAAGTTCGCCAATAAAAATTTCTTTTTTAAGAATTAAAAACTGAAAATTAAAAAATCATCTTAAACTCGCATATATATAAAATCGCACAGATAAATAATTATTAAAATAAAACTTTATTAAAAAAAAGAGTAGTTTAAAACTAAATCTTAAAAAGATTTAGAGATAAAAATATATCTTTAATTTTGGAAAACACATTAAGTAATCAGAAAATGGAAATGATTATTTTAATTAGTAAACTAGCCTTGGGCATTTATATGTATAAACAGCGGTCAGATAGGAGAGAAAAACAGTGGAATCGGACCTCAGTGAAAGGACCATCACATCAATGACATAATGTCAATTCAATCCACAAAATTAATATTAAAAGGACAAGTTTGAAAATTATTGAATGATTATTATTGAGAGATGTGACAGATATGTGTTAGTGCGGAGGTGAAGGAGAAGGGATTGAAAAGACGCACTCTTCAATCCCTTCAGTTCTGCTAAGAAAGAAGGAGAAATGAACTATCGTTTTCTACATTGAGGACCAGTTAAAGCAAAAACCTCCAGATGCATAAATAAATCGGCCAACAGAATACCAATCTTAGGATAGCATGGGAATTCATGTTCATGGCAAGCAACGGATAAAATTGGATGTTTTAAAAAATCGTAAGAACTTTATATTCATTTGAACAATAAGAACTCTAAATTTTAAAACTTTTTGGTAAAAACTGCAATAGAATCCTATCTGACCAAACTAAAATATTTATTAATTAGTTATAATTTTATTTAATGTATTTCTTTTGTAAAATCATTTCCATTTATTTATTTGTTCTTTAAGTTTTATTATGATTTCTGTTTTTTATGAAACTAGTTATATAAATATTAAACTTAAGTCGGGCGTGAATGGCTATATAGATTTGTAAAGTTATATTAGGGGAGGGTAATCTTAGGTTATTCATTTCGTAGTTGAATTAGGTCAATGGATTGGATATATTGGTGTAATTAGTAGATGTAGTACGAGATTCGCTATGGGCAGAATCGCTATTATACGCCGCACACTTGTGTTTTGCCTATGGAAGGGATTATAAGACGTAGAATGCTGTTCCTTTCGATGGAGTTTTTTTTTATTGCTCTTCTTGTCTGATAGATGTAATATTCCTATCTGACGAGAAGCAGTTTCTTCTCTTAACCTAATTGTGCTGCCGTATTCTTATTACATTGAACACATCGATATATCAGATGGATTGAAGTTTGGTTTGACTGAGAACCTTTGGCCTAAGGTTAAACAAGGATTGAATATTTGCTTTTCGAATGCAAATCTATGTAGTCTATTCATACTCAACACTCTAAATAAAGATGCATTAAATTTAAGTTGGGTATGGACGCTTGCATGGGTTCATTACCGGTTAATTATGTTTTTGGTTTTCATATTTGATCAAAATATATATAGACATTCGGTAAATACTGATACCTTACGGTGAGTATCCAAAATGTATTTATTCGGATGTCTTTTAAGTTATTGGTGTTAATGCAAGAATCTTATGGTGAATGCTCTTGGGTTACTTATAAATTTCCCTCTGCAATTGATGGTATCAATGATTTTGTATTTTGATCGTTTATGTTTATTTTGAAATGTTTTTGACCGTGGAATCTATGTAACCGATCTATACTCAACATTTTTAAACAAATCTGTGTGAACTAATAATAGTATAAAATTTAAAATGTAAATTAAAAATCTAAAATAAAAGTAAAAATAATGATAAATGTTAAAGTAAACATATTAAAATAATAATGTCAAATCTTATATATATATGTGTGTAAATACATTTTTGTATGTTAATTACTGGCAGTGGCTTATTTTATTTATTTTTTAATATTGAAATATAATTAGATAAGATATTATATTATTAAATCTCTGCTACTCCCTGAGCTAGTGACTTGGGCTAACGACCGGATATCAAAATATATAAATAAAATAAAAATAATTTTTTTTTGACTTACGTATCTGCCTACTTTATAAATTTTTCTAGGTTCAAATGCCTAGATGGCGCCCTGTAGTGCAGATCACGTTAAGTCCTTCTCCGGATCATTACAGACACTTGAACTTCTTATAAACTCCCGAGCAATAAAGCCATATTTTTTTTCAATGCTTTATTGCACATGTTACGCTTTTATTTATAATCTTTATTATTTGAATTATCTTGCAAAAATGTGGTACATTTATAAGTAAAGATTTGTTATTATTAAAATTGTGAAGCAAAATAAAAAGTAGGCCTTATAATCATCATTATTATTTGGCCTTATAATCATCATTATTATTTAATTTCTATCTCTTTTTTTGTTTGTTTTTAGTAGTTTATAAATGTGAAATTTCATGTATTTAATTTATTTTTAATATTTAATTTTAAGATATATTTAAAAACCTCCATTCTGTGCACATTCTTGAAACATTCTAATAATTATATGTTTTTTTGTCAATTGTTCATCCATTAATAGACTCATTCAAAGTCACAAAAACATTAATAAAGATTAAAGTAATGAAAAACTTAAAAATATTTAAATAACATAATTGTTAACTTAAATCAAACAAAGATAGTCTACCGATGATGATTTGTTAAATTATTATTGAAATTCATATTAAAAATTTCAATATTATATTAAGCATTGTGAGTCTATTTAAATAAAGGCTGAATTTCTATGTTTGATGTAATCTTAAATGATCTCCTGAGCAGCTAATGATATCAAGTTTAACTAACAGAAACATGTGTTCTACAAATGGTTGGTTGATTTTTTCATCAAACATTACCTGTATAGGATTGTAAGTTTTCTATAAATTTTTATAAAGAATAGAAATACGATGACATTAATAGATTGCGTTTTTATGCATTATTTAATTATATTTATAATTGTATTAACAATCTGATCAAGATATTTTAATTGTTACTGCTAATTTATGATTTTCATTCTTTATTTTCTTCTGAGTATATCCATTAAACATTACATTAGTCTTTTTAGCATTTACTTTTTTCCTACTTTCCTACTGTCATCTAATAACTTTTGCAACATTTCTTGAAACTCTGAAGAATTATTTGCAATAACAATTAAATAATCTGAAAAATCTAGATGACATAAATAATCTCCATTTACTTTTATTCCTTTAGATTTCCATTTTAATATATAAAATACTTCTTGAAAAACTGCTGTAAAAATGTTTGAAGATATGAAGATCATACTATTATACACATTTCTCAATATTAATCTTTTTAGTATTGCTACGATGTTGCATTTTGATAAATATTTTTCAGAACTTTATCATATCCTGGATGTATATCTTTATGATCCAAAGCTTTAATCATTATAGAAATGTTTATAGAATTAAATGCCTTTTCATAATTTACAAATTCAAAGCATAATGGTGCTTTATATCCATTGGTCCTATCCATAACCATTCTCAATACTTGGATATGATCACATCACTTTCTAATCAAATTTTTGGTTTGGTTAAAATCCAAAATTTGCTATAAAAGAACTGTAATTATCTTGTTTAAAGATTTTGTATCAAATTGATAGAAGATTCTCTACATCTTCTTTATCACCTTTCTTCAAAATCAATATTACTATTACATTGTTTCAAACTTTTGATACGTTTTTATTATTTAGACATTTGATATATAGTTTTGCCAATAATGTTGTTATTCTTCATGTGCTTTTTTTAAAAATATTAATAATAATTTCATTATTTCCTTGAGTTCATGTCTTCATTTATTATAGTTGGTAATTTAAAAGATGTAATAATTGTAGGGAATAACTCTTCCCACATTTCATAATGGTATTCTTCTTTTTAGTAATAGTTTTATCTTTTCTTCTTATTGCTGGAATAATTTTCCTTCCAATATCAACAAATTATTGTACACTTTTGAGTTTCTATATCTTTTCACAGTTATATTTTCTTATATCATTATTAAATCCTTTTTTTTTTTTTTGTAGCATTTTATAAAACTCTGGATATTCAATTCTTTTTAAATGCTCATTTTAAAATATTTTCATATTCCTTTTTTTTTTTTTTATCCAGTCTTATTTTAGTAGAAAATTTGCTGCCGAATTGCTACTTTTGTACCAGACATTTTTTTTTTTTTTTGCAGTTGTTAATACATTTTGATCAAGTTTGAAACATCTTTAAAATCTATTAATATTTTTAAATGATTTGCAAGTTCTAATTTGAATTCATAGAGTTTTTGAAAGTTAGAAATAAAAACTGTTAAACTGTTTTTTTAAATAGTTTTCATCATTCTAGTTTTACATTAATATGCATTTTACATCTCATTTATTGACTATCATTTCCTGCTCCCATATATTTAAGCCAATTTCATTAGAGGTTTTATTAGTTTATTTCTTTGTCCTGTGCTAAATTTAACTTACATGTTACATTTCCATGATTATTATTGAATGTTGCATATGGAAAATCATCAGGAGCAGAGCTTATCTTTTTTTTTTCCATATGTCATAGCATCGGCCGGGACGCGAACCCACAACCGTCTGCAAACAACTACTTGCTTGCATGGTGGCTGTGATACCTCTCGGCTAACAACACAAGACAGAGCTTATCTTTTGTAAGCAAAGTTATGATTTTGTGTCTCTAATAACAACTAAGTGTGACAGTTCTTTATGAATTTTTATCCAAAGTCTTAGTTTAGACAAATACTTAGTTTTTACATTTGTTTTTATTTTATTTTGAAAATTATCTTAACCAGGACTTATTTTCTCATGCCACAAGATAGTTGCAATGGCATGTTTCAAGATAATACCGGCATTTGTGAGGTTTTTTTTATATAAGCAGAATATTTAGATAATCCATATTTATTAATTTGATTTTATGCTGTCAGATATATTGAATCTATTGATTAGGGTCTGTTTTATAATTAGCAGATATATATGCAATAAATTTATTACGGTTTGTATTTTTTTATTAATATCATTATTTGTGATTTCATTTAAATATCAGATATAATTAATATAAAATTCATAATTTGTATAGTGGCATATATAAGCTTTTCATTGGCATTTACCTGTCTTTCTGTTAATTATAGTGAAACAGGGATGAGTTTGAGCCCTGTTTCAAAAGTAAACTTTCCTATATATGCGTCAATATAGCCCAATTAATGGAATTTATTTCTTTTTAATATTTATATTTATAACTAGATAGGGATTAAAAAAAGATTAATATAAACAGAAGAGGTGGGGGTATGTGTGCTCTTTGTTTTATGGAAATGTGTGTATATATTTTTTTCTGGATAGAATAATCTGAAAGAAAAAAAAGTAAAAAGTATAAATGCACATATAGAAATGTTTTATTTTTTTTAAGATGGAAGCTCTTGAATTTCATTTTGGAGAAGTTAAATGAAAAAAAGATATCAAAAAGAACTTGGTCAATATCTAAAGAATTTAATTATGGAGATTTAAGTTTTGGATTCAAAAGAATTTTGATGAAAACAAAAGAAGAACAAAATTAGATTTTGAGGTGTGAAAAGCTTTTGTTTGAAAAAAATCCAAATTTTGAGGGGCAGGTTTGCTAAAGAGATTATTCTATTGTGGATTTTAGTAGAGTGCTGTGGAGGGAGAATTGTTTTAGAAATGGCTGGTAGAATTGTGTGCAAGTTGGCTTAAGAAAGCGTAAGCATGCCAGGCAGTGCAATCCCGCCCCACGAAGGTCCGAAGGTGGCTGCAAGAAGGGTAACCATCGAAGATAGAAACTAATTGCTCCAAAGTCTAAATTAAAATTTCAAAAAAGGAATGGAATCAATGAGCAAGAATATAGGACAGCCGGAATAAATAATCTAATTTGATCACCATTACATCAAGTGCTATAAAAAGAGTCAAAACTAATGAAATTTTTCACTTTTGATAATCCATTGTTTTCCCTGGGGAAGAAAAGCAATTCAGGTATGTGCACATCCAACAATATGCTAATTAGTGTTCCAGATAGTGTCTTTTTTTTATAATTTTTCACAAACTTTCTTATCGTGAACAATATGCATAAACTTTTGAAAAAAGAATCAAAGAAATAGAAATGATTTTTCTTACTGGTATGAACCTGATATATGTCTCATCTATTGATTTTATACATATAAGGCAGTTATGCATGTGTTTTTCCCAATAAATAAAGAGCACAAAATCAAATAATATTTAATCATAGTATAAATAAAATATTGTACAAAATTTTAAAATGAAGTGTATGTTTATTTGTATTGTTTATTTAGGTCTGTTTTTATAAAAGTATAAGGAATTTAGAATAGTATATCAAACATATTTTGGTATAGTAAAACCTCTCCCTCATAGATTTCCTTCGATTTGTCAATCACCCACCCTGAGTGAGCTAGTCAAGGGCATTTCCATATTGGTATTCCAGCTCTCCCAGCATAATTCTTTTAGTAGTATAAAATTGGCACTTGAGGTCATAAATTGGCGCTCATAAATATGCTGGGTGAGAAATAGAAGTATAGTTTTTGAAATACTTTAAGAATAAATATTTTTTTAACAATTACGCATATATGTGTAGCGTTATATTGTAACGGTCAGAATCGTCTATCTCGCTAACACATTGCAGAATTCAAACCCCAGACACGAAACTGAACATTCTAGGAGGGGTTGCCTTCTAGATATACTAAGTTTGAATCTAAAGTCCAAATTTCACAGTGCCATATACGTGATAACGCATCTGGTGCCACTACTAGTATAATCTTTGACCGGTGCCTGGTGGTCAGGGAGAAACAAAAGACTCTATACTAAAAGAAGTTTGGGTGGCTAATTAACATCTATGGATTTACAAAAGAAATGCAGAAAATATATATATAGACCGAGACAGTGATAGGAATCAAATAAAATAAGAGATCAAATTTAGTTTTAAATAATTTCACACAATTTATTTATATAAATATATATATAACGCCACTGTCTGCTTATATGAGACAGGGACGCGTATTAAATAATTGTTGGCATTTATATTTCAATAAAGACAAAAGATTTTAAAACAGAGTGATATATTCTATTCCTCGGGCTAATAGCGTTACGATAATGTGCTTGACAAGATAGGAACATGTGCGAGGTGCTTTGAGTAAATAGACAAGTTTAAGACAATATTTGAAATTAAATGTTCTAAAATATTTATTGATTTTGAGAATAGTACGGACTAAAACTTACTAAGCAAATGTGGAAATGGGATCAAAGCATTTATTTGAGAATAATAATAATAGATTCGTATTGGGAGGTCAGTATTGCTGATAGTGAATTTATAAAGTTGGAGGGTGTGACTCATTTAAGTCACGGATGCTTTGTAAAATAAATATAAAATGAAACAGTATTGAAGATCCGGAATAATTACGGAGGGCATCTCACCGCTAACCCGTAGGAAAGTATTTTGACGAACAGCCGAAACTTAGCGACTGTGTGACGATTGCGTTTAATTCCCAGGGGTGTCATTTGGGACACCCTCTGCCTGGAAACCGCAAGCGTGGAGAGAACGGCCTTAGCCATGTAAAGAATCCTTGGAAAAATAAAACAAAGCGGTCTCAACAACCAATTCATGTACCAGCAATACGAGACTAGTGTATATAAAAACATACTAAATGGGTTTTACTCGGATTAAGAGAAATGCCCAATCAAATTCCCCGAAATTCATTTAAGAGGGTCCGCCCATTCTCGACGTCAATGATGTCCTTTATAATGAAAGTAGAACACGGTAATTAAAATAGGAAAATGCATGCTTGCGGGTTTGAAAAGTAAGTATAGATTTATATACGCAATCATGCATTTGGGGACACATTTAAATCATTGACTTCGCACATACTCTTATATTAGATTAAAATCAATAGCATGTAGATTTTAAACTATGTGATTATATTACATTAAAGAAAAGAATCGCCCTCGAACGAGTGATTTGCAAGATAGTAAAATTGGAAAATTATAAATTTAAAATATGCCTTAATAGCGGCGTCTTACTTTCAATAGAGGGAATAGTTCACTCGGTCAAAGATGATTCTGACACATTATCATAATAAAATAAAAGAAAGCTTTATAAATAGAAAATATTAACCCAAGGATAGAGAGCAAAATGTTGAGTATATTTAAATACATGAAAGAAATACATAATGAAGTTGTGAAATATAAGAAAACAATGTTAAATAGATATAGCATGTTAGTTAGGAATCACAAGAGCTCTTGGGTTAATTTGGGTTACCTCTGGAAATGCATTTGCAGGTAGATGTTCGGCAGGTTTTATAATTCAGCAGCAAAATCTGGAATGTTCATATTTTGGCAGCGGCAGCAGCAGTTCCGGGGTCCATGTGATAACTTCAGATGGTATGGAGCAGCGGCTGGCTATTCCGAGGGGACATAGCCATCTTAACGCCTCTACTCAGACATGTCAAGGTTAGCAAATTATTAGAATCTTAGAACAACTCAGAAACCTTTAGACAACTCAGAATTCTTTAAAAGCTTAGAATGGAGAACAAAAAAAAACCATCCTTTTTATAGTAAAATTTAACAATAGACTTGCCCTGGAACATACAAAATTATTGGACTTATCTGCTGTAATTAAATCTATCCGAATGTCTAAAGGAATTCAACATTAATTAATTTCTTTTGTTAACTTCCCTGTCGACATTCAAATTACAAACTAGATTTAATTAAAATTACTGCTACTAATTAAAGAAAACTTAAGTGGAATCTGCTGTTTTTAGATAAACTTATAGAACATTAACTAATTAAACTATTGTCCCTCATTTATTTTAACAGAAATATTTGGGATGATTTTTATTAAATAAAACGAAAATTATTTTATTTTAAATTGTAATATTTGAATCTATCCACTAAACGAATATTTACTAAATGAATTTTATTTTAAATCAAAATATATTACGACGGTAATATATTTGTAAATAGATCCAAACAAAATAACTAACAATTTATAATTTTGATATGTTTTAAAATGGATATCATAGTGTGTGCGCAATTACGACTTATATAACTTACTTTTTAATAAATGTAAATTATGTGAACAAATACATAATTCATAATATTTTATTTTATTTGGGAATAAGTTATATATATAATATGAGCATTGTGCTCGTGGTTTAAAATTAGGCAGGATTTTCGGTATATAAGTGTATTGCAGACACACTACAATAGATTGGGGTTCAAACTAAGGTATGAGGGTAGGAAGTAGGTGAGAAAAGGTGAAACGAAGATCTGCAAAGCAGACCTTACTGTTTCAATATACATACGCGCAATCTTACAAATGGTTATATATACATGATATATGTATATGGAAAATGGCAAATCCTGTTATAATAGATAAATTTAGATAAAATATTTCAATTGTGATTTGGTTATCTAAATGTCATTCTGGATTGTATTATATTTCCTCTTCTCATTGGAAAATCCAGCCATGAATATACTGAGACTCTAATGACAATATTTTTTTCTTAAAAGCTTGCAAGTTTCTGATGCAATATGAAACATTTCAATGTCATTAGACAAATTTTTAAAAAAAGTAATTCAAAACAAAGAAAAATGAAGCATGTAGTAAGATGTAAGTGAATATTAATATATAAGGAACTAGAAATTAAACGTCCAGTAAAATTCAATAAAAGATCAGGAATTAAACATTTGACAAAAAGCAGTCTTGAGAAGAATTAGGGATAGGACTTCTGGTAGCTTTAATGAATATAAAAGGACTAGTTATGGGGCAACTAGTATGAGTTCCAAAAATTTTCCTGAGCAAATAAAGAAATGACTTGGATTTTAAACATTATCACTTCTGATAATGATCAGATGTTTCCAAAAAGATATTCAACAACACCTTAATCTTTTCCCAAAAACTGACCTTCATAAAAACCACATACCAACTATGGCATTTGAATAAATTCCAGCATTTCTTTTGATTTTATTTATAAGTTTTATTTATAATCATCATTTAAGACTGTGAATGATTCCTTTCCCATCATTAATTACAATGGGTGTACTTTATAGTAGTTTTTTTATAGTTATTGTGTAACTAATTGATATAGTTTTTGTGAAAGGCAGGTTCAAATAAAACCCATTTTCCAATTATCATGTCCTTTGAGTTTGTCTATAAAAAGGGACAAACTATGAACTGTTTGAATTTTGTGCAGTTCATTACATCATCATCCTAATCACTCCAAAATTCATAAATCAGTTAATGAGCTATCACTTTGACAAATTAGTAAGAATTTTTTTAAAAAAAGCAAAGGAGTTTATCAAATATTTAATCAATTTTAACTTATATAGTGTATATGCATTGCTTCACCTTGTTTAAAATGTTAATACCTTTTTATTCTTATTTATGAATGTTGGTTAAAAATTCATCATTGGTATTTGTATAATTAAGGTTATATTGAACCACTAAAACATCACTTAAACACTATTTCCTACTATTTCAAGGTTATATTGCACATTTTGAATACTCTTATTTGTATTTAAATGGGAAACAAATTGGGACTATGGAGTTTCTTTGGTAGTAAGCAAATGCAAATAGAGACAAATGTTTATCTGATAAACATTCACAAATTTTATGCCTTGGTTTTCAGAATTTGAAATACAAATCTAGCTGTCTCTGATGAAAGATGTGTGGAGAAGTTTGTCAGCAGTATGAATGTAAAAGATGTGACACTTTTCTCTAGAGATGATTTAAGCCAGAACTATTAATTTTCACGATTATGTAGTCTTTTAAATATCATTTGAGGTCTTTTAAAGATTGGATAAATGTTTGATATTTTTTAAAGATAATGATATAAGCATATATATATATATATATATATATATATATATATATATATAATCATCATATATATATATATATATATATATATATATATAGGCAAAACTCTCCTTATAGTAGTGCCACTCAGTGCAAGCCAGAATTATCAATGGATGCAGGAAGGTTTATGTATAAAATTCTTATCTAATGCTTACTCATCCCACATCTAGGCACTAGATAAGAATTTTATGCACAAACCTTCCTGCATCTATTGATTACTCTGGCTTGTGCTGAGTGGAGCTACTGTAAGGAGAGTTTTGCCTCTGTGTAAACAGCTTGTGTAAGCATAAATAATGGTGATCGTATAATGTTTAGCAGATATAACTATGTTAGGATTCTGGGCATGTTATATTTTTGGTTCACTTTGTGTTTGGGTATTTCTTTGAGAGGTAAAGGAGATTTAAAATCTAGAGTCTATTTCCCCCATGAGCCATTTATCACATGATGGATGACTGAAAAAAAAAATCAGTGAAGTGTACAAAAAGAAAACAGAGATCTTAAAATATTTTATATAATTTAATGCTTCTTCTTAATATTTATTTAATTTGATGTATGCATTTGGAGAAAATTTTCCTCTTAAAGGACGTGTTACTAGTGTTCTGTATTACACATACTCCTATACTTTCCCTAACATTTTCTCGATATCTATTTCAAATTTATCAGAATTATCATAGGACACATAGTCATTAATCTAATAAGCCATCCTTATCAACTAAACTAATGCCATCTTTTTTGGTAGCTATTGTTTATTGTGTGTGTGTTTTTTTTAAATTATCTCTAGAATCATCAACATGTTTCCCGGAGAATATAAATACATATTGAAATCACATTGGGTTTCCATTACGATATTATTTTTCTTAGATACATCAGTACAGATAAAAGTTGTTTTACTTAAATCTATTTAAATTCTTACATTAATCGTTATTTCAGCAACACTTTTTAATCTTAAATAAAATTTTTATAAGAATTCAAATATTCATTTACATTTAGCTTCAAAGTGGCGATCTGGTTGGTTTCTTTTTAATAGAAAATTTTACATTTTATTTATTTTGAGAAATGATTGAAATTTTAAAAGCAAATTTTCTGGTTAATATATTTTATTTATTTATATTTCTGTAATATCATATGATCACCATTTCTTATATTTAAAACTACATATAGTAGTACCACCCAGTGCAAGCCTTAGCAATCAATGAATGCAAGAAGGTTTGTGCATAAAATTTCTATCTGGTGCCTACTCATTCAAAATTTCAACTAGGTGGCACTACTTTTTGGAAAATTAGATAACATTTCTTTCTGTAGTATGCATAATTTTAATGAAGTGACAATATATATATATAAATTATTTTAATTACACTTGAACCTCCAAATGAAAAACTCAAACGTTAGCTACATGTATCAATACATCTTTTTAAATTAAGTAAATTATTTTTCAGTAACGTATCAAATTGTGATCATTAAATTGATTATGTTAAATAAATTACAGACATAAATTTTAGCTGATAAAACAGTTCTTGATTTATATATGTTCTACAAAAAAGATCTCTGAACCAATGTTTGTGACTATTCACCACAAAATTTTAAGATGCTAGCATGTCTGGATCTGTGACAGATATGACATATAATGTGACAGAGTGTTTTGTCCCTTGACAACAATGAAACAATGTGCTAACATAAAATTTTCTTTTAAATCGGACAAAACTGCCACTGAACCATTTGAAAGAATTCAAAATGTATTTACTATGAAAGTAAAAGCAGCATGTTTTCAAGTAAGACTTCTTGATGGCAGGAGGAGAATTGAAGATGAATTACAATAATAAAAAACATAGTAACATATTTCATATCACAACTCATGTTCCAGACATGTTTATGGTGGACATGAGAACTACATCATTAAGTAACTCATGATTTGATTTAAGCAGCTTGGAAAATAAACCAGTCATCTTTTTAATGGAACATACTGTGTAAATTGACATTTGGGTGGGTTTTTTAACATCTCAGTCAAAATGTTAACATATAATATGAGCTGATAATATTGATTTGAAAATCAGAAAATATCAAAAATAGCTCTCCATATAGTAGTGCCACCCTATGTAAGCCAATACTGAGTGAATGCAAAAAGATTTGTCCATAAAATCTTGATCTAGGGCCTACTCATCCAACATCCCCAATCTAGTTTCTAGGTTGTGGGTTTCATCAGTGAAGAGCCACAAGCTAGAAATTAGTCTGGGGTTGTTGGATAGGCAGGCAGTAGATAGGAATTTTATGCACAAACCTTCTTGCATCCATTGATTACTCTAGCTTGCACTAGGTGGCATTACTGTATGGAGAGTTTTGCCTCTGTTATAATACTTTGTGAAAACATAGGGAATAGTGATCGTGTCATGTTTAGTGGTTTAATATCAAAAAATAGTAAATATTTTATTGCATATTTCAATAAATAAAATGAATCCAACTTATAAAATTTCAAATGTTAAAAATTGTCAAGATATAAAAAAATAGTGAGAAATTAGCATTGAAAGTTAATAAACTTTGTTGTAATCTGATAAGAAGCTCATCTTTAAAGAATATCAAGTATGTTACAAAATATTCAATATTCATCTGAACGAGAGCAAGAAATAAGACTAATTGACATTATTAATTTTCTTTGCAACAGTGGCAAAAATTAGACAATATCTAACCATAAAGATCCTTATGCAGTGATATGCACTAAATATCTTTTAAAATGAGCACAAGCAAGCCAAAATCAATTATTCATTAGCAAATAACAGTTTGTATTTATTTAAGAATATTTTTAATTTTAAAAATGGGTAACAAATTCTATTCAATACTTCAAAATTTATCTATTAAGACAAAAGAGTGTTAATTTATTTGAAATTCCTAGTTTCAAGAATTATCATTGAATAGATATTTTTAATTGATTTGAAGATTATTCATATAATTTAGTTTTTAAGCCAATAAACATCACATGATCACCATTTCTTATGCTTGCTTATAACTGTTATTAAAATGGGCAAAATCCTCTATACATATTGCCACTCAGTGCAAGCCAGAGTAATCAGTGGATGCCAGAAGGCTAGTGCATAAAATCCCCATCTAGTGCCTACTTATCCAATATCCCCAAGACTAGTTTCTGGCTTGTGGCCTTCATCAGTGAGGAGCCTTGGATCTGAAAGCACTGCACCTAGATCTTAGGATCTAATGCAACCCTCCAGCAGCCACCTTTTATCTCTACTTAACTACAAAACTATGAGTATTAAATTAAAAACTAATATTTTCCGATCCAAACTCATTAGCTTATATAGTCATTTAGGTCTGAACTCAGTTCAGTACCTATACATTTTGGTGGCTTTGGTTCTTTAATAACCATAGCTACCATTATCCTATTAAGCAGGATTGGTTTTAAGCCAATAAACATTGCATCCACTGATTATTCTGGCTTGCACTGAGTGACAATACGTATAGAGAGTTTTGCCTGTTTTAATAATTTAGTTTTTATTTTATGTAATAGTGTTTCAGTGTATCTATGACATCATCACTGTACTATAATGTCAAACACAAAAATTTAGATCCGTTCTATTTTCTTTTTGCTTGAATTAATTCATTCCTTTTTAAAAAACATCTTTTCCAGATGTTTTAAGATCATATGTTCATTTAAAGAAGGCATCTGATCTTTATATTTAGAAAAGATAAGTAAGCAATTAAGAGAAGTATTTTGTTCTGTTCTACAGAGAGTTACTATAACTAATTACATTAAACTATACATCCGAAATACCAAATCATTTTTGTTGTTAACAGAAACTTCGTTACCTATAAAACAGATTTTTATTAACGTTAGAAATAAACTCTGAGCACAGATGGAAAATATCCGATATCTGCTCATTTTAGAATCAAGCTTTTTAAAATCTTTTAAATGATTAATCTTTCTTAAACTATTTTTTTTATTCAATTATTTTAATACATCTACTCTTTTACACATCTGTTTAAAATATGTGTGTGTTTATTTATTTTATGAAAAGATAATCTTCTTTCTATTATTAAAAAAATCTTTCATCACTAAATTCATACTTCAATAGTTTTTTTTTATTTACTTTTCCATTGTTTCACTCGTCATTTCAATGGCTTCCAAAACATTTACAAGCTATAATTCGATCAGTACCATATTAAAATTTTCTACAGTCAATTCTTCATTATTTATGGTATCTTTATTGCTTTCGCTTGTTTTTAAAATTATTATTCTCAACTTAAACTTAATATGCATTTCATCAGATATGTTGTATTAAAAGTGTTTCCACCTGTGTTAACATGTTTTTTTTAAAACTCTATTTTAATATCACACGTTGTCTAAACTACATCTTATTATATATATGTGTGTATCATCATTATCAATAATCTATTTAAAAGCTGCAAACTATTCTTCATCTTTCTGTATTTCTTGTTCTGTTCTATTGCTAACTACTTTATGTAAAAGTATTATTAATTTCCAAGACCCATTCTTGAATAAATTAGGGATACCAGACAGCATAATATCAGCTTTAAATTATAAACCTCATTGATGAAGGTAAAAGAGAAAAATCAGTCCAGTGATGTTGATGGGATAGACTATGGTTTCTTCTTTCTCAGAGTCAGAAATCTCTCAGCCATTATGCCCAGAGAAACCTGTTAGCCATCTTAGCTTCCCTTTCCATTTCTCATCCTATGTTTTTTCCATATTCTCTATCCTGCTCCACCCCATTTCCACAATATCATCATCTTTGTCAACTCTATGGCTTTTATATTTATATCCCCCTTATCTTCTTCCAAACACAGCATAAAACCAGGAACCCACTTTCTGTATAATCACTTTATTTATAATTATTCTCACACAACTTCATTATTTGTACTCTTTCTGCTTGTAGGAAATTATATTCAATTAACATATGCCTAATATTTTCTTTGCCTTTCTTACATAACATGCATATTAAATCACTCATGTTTTTCTATTTATGTGTGTATTCTCTTGTTGCTAAAAATCCTGTTCAAGCCTTAAACAGTAAAAACTACTTTCCTTGTTATTATCATAAATTAACTCGTATCCAATATTCTGTTTACTTCTATATATATTTAAACTTTTTTTACTCTCCATACTAGTTCTCCATCTCTCCAACTTCCTATTTTTTATTAATGCATCTATTCTTCTATACCATTCCTTGCCACTGTAACTCTCACCAATTCGTCTAACACAATCATCCCACCTTTTGTATAAGTATACTGACATAAAATCTTTATCCAAATCTTTCACATACCATACTACCTTTCTCACATATCTTGTTGCTTGTACTTTACTCGTAACCCAATCAAATACTATTTTGGCTATTCTCTTATTATCCATAAATTGCAATCTACCAAACATTTTCATTTTGCTTTTTGCATATCTCATATAAAAACTTGGCCATCCCATTTAACCTTGAATTGCCTCCTTTGCCATACACATATCTACATCTAATGCTTGTCTTCCTACTTCTCTCTGTATTTTTTCTAAGTACTCTAACACCTCTTTATTAATACATAATGCATCATTACCATAAATTAATCTGCTACTGCTACTCCCATACAATTCTAATTACATCATATTTATTATATAAAAACTGTTAATTTCTTTGTTAGTCACTTTCTTTTCTTTGCTTCATTTGTCTTTTTTTTTCTCCTATTCATCCAAGCAATTTCTCTGATTACTTAGGACAATTCCCAAATAGTTATACCTATTCACCACATTAAACTTTATATCCTCCAATAAAAATTTTTCTTTTCTCTCTCTTTCTCCAGCATTTATTTATGATCATTACTTTTGATTTAACTTCACTAAATTTAATTCCCAACTCTTTACCCACCCTTAGGCATGTCTTCGGCATAATTTCCATATCTTCCCTACTTTCTGTGCACAAGAACATATCATCATCAAATAAAAGACCTGATAATATATACACTCTTTTGCCATCTATTAATGGTATCTCTACCCTTATTTCTAGTCTTTCTATTGCTCTCTCCATTTCTCTCAAAACAAAAACAAAATAAGTGATATATGGCATCCTTGCCTTAGTCTCACCCTACTTTTAACTCTAACTGATTCTATATTTCCTAATTGATATGCATAGTAATTATTTTCATACAATCTCTTAATAATATCTCCTAAAACTCCATTAATTCCAAATTTACTAAATCTTACCCCTAATCTATTTCTATTTATTTTATTGTATGCCTTCTCTATATTATAAATACCATATATAATTATCTATCTGTATTCCTATTCATATCTATGTTGTGTGACTACAAATAAACTATCTCCTATACACCTATCTGATTGAAAACCTCCTTGCATTTCTCCACTATATTATTTTCTTTCATCCATTTTGCTACCCTTCCAGCCACCATATATGCAAAAACTTTATATGACATTGATGTTACCACTATTGATCTGTAATTGCTTAACTGTCTATGATCCTTATCCTGTCCTTTAAATAGTAGCCTTACTCTTGTATCAAATATGTAATTATTAATAAATACAATGTTTTCATCTGTTTACATTTATGAAGTGCTTTCTTTTCCAGATAGTCTAGCAAATATAAACAATATTTGTTTGAAAGCAAATAAAATAATTTTTATTTAAAATATGTTTATAAATGGATAATAAAATTACTTATGAAATAAAACTGGTTAAGTAAACCTTAAATTGAAAATTATAAAGAATAATATCAACACAATAAAAGAATAATACAAAAATCCCCAATTGATATATAGATATATTAAAATAATAATAAAATACAATTCTTTAGGTTCAGTGATGGCCATATGCATTCATATATATATATGTGTGTGTAAAGTTTGAGATTAATTTTCCAAAATGACTGTTACTATTAACAACCAATAAACTCTCTAGCCAAATATAAGACAAGAAATTTAATAATGTAAAACAGCCATATTTTATTGCATCTCACATATATGTAGAGGGATACACAATATATTGGCTAGAGAAAGGAACTTTAAATTTATTGAGAAACATTTTACAAATTAGTTTTTAAATCACGTTTTTCTTTAATAGAGTAGAAATTTCTCTTATTTTTAAATTTTGTCAATGAATATCCAAACAATAAATTGTATAATATCAAACAATCACCATATCTCAAGCTCAAAATTATATCCATAAAGCACCTGTCATTATTAACAATTGATATGCCTTCCAACCATAGCATAAGACAATAGATATGGCCAGTCTGTTATTACTAAATATTTTATCTTATATTGTGGTTAGAGCCTAGATTTCTAGGCATATCAATTATTAATAACAACAACCGCCCCAGAAATTTAATTTTGAACCTTATATATACACTTAACACTGCAATTGTTTATAACTACAGTATATGTATTTATTAGTAATTGTTAACACAGTTGTTAATTATTATTTTTATTCAAAATGACTTGATAATTTTTATACCATTATAATATATATGTGTGTGTATATATATATTTCATGTGTTACACACATGGGATACAAATATGCATACATAGGTGCATGTACATAGATGTATCTAATGCACATAAATGCATGTATAGACAAAATTAAAACATTCACCAGTCTTGACAAATGCCAGAGTTTAAGCAGCTTTCCTCCTTTGATATTATCTAGTTAAAAATAGCTAGATACCCATTTACTAACCAATATTGGCTATTCATCTGAATTGACTATGAGGTAGAAGGGTGTGTGACACTACACTACCTGGTATTTATTGTTTATTCAAGCTTACCGTAGATAATTCTGGAGTAGGGTAAAGAGAACTGCTCTTTGAAAAATATTAGCATATATGAAAGTCATAATATTATTAATGTTAGCACACACACACCCCTTTATCTTATTTTTTTCAAATATATTTATACATTATTTTACTCCGAAAAATATATCCCATTGATTCCCTATCGTATTTTTTCAAAAGTGTTCTATTGTTCTAATATTTTTTATTTTCTAATCTTTAGTTATGTTTATTAAAAATTTTTAATGATGTAAAATATTGTTTTACTTAAGGAAGGATGGATTACAGATTATTGACAATAAATCTTATCTATTGCAAACAAAAAAATGGAAGTATATTAATTAATGTTTGTTTTTTTATATAAATATTTTTTTCTTAATTAAAAAAAGGCAATAAAGCAGATTATGAGAGATAAAAAGTTGAGTATAAAAATAGATAAGTTGTTCAAGATCTGATCTGATTTGTTTCCTATGCTATACACTTCACTAAGCCCTGAACAATAGAAAGATATGGCGGACATGATAAAATCATTGTCATAGCTTCTTTGTGAAGTTTGTGGTAATGGTAAAATGGCACATTCCAGAATTCAAGATCTCTGCATCATGACCCAACTATCACTTTCAAACTTTTTGTGAAATCTTGAACAATAAATAATTCAATCAATTTTTGGCTTGTGTAATTAGTTGCAATGGTAGAGTTTAAACTCCAAGCTCACCATCTATGAATCACATAGTCTCTAGTACTTTAACTTTCAATGCTCAACTGTTTAATAAACTCTCAAACAAATAACCATTTCACTCTTTTTATTGCCATAGGTAATTGAAATCATTATTGCAGACATGGATAAGCAAAAGCAGAAGTTAGAATCAATTGGACCTAATGTCTTAGAGTTTTTATGTTACGATAGTTTTTAAACATATATATGTTACTGCAAGATTAGAACATTAGAGAAAGATGAATAATATTTTACTCAACAGTTTTCTAAATAAAATTGTGAGTAGAAAAAAATCTTTTTTATATCATAAACAAAACTGAAAAACATCTCTAGGCCAACCAATTGTAATATCATTGCTACCTAGAAATTATCTAGAAGTGAACCCAGAAAAAATAACATAAAATTTAAACATATTAAAATCTAGTCTAGGTATGTGAATCATAAATATTTTTTTATATAGACTATATTCTGAATGAATATATTGAGATGGAATTGGTTTCATGTCACACAATATCATGTTTATGCACATATGTATATAAAGTTTGAAAAAAAAAAAAGTAGAAATGAACGCAAAATTTACTATAGATATATATTGTAATAAACCAAAGATTGGCCTTTCAAGCTAACGTACATGCACTTTTTACAAATGGTAATAATAATAAATGAATACTTTCATTTCCAACACAAGATAAAGTCTTTGTGAATGAATAAATGAATCACTTATTCATTCAACCCAAATGCTTATATATGGGTGAAAAGCGCATGTACGTTAGCTTGAAAGGCCAATCTTTAGTTTATTACAATTTATAAACATAGCGCTATATCAATAAATGCCTCATTTATATAGATATATATTGTAACACTACAATTTCACTGTAAATTGGCTATTTTAAAACCATAAAATTTTTATTGGCTTTGATCAATTAAAGTTTTATGATTAAACAAATGTATTCATCATTATCATTGGTTATAGTGCTTAGAATATTACCATTATCATGCTTAAAATAGTCTCTCATATCACTGTTTATAAGAACTATAATATCATAAAGCATTTTTAATAACTTTCAAAGCTCATTTTTTAAAAATAGACTTTTAAATTTTTGTATGAAGAAATTACATATGGTTTCATTGCTATTTTATTAAGAAATAAAATTATCAATTATATAAATCAAAAGAAGTGTTACACTCATACAACTAATAATTCAAAAATAGAAATAGAGAATAGTATTATAAAATACAATATTACGTTTTAATTATATGTAAAATAAACAGTCATTTCATTTTATATGTTTGTGCATGTGTAAGCATACATATTTAAAATTTTTATTTAGCAAAAATTGATTTAGTTGCTAAATCAATTTATTTAATCAATTATTCATTAAAGATCAATTTAAAGTTATTTAGAATAAATATATATGAGAATTTAGAGTTTGTGGTTTATTTATGTTGAATAAAATATTTGTAATATTGTTTTGTCTTAAAACCTGGAAATGAAAGTCTTTACCACCTTTGTTTTGTTTTGTTTTTAAAAATCTTAACCCCAACATTTTGAGCATAGAAATTATGACAACCTTCCTGGAAAAACCAAGAAACCCCAGTGCATCGTATGATCTTTGGTATAAAAAGTGAACTTTGAAAAAACCAGATAGTCCGTAGAAATTTTCAATACTTATAAGACCTCAACCAGTCCAAAATTTTAAATAGCCATTTTGTTTTCATACACCTGATGGCAGGCTAAGGATACAGCTAGGTAGATGCCTTGGCTAAGCATATGACTTATCATCCTGGAAGAGAGATGAACCACAACAAAAACAGAAATCATTGATTTAATTCATAAATTATTTATATCAAAAAAACCTCATTCAGTATAATCAACTATTAACAGAAAATAAATTGACTTATGAAATTACTGTCTCAATATTTAACTAATTACTGGATTTTTCTCCAATTGAAAGATAATGATAAATAGCCGGAGATTTTGGGGAAATTATATTTTTTAATTTTAAACAAGTTTGCTGAAGTATTTTCATAAACTATTATAAAATACTATTTCTTCATTACAAGAAAAGATCTCTATAAGTCTCAAGGATGTGAATTTGATCTCATCTTCAGTTATAAAAGAATACTTATTTTAAAAAAACAGTCGTTTTTAAACTCAAATATGCTGATTATAAAATTTGTTGCTAAAGAAATTAATTTAGATTTGTAAAAAAAAAAGATCATTTTCGTGCTATGAAATAATAAACTTTGCTTTATCAATGGTATGATCAGAATTATTGAACCAATGAATTAAAGACTGAAAAATGAATGGATTAATTTTATATTTTGAATTAATGAAGTGTTGAACGCTAAACTTTTGGATAAAATGATGAAAGGAATTAAATTTGCTATTTACAACAAATTATGAATGTGTATTCAATATTTAAGTAATTGGATTAAGGATTATCCATGCTAAATATGTGAATAATATTCAAAGGATAATGGATTATAAAGAAACATTTAAATGCTTTTCCAGATTTATGGATCCTCTAAATAAATATTGGATATAATAAATGACCAAGTTAATACATAACCTTAAGAATGGATTATCTCAGATTGATAAGCATACTAAATAGAATTTAATATTTTTACATTATTTCCAGAATAGATCTTATAAAAGTGAAATGAATTGTCAATAAACCAAATGCATTATATTAATATGCTTTCTACTTTCTTAATTAATTTATATTATAGTGTTTGTTAACATAACAAAGCTTTTTTCAGATATTATTGCATTTAGATAAAAGGTAATATTTTATTTAATATTAGGATTAGTGTTATGATTGAAAGGTGTTAAATGTAATTTATCTTAGGATTGGATTGTACAATTGTAAGTAGATATCAAACTTATATTAACCCTTAAACCGCTAATTAAATCATTGGTTGTATGAGATAAAAATCAAATCTTTTAATTGGCCAACTCACAAACTGAAGACAAAGCCTATTGTTAAAACATATTCGTCTATAATATTAAATTCAACTCAGATACGTTTATAAAAAGTATATAATTAATTTTTCAGGTCATGAAGAAAACGAAAGTTCTTTCAAAAATAAATTGCTATTTATTTATTCTAAGATATTCTATATCGGCAACATAAAAGTTATAATGTAAACAAAAAGATCGACTTTTACGTTATAGAAAAGTAAATATTTCTTTTTACTACATCTTCAATATATTTACTTAAATCTTCAATATTTTTCGAAAATAATTTTGTTTTTTTATTATTCTCTCTGAAAATTATGTTTAATTTCCATAAATATTACCTTAATAATAATTTAAATCGTATTCGAAATGAAAATCTCAGCGTTTTTCTTTATTTTCTTTGATCAGGCAGTTTCTTTGTTCTTTCCAGCCAATCAGAATGTCTTTTTCGGCTGAGAGCATGCTAAGAACCAATCACAAATAATGTTCCTTCTTTGTTTAGGTTTAAAATGCGTTTTTTTTTATTTTTTACTTCTAAAATAAATCGGAAGATGTCACCATCGTACAGAACTTTTAAAAACGAATTAAATACGTATTTAACGAATTTTATCGTATAAAAACGAACTAAGTTAGAGTGATTTTAGATGTCGACGAGGAGTCTCGTCGAGCGCGGGAAAAGGGTTAAACAACTATTTCCAAATAATAATGTTTATGAGTTCTTAATATTTTGATCTCAAAATTAAGTGGAATTAATTATCCTTAGATGAGTAAAATTTGCAAGGAATGTTTTATATATCACTCATACTTCTTAGTATTAACTTTTCACTGCTATCTAGTGTGTAACAAAACAGCCCAATGATTTAAATGTACACCTGGGTCTCGTGAATTTTTTTAATGCGATTTTGAAGTTATGCGATTCATGTTTATTCTTAATATTTTTATGCAGGTTTTCTTTTATGCGATAAGGAAGTTCATATTTCACTATATTTACTAGATATCAAGAAATTTAAATTATTAATAACTTATTTTGACTTGAAATACTTTTTTTCTTCAAATATATGATGTTATATTAGCAGCTAATGTGAATATGGCCTGAAGCTATTTAAGAATCTTAGCTTCTCTGTAAATAACCTACTTATACTTATGAGTAAATAATAATAAATTTATACTTATGAGTATAAAAATATCACAATAAATATTCAAAAATTTTAAACTTTTAAAACATATTTTGTTAGATATAACAGAAATAAATATTCTTTTAGATTTTTAAAAATAATCAGAAATAATGAAGATTTTGTTGATTTTGTAAACTGAAAATAATCTTTCTAATGATAATGTATAATCTTTTTGTTTTGATTGCAATCTCATTTTTTTAATATAGAAAAAAATGTGAACATTTAAAATTTATTTCAGTAGTAAACAAAAATATCTATCAAATGAAGACAAATTTATTACTTTTTGATAAGTAATAATCATTTAATGATAGATTTTACATTGATGTGTGAGACAAAGAAAAACATCAGAAAATGCTGAAATGTGAGAGAGTTTGCTGCAATGAACAACCTCTTAAATTCCAATGAGAGTTAAATAGTTGTATGTCTGGATATCATGAGCTTTATAAACAATTAGTAAAATCATCATCTCAAAATTTAATCACTGATTACATTGTTGACAGAAAACCATTAACACAGCACAAGAATGAAGGTGGTGCTAGTTGTACTTCCTCTTGTGATGAATCTGATTTCTTACCAGTTCACAAATGAAGCACATATTGTCAAATAGCAATAATGATTAAAATATGTATGAAAAAATGTAAAATTAAATAAAAAAAGTTTGTTTTGTATCATTATTTTTCAAATATTTGAAATTTTTTAGTAGTCACACTTTATTTCATTATTTTTTTAATGCTAAGTTTAAAGTAATTTTTTTTTGTTGCTTTGCTTTTATGCAATTTCTGAAAATTACAGAATGTATCCTTCATTTTTCAAGGTAAGTCAGTCTATTTTTGTGTGATTTTTTTTAATGCGGGTTTTCTGCAGAACCTATCTACCACATAAAATAAGACCCAGGTAAACTTTGTGTTGACAAAATAGTACCCTCTTAATATTCAAGCCTAAAATTGAATCCAGAAAAGGATCTTTAGATAACAAAAAAGCCAATGTGGCAAATTATCATCTAGACCTGATAAGCAATGATTTACACTTGTTTACCTTAAAAGAGTCAACATGTCCCAAATGTTTGTAAATGGGGTTGGTAAATAATTGATTGGTAAAATAAACTAATTAAAAATGCTCATAAGGCATTGATCTTTTATGATTATAATAATTATTATTTTCCAGTATCAAATTGGGGATTATTTGGTGAAATAGTAATATAACCTATTCCTGTAAATGTGAATGTCTTCACAACACAGTATGACAAAAGAACATAACATGATTACCATTTCTTATGCTTGTTCACAACTGTTATTAAAACAGGAAAAACTCTCCATACAATAGTGCCACCTAGTGCAAGCCAGAGTAATCAATGGATGCCAGAAGGTTTGTGCATAAAATTTGCTATCTAGTGCCTACTCATCCAATATCCCCAGACTAGGTGCAGTGCTCTCAGATCCAAGGTTGCTCATTGATGAAGTCTACAAGCCAGAAACTAGTCTGAGGATATCGGATGAGTAGGCACTAGATAGGGCTTTTATGCACAAGCCTTCGAGCACCCATTTATTATTCTGGCTGCACTGAGTGGCACTACTGTATGGAGAGTTTTGCCTGTTTTTAGGACAAAAGACTTAATATATTCAGAGTTTAAATTAGTTTAGGGAACAAACAATAATATTTATTAAATGCTTTATATGATTTTTATTATTGCTGTTATTTGTTCTTGTTATTGATTTTTATATTATGCAATAAATTAATTGTTAATTTTAATATTTCTTTTTGTCATTCTTAAATAAATATCATCATTTCATTTCACATTTAAGATATTAAAGGTTGCATTTGAAATATAGATTTACATGTAAAACTTATCTAGATTGAATACATCATTACTGTAATAATACTATCTGAAATATAAAATATTATGGGATAAGATGGTGTATATAAACCCATTTTACACTATTGTACCCTGGAATGCATAAAAACATCTAATAGCCACACATATATTAAATTAATCCTGAGATAAATTATTATTCAACCTTGTATTTAAATTTTGCTAGGCTTAAATTTAATACACCGGTTAAGATTACTCTTAGTTAAGAGTTTTATGATTAAAAAAAGTAAGAGTAAACAGATTATTATTATAAATTCTGAGAAATTCAAATTTATTATTTTATGAAATATTTATGATTTTATTAGAGTCTAAAATTATTATAGCTTATATGAAAACAGATAACACCTGTGTGCATAATAATAATTTGCAAGCCAGAGTGAAAAAAGATATAATAAAAACACACTTTCTTTTTTCAACCAAGAGTGTCTTATTTGGTTCAATTTTTGGGTGCTCTCTACTTTCAGGGGCTCAACAAAATCTCTTTGCTTATTGGTTTCAATGTATTGAAATAATTTAATGATGATTAAATAATAATTTTGGTATAATAAATTATTTAATACAGTTAAAAAAAGATTTAACACATGTATTGTTATTATATTTATTTGACTTTTCTGTTTTTGACCAAAAAGTAAAGTATTTTTGGAAAACTAGTGTTTTTTTATAATATACATTAACTGTGCTTAATCCTATAATCTGTTTTCATTTCAAGAATTAAAAACATTTTTAGCTAAAAATTAGTTTTAATAAATGTAAAGTGAAAACCTGGCTGATGACAATTAAAACTAATTAGTTTTGATTAATATAAATTAAAAAAATTGTTTTTAATCATCAAGATGGAAAATATTTAATTACCCTGTTTTTAGATTTCTTTATTATGTCTATAAACAATGACTATAAATGAATGGATTACTATTACATTATTAAATAGGAGATAAGGTACAAAGGCAGCTGCTGGTTTCATGTTGGTCAAGTTTAAACCCACATAGAAGTAAGAAAAGTTTTTTCTGTGATTCAGGATCTGTTTGTGTGATTGAAGACCATAAAATTATCAAAGCTGAACTGAATTGAGTACAGTCAATAACTACCTATATCTGGACTTTACAAAAAGCCAGCTAGTCTTGAGACTCCAGTGCTATGTTTTATATATTATTTTCATGCATGATATTTATTTGATGAATGAAAGCATGAAGCACAAACAGAAAATTTTGACAAATATATTGATACATCATTTCAAATATTAATGTTGCAAATAATGAAAATCTGTTTTTCTTTATTATACTGATTTGCTTTAAATAACTTTGGAGTAAGTAAAAAATATTCTGAAAGAAAAATAATAGTAAGTACCCAATCTGTCTCTAGAAAAAAACTTAAAAAGTCTATTATGTTATTTGAAAAAGTCTTGTTGTTAGCCGAGAGGTATCGCAGCCACCATGCAAGCAAGTAGTCGATTGCAGACGGTTGGGGGTTCGCGTTCCGGCCGATGCTATGACATATGAAAAAAAAAGAAAAAAAAATTATAACGGATTGATCAATGTGTTTTTTTGATGACAGATAAAACTCAGAATTTTAAGGAAACAAGATACTGTTAAAAGAAAACTTAGATGCAAATTAAAATGTAATAATATATGTAAATATTTTAATATTAAAGTAAGTGTGTGTGCATGCACTTACTATAGATATGGTTAACATTTAATCATTTATATATTAACATAAAATAAGAGCTATACATTTAATAAATTTATTATCAATAAATAAAATGTTATCAGAAAATTGGTCATTATTTATATATTAAAATAGAATTATTTATATTGTTTTATTAATGACTGAGATATATTTTATTTTACATATGTATTTATCTAGTTGTTTATTTAATACCATCAATAATTCCTATATGTGACAACTAAAATTTAAATAATGTTGCCTCTATAGTTTATTTATACATTTATGTAAATTTGGTTGTTTGAATTTATTTATTTATGAAAATAATATCTATTTGTAAATCAAAATCAGAATGATGTATTTGTATTTTACAGTATTAAAATACGTTTAATTTAATTTTTTTATTATTATTTCTAATTAATAAATGTATTAATTATTATTTTAGTGATGGTATTTTACACTAGAACAGATTAAGTTTCTTTTGTACAAATTAAAGTCTCTGGAGTCCTTATAATCCCAAGTTAGTTTCAGACAATAATGGTATATATATATGTATGTACAAGTGTGTATGGACATGATCAGGTATGGTCAGAGCATTGATGATGATTAGCATTAAATTTTATAAATTTATTACTACTGTTATTTTTAGTACATATGTGTGTGTGTGTTCAGATGAAATCTTAATGGTTGCTTTTATATTATGCTCTAAGTTTGACATTGGATAGACAATGATTAGACTTCATTTTATAATGTAACCCTTTTAATTCCAATTATAAGGGATGATTGTTGATTATTAATGAGTACTGCTGGTGATGCTATACCTATAACTTATACTTAAAAAGGCTTTGACTGATTTTTGGCTCATACTCATTGATTGTGGTGATTGGAATGAAGATGATTTCCACTACCCAATACAATTTTTTATTTAGTACCATTACAATATAAAACTATTTAAGTAATTGTTAAGAATATAAAAAAATGTAAAGGGAGAACAAATGGAAACATCTTATTGGAGACAATTTTTGATAATTAATGTTATATGTATACATTTTAAAAGTTATTAGTTTATTATAAATATATAGCCATAATTTATCACTTTAACATATTCATTATATATGTTGCTAAAAGAGATGATAATACATAGACAGTTGAAGTTTTAAACAGAATCTCATAAAATTATAAAAGATCTTAAAGAAACTTGTGAGATGGATGAATGAAAAAAAATTTTTGTTGGTATGATGCAGAGATTCTGCATTGGACAAAAATGATTGGAAATGATGATGATAATGATATATTAGATAAAATTTCATTTTCCTTATACTTTCTTGAAACATAGGAATAAAAAAAAATTCAAAACAAATGATCCCCAAAGTGGATTTCATGCAAAACCAACACTCTTCAGTCTGCCAAGAACCCAATCTCTTACATATGGCTTCAACATTTTATTCAATATTTGTCTATATCAAATTACTACAATTTAAATTACAAGTATAAAACTGTTTTCATATCATTAATACCATCCACTTGTATAAATATATTAATGATTATTAGTAATTATTATTTAGTCCAAAGATTATAATATTTTTCTTAGGCCAGGGAAAATTCTGGATTAATAGTGCTATTATATGATTAATGATGATAAAGAAACCAAATATGTTGATCTTTAACTCAGGTTAAATTTTATATCTGAACTAGAAATGATATAATAATGTCTAGCCTAATAGAAAATTAATATGACTTTTAATGTATTTAGAAGGTGACATCAAAGATGTGAATACAAGAAGTTTGACACTTAATTTCTAAGTTTAAATTGTACTAATATATATAGTAACAGTATAGAAATAGTGGCCCCACAAGTTGAGTGACAATTGTAGCTGTACAGAGAGTAGGGATTAATAGGAGAAAATCTGAGGTTACAATGCCCCACAATTGATTATCTTTTGCAACAGTACACCAAATTAGGGCAGACTTATGAGGAGATGGGAAACTATCACCATCCCCAAATAAGCAAAATATAAAATTAAATATAAAAAGAATGAGCATGAGAGATCATCACAGAATTAACTATAACTCCACCAGCATTACACAAATCCACAGTCAATCTTGTGACTGGATTTAAAAGTGATCCACTATAGATCAGACTAATTATTTAGCCACTGTCAAACTTAGGGCAGGAATACAAATAATAATTATCAGGATGCATAGACTCAGGTGCTACTCCATCAAAATACAACAATAAGACAAATAATGCTGAGATACCATCATGCTCAACTACTTAGTACCATTAATGTGGTGGCCAACTATAAACTAAATTTCTAATGAAGTAATAAATAAAATGGATAGTCACGTATTTACCTTGCTATGATGTCATGACAGTCAACATTGTTTCTACAAGCTGAATTTTATAATTGAGCATGGATTGGCCTGTCCTCTGGACAGGAAAAAATGTCAGAGACCCCCCACCCATTCCAGCACTATGCACTGACTTTTATAATTTTCAGTCAAAAAATGAGACACATTGTAAATATAAAATTCAGCATGTAGAAACAATGTTGACCATCATGATGTCATAGCAAAGTAAATATGTGATTACCATAAAATGAAATATAGTGCATGAACTTTAAAGAATATCCCTTTTGCACCTACCAGGATCATTATCATATCCATAACACTAAACATAAACACCTACCTCATATAAAGTATGCACAAATCTAACTCAGGAAACAAAAACTTTATAAACTATTACTGTGAGCAAAGGTATAAATGAATAAAGCAGCTTATAAATCACTATAAATAATTTCTAGGTTAACATACTATAAGTAAGTAATTTTATGGTGGTCATTTAAAAATCCCAGAACACTAAACTATCATGAAATAGAATCACACATGCTGCAATTTATGAAACAGGAATTGAATATAGTAAAGAAATTAAGCCTAAAAATATTTTTAAAACAATTATTTAATAAGTAATTTATTAACAATAAACAAAAAAAGGATATGATGGTATTAAATTTTAAATATTTATTTCCTTAAAAAATATATTTTCATAAAAATTATAATCAATCAATGGATTTCTATTCATAAATTAACCTTTAATTAATTAAGTTATTTCTTTAAAATAACTAAGAATTGATGAAACAACATTTTCAACATCAAAAATAACAATCACTGATTTATCTTAATTAACCTTTTGTTAAGTTTTTAGAAGGGAAAATGAATAAAAAGAGAAAAACAGATTTCAAAAAATTAAATTTAAATTTTAAAAAAAATTAAATTTTCAAAAAAAAAAACACCTCATAATTTTAAAAGAAAATTTAAGGGATAAAAAATGTTTCACAATTTGAAACTAAAAATATTTTAAATTATCAATTCTTACAACAACAAAAAAAATATTACTTTTATAAAAAAAATCTTTTTTTTCTATTAATACAATAATGATGTGCACAAAAAATACTTTTAACCATGGTTTAATTCTTCTTTTTATGTAGTCCTTTCCAATTATAATTTCCAGGTTTTGCAGTTGACTTTTCTTCTTGAAGATTTCTACACATTAACATGATTAATTTGTTCTTTTTTGGTGTACAGTATTTCATTTACAGGTTAACAAAAGCAAAACTTTATCCATTTCTTTTAATAATTTTTTTAGGTGAGACTAACACAGATAGAGACTCATGCTGTTGGTTGAAGACAAAGTTTCAGATCATTTTAAAGGGTATCTTCTCTACATTTTATTCCAGTGAAAGAAGGTTACATGGAGGAAGATGATATCTAGCTTTTAGCTGAATTTAGCACATGGTTTTCATTATAGAAACCATTTTTATGACTAAACTCATAGTATGCTAAAAGCTTGATTAAAACTTCTGCAATTCCATGCAGTAGTTGGGTAAATCTGTTTCTTTCTTCTTTAGTAACTGTATTAAGACTTGACTGATCTCTCTTCAACAGCTAAAACAGAAATCTTTCTTCTTAACATACACTTGGGTCCTCTGATCTCATTCACACTCCTATTTATCATACTGTTACAATTTCTTCCTAACATGGGGCCACTATTTCTGTACTGTTACAATTGTTGCCTAACTTATGGGACCACTAATTTCATACTGTTACAATTTGTTCCCAACATGGGGGATTTAATCTGTTTCTCTCTTAATAACCCCTATTTTCCATATTGTTGCAATATATATATATACATTTTCTCTAATAAAAATATACAAAGATCAATAAATAAAATTTATTTAAATTGATATATCAAAGAAAAAATTCAAATAATAGATATATAAAATGCAAAGATAGTAGACTGATTAAATAATTATTTAAAGTTAAAAGAAAATGATAAGGAAAAGTTTTAAAAATCCAAAAACAAAAGATTCTATTTTAAAAAAAGTAAAAAAATAATAAAAGTTATTTTATTTTAAAGTTATTTTTAAACTATAGTAAAATGGAAATGAATTTCTATTGAGAAGGAATGGCAAACAGATCCTTAGGGTAGATTAATTTAACAGATTATAGTCAGATAAAAGATTAAAAAATTACTAGTGATTAAGAAAATATTGGTGTTTTCCACTCTAAAGCAAACTAACCAATAAAGATGCATATGCACACACAAACTAGAAACAAAAATCATCATTACCAATGAGAACCATACTAAGCCATGAGATATCAGCCCTAAAATTCCATGATAAATATGAAGTGATATAAAAAAAGGAATAATTCAGTTTTTAAAAAAAATTAGATTAGACTTTTCCTGATTATTGACTAAAATATTTTGTATTGTTATTGCAGATAACCACAATATAGGGATCATTCATTAGACTTCATTTCTCTTAGTTGTGCTTAGAGTGGTAGTTCCTGAAGAATAGCAAATAATGTATTTGTCTCCAATAAGAAATAAAATCTACTGATTGACAATGGACAAAAGCATAGAACTGGGATATGTAATGGATCAATGATCATAAAAATGGTACAAAA
Source organism: Epiperipatus broadwayi (assembly GCA_028023455.1). Classification (NCBI taxonomy): domain Eukaryota; kingdom Metazoa; phylum Onychophora; class Udeonychophora; order Euonychophora; family Peripatidae; genus Epiperipatus; species Epiperipatus broadwayi. The sequence goes on from JAQFVV010006525.1 coordinate 818,503, forward strand.
TGAACCTAAAGCAGTCCAGTGGATTCATCAAAATAGAAAGAGAAGTATGAGCCTTTAAATGAGATTTGAACTTTGAACTCTCTAACTTAACAGAAATATGAATTTTCAATTTAGCAATAACTAAACCTGAACTTTATCCTCTAAACAAAATCTTTTTTATCTGACAATTAATATTAATTACCTATTTCCTATGTATATCTATTCTGTTAAATATTTTAAGTATGCTTCCTGTATGATCAGAAATTGTTTCATTAATTTGATTAATACAACTTTATGATGAGCATAACTTCAATCAATATAAAGACACAGTTTGGTGTATCCCACGATCTCTTGTCATGATGCAAAACATCTAAATTTTGCCATTATCATTTCCATCCTCATTCAATTAAATTAATGAACTTAAAGTTAGGTGTATATATCTGCATAGACTCATAAGATTATGTTAGTTTAAGTAGGTTAATGTTAGGCTAATTGTTTTGCAATTGAAGCAATGTTGGTGAATGGATGTACATATGTTATATCAATATGGATTGGGGAGGCACACTGGATTCTCATTCCCTTGTGTCATGTTAGTATATAGGGTATCCCACACAATTGAATGCATGTCCCAAATTGATGGCCATTGTGTTGCCGATGGTAGTAGAAATATTCCTATGCTATTGATTTATTATACTCTGGATGAGGACTACAAGTCAGCAAGGACCATATTTCAACCCTGATTTTGAGTATTTCCTATTTCTAAGTAAATACCTGTGATCCTTCACCAAACAGATCCATGTTTCTGTAATGAATGAAGATCAAAAATGGGTATGTCTCTTTCCTAATATCATGTTACAGATGTAAATTTCTGTAATCATGATTTTTTTTTATGTTAACATTATTAGTTTATATTGATCACATCAGTATATCAGTACACTAGCATTGGTTTGGGTGCAAATTTTAAAATATATTAAGTTAAATTTATCCAGCTGTGCATATAAGATAAATAAATAATGTGAATTAAATCTGTTTAATAATAAATGTTAAACAAATAATTAAATCTTTAAATTTAGGGTTTTGATATTGTATGTGCATAATAAATATATTTTTGTCACATTAATTCTGGCAATGACTTGTTTATTTTTTTGTTTTTAATAGCTTTATTTGAAATCAATGATTAAAAGTCTTAAGTTTGGTATTTTATATCTTAAAGCTTGGCTTCTTCATCACCTAGCAACTAGGGCTAATGATCAATAAAAGTTGAACCTTACCCATATGTGTCTGCCTACTTTATAAATTTTTTAAGGTTCAAATAGCCTAGTGGTGCCCTGGTAAGGCAGATAGGGGTTAGAGAGAGAGCATTGACCATTATAATATATATAACAAATGGTTTCATAATGCACAATACTGGTATATTTAAAACTTAAAAGGAAAAGTAGAAATGAACAATCAAAATTTATTGTATGCATTTATTTAGAATATATAGACTGGAATGAATTAAATAATAATATATATATATATATAAAACTACAATAAATTATTTAAAATCAAATATAAAAATCTCAATCTCATTTTTAAAGTATTTTAATGTAACAAAGAAAGAACATATTTTTTGGATAAAATTAGGTTTTCTTTATAAAATGCTAAGCTTTAATAAGCACAAATTCATTATAATATTAAGATTTTTCTGAGTATAGCATTTAAGTACAGATTTTATAAAGTAAATTACTTTTAATTAATCTGTTTATGGTTAAAGGAATAAGAATTTTTAAACTAGCCTGACCATTAAAGTATGAAGATTGACTATCTTAATATAAGCTGAGCTTTGATTGTATATATGTGTGAAGATGATAATCTGGACCAAGTGATGAGTGCTGGTTAGCACAAAATACATATATTGGTGATTATTTATCTTTTCAACATGTGTGTGATCAAGTGTATCAGTGGTATGAGATAGCATGGATGGTTGAGAGTCATGTGAAAGTCTGAGTTCAAACCCCATATATATTACATATATAAATGCAGGTATGAAAAAACATGTACTGTTGAAAAAAATCATTTTTAATTAAGTTTTGTAAATGTAAATTGAAAAATGAATAACGTAATTAAATTATTTTATTAATCAAGATGAAAAATAACTACCAGTATTTCCCTTGTTTTCAAATTTTACTATATACTATAAATAAGGAATTCAGATTATACAGTTACAGAGTTTATATATATATTGCCACCAGTTGGTTACATAGCTGCACTACAAAAAATAATTAGATAGTTGGTAACATGTTCCTCAGGTTTGAGAATAAAAAATTATTTTATTAATGGGGGGAAATGTTTAAATTTTCTTCGACCTACATTATTTAATTCAATAATTGTAAAATCTCTATGTGATAGTATGAAAATTCTCAAACATTAAATATATTTAAGAGTAGAGGGAAGAACAAAATAAAATTTAAACAAAATAAAATTTTAATAACTTTGTAAATTTTATTTTTAATTAATCAGAGTTGTTTTCTTATCTCTATTTAATGAAAAAAAATCAAATCAGTGCAATTAACAAATTATCTTGTCTTCAAGATTTGGTTTTTAATTATAAAAGAATGTCAAGAATTTTATGTTGTTATATTTAAGTTCTTAACTTGTTTTCAATATTTATGATTAAGAAGAAAATTGGCTGAACCATTGTATTTATGAAATTTTATCTAATTGGTTGTTATCATGTAAGAGACAGATTGTGATTTAACTTGTTGGCAAGATTGTTCTAGAAAAAAATACATGTGAGGTTTGAATACATGATAATACCCAGGTATCTAAAAAGAGATATTGAAACTTGACTGTTAAAGAGAGCAGTCAAATCTTAATCCTGTGACTGAAATATATATAGAAGAAAGTATTGCTAACTTAACTGTTGAAGAGAGCCATCAAATCTTAATTTTGCTGCTGAAAAAAATAGTAGAAAAAATATTTCTAACTTAACTGTTGAAGAGAAAGCAATGAAGTTTTAATCCAGCTGCCAAAAAGAAAAAAACAGCTTTTATCAAGCTGTATCATAATACAGCAGGAATCTTAACCAAGCTATTGAATATAATAGCAGAGGTTTTTAATCCAGCTTTTAGCATAATATGAGTTTAGCACTAAAATGATTTGTACAATGAAAAACCATGTGCTAAGTTCAGCTAAAAGCTAGGCATCACCTTCCTCCATGTAACCTATCTTCACTGAAAGAAAATTTAGGAAAGATAAAAACCCTTTTAAGCAGTCTACAGCCTTGCCTTCAACCAAGAGCATGAAAAGTCTGTCTACATTTGTCTCACCTGAAAATTCAAGAGGAAAACCAAATAGAAAAAAATGCTATTTTCATTTACCTGGAATTGCTGCAGACCTAGAAAAGGGCAAATTTAACTAGACCCATGTTTAGAAGCCTTCAATGAAAACTCCATAAAAACTGAAATTGTAATTGAAAAGGCCTCCAAAACAATAAATTTATGGCTACAGATATTTTTATGTGTGAACACTATATTTTTATTAATAGAAAATCTGTTTTTGTTTCAGAAATATAATGTTATTTTTCTCTCAATTTACCCTCTGGATAGAATCAAAGATTGCTATCTTTGATTTTTTAAAAATGTTCAACAAACTCTTAGTTATTTTTAAAGAAAGAACTTAATGAATTTGAAGTCAATTCATGAATAAAAATTAATTGGTTGATTAATATGTATACAACTGGGTCTCATTTTATGTGGTAGATAGGTTCTGCGGAAAACCCGCCTTAAAAAAATGCACAAAAATAGACTTAACTTACCTTGAAAAATGGGAGATACATTCTGTAATTTTCAGAAATTGCATAAAAGCAACAAGGAAAAATTACTTTAAAATTCATATAAAAAAATAAGAAAATAAAGTATGACTAATAAAAAAATTCAAATATTTGAAAAAAATTGATACAAGACTAACTTTTTTTATTAATTACAGTATTTAATTTTACATTTTTTCATACACATTTTAATCATTATTGTTATTTGACAATATGCAGTTCATTTGTGAACTGGTAAGAAATCAGATTTGTCACAAGAGGAAGTATAACTAGTGCCACATTCAGTCTTGTGCTGTGTTAATGGTTTTCTGTCAACAATGTAATTGGTGATTAAACTTTGAGATGATGATTTTACTAATTGTTTATAAAGCTCATGATATCCAGACATACAACTATTTAGCTCTTTTTGGAATTTAAGAGGTTGTTCATTGCAGCAAACTCTCTCAGATTTCAGCATTTTCTGATGTTTTTCTTTATCTCAAACATCAATGTAAAATCTATGATTAAATGATAGTGTGAAGAGTGGTGGGTCATGTGAACGTCTGTGCTCATACCCTGTCTATTACATATATAGACACAGGTATATATAAGCCTGTGTATTTCATCTATTATCAGAAAATAATAAATTTGTCTTCATTTGATAGATATTTTGGTTTACTACTGAAATAAATTTAAATGTTCACATTTTGTTTCTATATTAAAAAAATGAGATTGCAATCAAAACAAAAAGATTATACATTATCATTAGAAAGATTATTTTCAGTTTACAAAATCAACAAAATCTTTGTTATTTCTGATTATTTTTAAAAATCTAAAAAAAATATTTATTTCTGTTATATCTAACAAAATATGTTTAAAAGTTTAATTTTTTTGAATATTTATTGTGATATTTTTATACATTATTATTATTTACTCATGAGTAAGATTCTAAATAGCTTGAGGCCATATTCATGTTAGCTGCTAATAGAATGTTATATTTTTGGAAAAAAAGTATTTCAAGTCAAAATAAGTTCTTGATAATTTAAATTTCTTGATATCTAATAAATATAGTGAAATATGAACTTCTTTATCGCATAAAAGAAAACCCGCATTTTTAAAAAGATATTAAAAAGAAACACGAATCGCATAACTTCAAAATTGCATTAAAAAAATCTGCATAAAACGAGACCCAGGTTTATATATATCTTTTGAAATGAATATTTGAAATGTCATACTATCATGCCATCTTTGTTTTGTTGTTATTAATTAGATATTAAATAATTGTTTTGAAAAATTATTCTTTTTAGTCTTAATTACTTTATTCTATCCAATTCCTGTTTCATGAAGTATACTATGGGTGTGACCTTATATCATGACAGCTTAAATTCTAGGATTTATTTTTTAATTTTTTTTTCTTGATGATCCCAATAAAACTAGTTATTTATAAATAGGGAAAACCCATGAATTGCTTAAGATTATTTACAATAAGCTAATTTATTTATTTATTTCTCTCTTGCATCACAGTAATAAATTATAGTTTTTGCTTTCTGAGCTAGATTTGTGCATAACAGCTATATTGGATAGGGGGGTTATATTTAGTGTAGGGGCATCCAGATGAAGATAGGTGCAAAAAGGGTATTCTTCAAAGTCCATGTACTATATTTTATTTAATTTGGTCTTTATTAGAAATTAAGTTTATAGTTGGCCAGTACATTAATGATACTAAGTGGCCAGAGCATTGATGATAGTCAGCATGTTTTAATATCCCAACATTATTTTTTTTGGTTGTATTCTTATGGATTAGCACTTCAGTTTGTGAATCCAAACCATAGTTTAAATAATTGACAAGCTGGCAAAAGGTCAATAGTTAGTTTGGTCTACAGAAGACCCATTTCAAACACAGGAGACCTATTTCAAATCCAGTCACAAGATATATTGTTGATTTATTTTGATATATCATTCATGATAAAGAATGATTATTACTTTTGGGGAGTGCTGGTGTATAGTAAGCTATTCTGATCTCTCAGAGTGGTCTATTATGCTCATCCTTTTTGAGATTAATTTTTTTAACTTTAGGATAAAAATATAATTCCTAGATCCTTCATGGTTTAAACCCCAATTTTCTGTAGAGTTACAAATGTCTAACTAATTAAGGGCAGTTGATGTTCACATATTGGTGACCATCACCCCAGGTATGACCCTGTATTTCTCTGTAGCTTTACAATATATATGGAAGGAGTGCAATACATCTTTGAAAAAATGAGAATTACTGCTAGTCTTCATGTTGATTGAGATTGAACTTCTATAAAAGTAGAGATGCTTTTTCTAGTATGCTTCATAGCTCAATATGTGAGAAGTAGACTGCTTGCTTAGATATAGGTGGAAATTATAGAAGGCTAATCAGATTGAAGATCACCAGTGTTTACCTAATTCCAAATATAACCCAAAACAAGCCTGTCTACTTATCATGGGACTCCAGTGCTACATTTTGTTCATATACACTGCTTCACACATAAGTGGGAAGTCAAATGAAAAAAATAACTGCTGCTTATATATATATACATTTGTCAATAATTTAATATATCAAGCACACAGTTCTTCTTTTCAAAATAGTTCATAAATATCCAATATAGAAATAAAACAAACCAACTCCTTTTTTAAAAAAAAACTTGTTTTTTATATGACTATAATTATGAAAAAAAAAAAAAAACAAAGATAAAAAAAATGACCAGTAAGTAGAATATTTATTGATAATGACATTATTTCAACATTAACATTGAAGTTAAAGAAAATCTATTACTGCTTATTGCCTTAGAAATGATTAAATCTCAGCTGTTTTAATTTAAGACTAAACAATTTTAAAATAAACTTAAAACAATTATCTGCTGAAAATAGATTTGAGAAAACTTTCCTAATGGTACAGAAAGAGTCAAAAACAAAATAACTTTTGAATAAAAGAAATCAGTTGACCAGAAATTAATTAGTTGGTGAAAATGCATTTTAAAATCTTTCTCAAAGTTTGTAAATGGGGGAAATAAAAGCCAAAGAGTTTAAAAGAACATTAAATCTGAATCACATGATCAAATCTCCAATACTAGCACATAATTGTTTATAAACAAAGCAAAGCAAAACTTCATATAGTAGTCTGGAGATATTGGATGAGTAGGCATTAGATAGGGATTTTATGCACAAGCCTTCTGGCATCCATTGATTACTCTGTTTAGCACAGGTGGCACTAATATATGGAGTTTTGCTTTGCTTTGATTAAATCTGAATATTTAAAGGTAAGTATATTTCATTATTTTAAAAAGATTTTGTTCACAATTTAAGAGTTGTCAAATAATAAAAACAGTAATAATTGGATTTGTAGAGTAAAATAATTTAAATCAGTATTAAAAACTTTTTTATGTTAGTACACTATGTTTAATATTATTAAATCATTTATATTTGGTTAAGGTCCATCTGTGTGCTTATATATATGCATTGTGTAAATCATTTATTTTGTTTGTCAATCTATGGAAGTATTAATATTTGAAAATAAAAATCAGAAACATTTATTTGTATTTTAGGTTACTTGTCATACCTTTCATTTTTTTATAATTACTTCTAATTAATAAATGTGTTAATTATTATTTTAAGTTGTTCCAATGAGATTATTCAATACTTAAATAGATTAAGTTTTAGCATTATATTTCCCTCTTGATCACAATTACAATCCCTCGAGTCCTTGTGATCTCAAGCTAGTTTGAGCATAATAGCATTTGCAATATGTATAGATGAATATGTGTGCCTGTAGCATTATTTGAATAACACTAAGGTCATAAAAGTCACCTTTAAAGTCCACATATTTCACTTTACTTTATAGATTTTACTTATGACAACAGGTTTATTGATATCCAGTACATTAAAGAAACCTGGTGGTCAGAGCATAATTCCAACATTTTTAATGAAAATTATTTTATGGTTATTTTTAACACTTATGTATATGCATGAAGTTGAAATGTTAATTATTTTTTTATAATGTGACCTAAGTTTAGCATTGGTTAGATGATAATTAACCTAAAATTTTATAGTATACCTCTTTTAAATCCGATCACAAAGAATGTCTGTTGTTGACTCTTGAGTGCAGATGATTATGTATGGTGATTCTATATTTATAACGTAGATATTATTTATATTGGATTCTGATTTTTGTCACTTTCTTAGAAGTACAAAAAAGATTTGCAATAGAAAGGTGAAAGATAAAAAAGAATGCTTATATTTATTACAACAGTGTGTGTTTATTAAAAGTTGATGAATGATAACAAAATTCTCCTAATGATTGTCAAAAGTTTATTACTAATAGACATATTTAAGTTACAAAACCTGTTGTGCTAATATTAGGATTATGACTTGTTGAATATTAAAAACAAGTAACAAGAATATTTAAACAAAGTGATGTTGGAAGTCTGATAGATACAACAACAAATAATTAGTAATGGAGAATTTAAAATATTTTATATAAATCTTTTTTTGTGTGTGTATAGTCTACTTATATATATACACACAAAGAAGTTATAACATATAACTTCAATATTTATTTTATTATATATAATAAGTGTAAGAATGTTCAAGGCTAAATGGGTTTGCAAGAAATCATTAAAAACCAGACAACACTTAGACAATCCCATTATCAATAACAATCAACAATTTCAAACTTTATTGCTAAAAGGATGTTGTCTTGGCAACAGTTTGAAATTGTTGATTGTTATTGATATTAGAATTGTCTAAGTGTCGACTGGCTTTTAATGCTTTCTTACAAACTCATTTAGCCTTGAACATTATTACACTTATTATTTAAATAATACTGGGTGCAATTTGAAATTTATAATTGCAGTTTGTACTGCTATAGTTGATTACTTATGCTATGTACATATATAATAATTAAAAAGTTTTAATAAGTTTTATTAAATAAAATAGACAATAAGAAAGAAATTTTGTAATTTAAATTTTGGAATGCTACTGATCAGTTGTATTAAAGATAAGTGCTACAGATTAGAAACTAATTAATGCAACTAGATTAAAAGTGCTGATTTCTAAAAGTAGACAATAGCTGAGAATTAATTAGTTTCTGCAACATTCCTTAACATTTTTGGGTCTTTGGGTTTCCTTTACAGTTGCAATTTTTTGAGGGTTGGATCTCTTTCCTTTTTTTTTGAGATTATGTGTCCCAGGAATTTTCATTCAGTTGCCATCCAGATACATTTATCTGCATTTACTTTAGCTCCAAAACTGCATAACTAGTTGCAAACTTTTAAAACTCATTCACATAGTTCCTCTTCTGAATTGGCCATGACCAAAATGTCATCAAAATACAGTGTTACACCATCCATTAGATGGAACAGCATGTTCATTTTGGCCTGGAATATGTTTGGTGCAACCATAATTCCATAAGGCAATCTATTGTACTTAAACAATCCCTTATTAGCAATTCTGAGGTGCACTCAGAAACTGGTATCTGATGAAATGCAGCCTTCAAATCAATTTTAGCATAGTGACTTGCCCTTTGCATATTTGCCAATATTTCCCTGATATTTGGTACAGAATACTGACTTTTAATGAGGCTTTTATTTATTGTGGTCTGATAATCTCTGCAAATGTGGATTTGTCTATTTGGCTAAGATATTACCATGATTGGGGTGGCCCATTCTGTTTTCTCAACTGGCATTAATACACCTTTACTAACCAGATTTATTAACTCTTGTTCCACCTTAGTTTGCAATGCAAAAGGGACCTTTCTGGGTCTGCAAATAATGTGGATCACTCCACCTTGTAGCTCTATGTTTATAGGCATCATAATAATTTTGCCCTCATCACTTTTAAATAACTCACTATATTTATTTCTCATTTCTTGCTCAATAGCAACCTTATTTATCACATGTATCTCTATTGCCAAATTATTGAGCCATTCCCCACCTATAATAGGATTAAGACCGCCCTGTATTATATATAATGGTAGTGTTCAAACCTTACTATTTAATTCAATCTGAGTCATCACTTTTCCTAGTATCTTCATATTATTTACGCTAGCATCTTTTGCTCTTAATCTTGTTTGCATTAATAAAGGGAGATTTTTTCAGTTTTGCACTACTTTCTCCCAGTTTTTGAGTGTCATCATTGACACACTTGCTCCACTGTCAATTTTTATTTTCACTTGTGTCTGTAATAATTTAACGGTCAGCATAAACTGATTTCCATATCCAATCTGTGCATTGTAAATATCACACTTTTTTTTTTTCAACTTTACAAGTTGGTGAGCTACCAAGATCCTTTTCCTCTTTATTTCAACATACTTTCTGCAAATGCCCTACTTTACCACAGGTCTTACAATGCTCCTTATTATATTTACACTTACGTGCCATGTGGCCTTTTTTCCCACAACAATAACACACTATTTCATATGTTTTGCTCTTAACAAGTTGGGACTTATTTTCAGTTTTCTGAATATATGCATTACCATCATTTTTGTTGGCAAAATTTTTAAATTCTTCTGATTGGTCAAGTACAATTTCATGGACTACTCCCATTTTGGTTGCTTCCTCATATGTCAACTCTCTTGAGGACAGTAACTGATGCCTAAGCCTATTGTCTGACATGCCTCAAAATAATTGTTCAAGCAGATTATCCTCTAAGGCATCACCATAACTGCAACTCTTAGCAAGTTCTCTTAGTGCTTGATCGTAGTCTCATATACCCTCTCCCTTGCTTTGCCTTCGGTTTCTAAAGTGTAGTCTTGTGACATGCTTCAAAGGCTGGGGGCTGAAAAAATTATTTAATTTCCCCATAACTATATTGTATGGCAAATTCTTTGGCTCTTCATGATCACAGAGCCTATTTTCTATTTTTATTATTTGTTGCCTGGCATAACACAATAACATGGCAACTTTAATGGGGTCATTTGTCGTACCATTAATAAATAAGTTTCTTGATTCTCTTAAGGTAAAGGGTTATTAATGTTGAACTCATTAATTGTTACTTGAGGCACTGATGTCATCATTTTCTATTTTACTTTTTTTTAAAAATTCTTTTCTATTGCACTACGAGATAACTATTAACATGCTTACTGAAACAAATTACTATTAATATACTTACCAAAACAAATTACTATTAATACACTTACTAAAACATTTCTCCAACTACTAATTCGATATTCTCCTGGAATTTGATTCTCAGTTCTCTTGTCGCATTTTTTATGTTATATAATTCAATTTGAATCCACTGCTGTTTCTAATTTGAACCAGATTTTTCTACTAGAACATATCCTGTCAATGACTGCACCAGTTTTCTGCTGTGTACAGCCACTCACTCGGCTTAACAATCAGGTAAAATAGACAAGCAGAAACCAAAGTTATTAGTCGGATAGTTAATATTGCATATATAAACTAGAACACAGTTATCTTTAACTTACAATCACTGGTCATGAAGGCATACAAAAAAACATAATATAAACCAGTGTAGCCTGCAAAGTTCCTAGGTCCACTTTTTCACCTTCAGTGGTGGAGTTCACTGGGTTTTTTTCATTGCTAAATTTAAACACTCTTGACTTTCATGTGCAATCAATAAGTTCCTTGCTGCAAGTGTGCCATAGTTATTTTTTGTTCCCTTTTTATTCTTGTTAAGGAACATTGCAGAAACCAATTAATTCTCAGCTATTGTCTACTCTTAGAAATCAGCACTTTTAATCTAGTTGCATTAATTAGTTTCTAATCTGTAGCACTTATCTTTAATACAACTGATCAGTAGCATTTCAAAATTTAAATTACAAAATTCCTTTCTTATTGTCTATTTCATTTAATAAAACTTATTAAACCTTTTTAATTATTACATATGTACATAACAACTTACTACTCTGTATTCAGAATAGGTTATATTTACCTATTTAAAGAGGTTTATATAAGTATATTAGACCATTAATAAAGGTGGGGATTCCACCCTTATTGTTAAAAGGAGGTTGCCTTGACAACAGTTTGAAATTGTTGTTTTTTATTGATATTGGGATTGTCCAAGTGTTGACTGGTTTTTAATGATGTACATATACACAAAGAAGTTATAACATACACTTCAATATTTATTTTATTAAATCTAATATACCTTCAATGTGTAAGCAGCATACTCATAGTTATTAAAAGTATATAATTCACTATTAAATGAGTACAAAACTAAAGTACTGAAAATACAATTGATTTACTAAAATAAATATTAATGTATGTACTGTTGTAATGTCTTTTATATTGCCTATAATAATGGCAAAGGATTAGTCTATTACATATATTGAATGGGAATTTAAGAAGTAAAATATGTAACTGAATATTATTTGCTTTGGATATGATCCTGGCTGATATATTTTATGTTGCATCTAACTGAATACACTATCTTGTATTTGTAAAGCAATAATTAGCTTCAATGAAAATAAAGAATATCTATTTGCTTCATTTTACAATTTAGTAATTTCTTGTGATCCTCTCCAAAAAATGTAATTAGTTTGCAGTTCAACCATGAAGCAAAATTTTGTAATAAGGATTAATCAGAATTTTTGACCCAACAATGAAAAGAGCATTCTTTATTGGTTAAATAGAGCCTAAATATTCTGGTTCTATTGCAATCACATATCTCTTTGAAATTGCATTTCCACAGTTACTACAATTTAAAAATAAACATACATCTTATTTACCACTAGAAACATTATAAAAACAAAAAAAACTCTCTGAATTGCTGTATCAAATATTTCATCTGATATTGATTTTTTGGGTAGCAATAGTTATTAAAATCTCTTTTGTTGTATTATTCAATTTTTGTTGTAATTATGATTAATGACTTCTATTTCATATTTTATGATCCTCGTACTATTTGCAATTCTTTAAGTATTGTGTATTATAAAGATATAGATAAAAAATTATTTAAATAAACTAAATATACACATAATAATAATGTACAATAACATTTCTTTCGGCTGCAAATGTTTAGATATTCCAGGGGAGTCTTACGTCAATGAGTTTGAGAAGCACTGAAATAAGTGATCAGCTTTCTGTGATTTTAGTATTTTTTTTAGTTTTCATACATAGATGTAATAGCTGAAATACACAGGCTTATATATACCTGTGTCTATATATGTAATAGACAGGGTATGAGCACAGACTTTCACCTGACCCATCACTCTCCACACCATCTCATAACACTGATACTTGAACACACATATGTCGAAAAGATAAATAATCACCAATATACGTATTTCATGCTAAACCAGCAATCATCAGTTGGTCCAGATTACCATCTCCACACATATATGCTTCAAGTGCTCAGATATATATTAAGATAGCAAATCCTCCTACTTTAATGGACAGGCTTCAATCTACTCCAACTCTTCAACTGTCCATCCAATTGAAAATCTGATGATGGAACGCTCAAAGGCCACCCTGAGGCCGAGATTATTGTCACACCCATGGTAGCAACATTTCTTTCCCTCAGCTTTCATATAAGGATATATGAGACAACTTTAAATAGAATATTGAGAATTTCAGAGTCATTTTCCATATGTAGATATTCAGTTGTGGTTTGGTAGGTTTTTATAATTTTTTAACATATTCTCAGCTGGTTGAGACAACTAATTATTTCTATATAGTAACTGCTTATTCTGATGTCCAGGATGGATTAAAAACTTTGGAATGAGGTAAGAAGTTGCTTCAAAGACATTTTTTCAACATATATTTAGCTGAAAGTGTTATTTCTGCTCTGATGTCCTGTGGCTAGCTTTCAGTTCTAATATCTCCCATTGCAACTGCTTAGATTCTGTATCTCTATAACTAACTTATTAAATAAATGTCTAGTTTTGACATGTTTATCAATTCTTTGTTTCACATGAAATATTTTCTATCATTTTTACAATATCATGTTTTATCCTGCATGATTTTGATACAATGATAGAGTATCCGACTTTGGAGTGAAAGATCGTTGAATTGGTTTCACTGATAACACTTCTGTAACTCAAATTTCTTAAGAACTTACTAACAATAAAACCATTTGACTTTTCTGATAACATTTTTATGTTCTAACAGATATTTTCATTTGTTTATAATAAACACTTTAATCTTTTAATTAGTTTTACTTAAAACAAATATTTTTTTATATACCATTAATTATAATGCAGCATAGAAAGTAGAACTTTTATTACAAGAAAAAGAGATTTATCATATATTTAAATGAAATTCAAAATTATGATAATTACATAATAATAATAGATTATTAAAAAAATTTTAATACTAGCACAACTCATATATATATAAGTGTGTGTGTATGTGTGTGTATTATCAATATAACATGAGACCCTAATATCTCAAAACATATATTTCTTTCAAACTTTATCAATCAACTGCAGAACAGTCTTTCTGATATATTGTAAGGGTAGCTTACAATCCTATCAAAACCAGCCTTTATTTATCCACATCACCAAACCAAACCCATTCAAAAGATAAGCTTAACTAATAAGTGGTTGAATATGCACTATCCTTTTTTTAAACATGTACATATATATTGTAACAGGATGGGGTGATACAAGAAAAAAGGAGGTTGATTATAATCATACCTGGGGTGATGGAAAATCATCATCAGTCACAGTCAATTTAAAATGAAATATTTACAATACTAAATCAATAATTTTTTAAAGTATATATAAGTAAATATTTAATGGGAGCATGAGATCAGAAGATCTCTATGAGAGATCATTGAGAGATCAGCCAGCAACTAAAAGCATAATTATATATCAGCCAGCATTATAATAAATTAATTATAAGTAAGTACTACTTAAAAGAAATACCAAAAGAAACCATTCATCATCGTGAATGATCAATAATATCAATTAAATCAGAATAAAATCAACAGTCAACTTTGTGACTGGATTGGAAATGAGTTTTCTGTAAACAAGGCTAATTATTAAGCCTTTGCCAGCTTGGGCAATTATTTACACATAACTTGGATGCACCAACTTAGTGCCCATACATTAGAATATACAATAATTAAAAAACAAAACAATAATGCTGGGACATTTAAAACATGCTGATCATCAACAATGCTCTGGCCACTTAGTATAATTAATGTACTGGCCAACTATAAACTTAACTTCTAATAAAACTAAAATAAAATATAGTGCATGGACTTTAACGAATATAATCTTATGCACCAACCAGGATGATGATGATTGATCATCACTGGATGCCCCAAAACACTAAATACACATCCCCATTTATATATTCATCTTGTGCATGAATCTAGCTCAGAGAACATAAGCTCTATTACTGTACATAACCAAGAGATGATGCAATACAATTTTAACAATTAAATACAAATTTATTAACAACTATAACAAAAAATTGAAATTAAGATCAATAAAAATAAAATTACACACATTTTGATTACTATGCAAAATTTCAAATGATCACATTTCTATTTACATAATTACTATTCAAAATTCAAATTGTTACATTGGCTTACATATATATGCACACAGATGTGCGATTTCTAACATACAATTAATATATTTCAATTAACATAAAATAATTACAAAAAATGATTAAATTTTACATTTGTGTTATACTTGACAAGTATTGGTATTTACAATACATTTGACAGATATATACACACATACATGCGTGTACATGAAATTTATGAACATATTTAACTTGTTCTATAATAATACATGATTAACCTTTTACAATTGTATATAAAAAAATACTATAAATGTTTAAAAATTTACATGTGGTATGTGCATGTATTTACACACTGACAAAAAGTTACATATTTTTAATTTGTTACAATAATAAAGTTATATTTTTCTAATTAATTCCATTTGGAAAACATACATAAATTTCACAAATATACCTGTTTATAAACAAACTATAGATATAATTTAAAATTATTTATCAGTTTATAAGATCTTTTTTTTTTCTTAAAAAAAGTATAGTCAATTTTTGACAGGTATTTGTTGATTAATTATCAATGTTTTTAATTTAAATTATAGAATTATCAATTTGCTTGTTTGCTTCACTTTAAAAATGTCCCTCTTCTTGATTAGATAATGCTGATGAAGTAGGCAATGTGAGATAGGAAAAGTGAATATGTGAACTGCAGCTTCCCATGCCGTGATAAGTAGATAGCCAAGCATAGACTACCAGAACACAAGGACCCATGACATCATGAGAAAATACCTCATTTTTAAGCATTGCCCTTTCTAAGTATCTAGATAGATCATCCATAAGGAGTAGTATCCAGAAAAAAATCAGGCATTGAGCCAGCCCAGTTTATCTCTTGTGAGTCTTAGGGGCCATAGATGAGGTCTATTCATGAGACCAAGACTAATTCATGAGGTCTACATATACACCACTGGACTACTCTGGGAGCTCAACATCTAAGTCTAGACAGTGCTGAGCCTATACTTCAGAACATCATGAACACACTGCATCCAGGAAGCCCTGCTCATCTATACACCTACCATAAACATGAAAAGCATAAATTCATGCATCACTTATAAAATGTCATTTTACTAAAGAAATTATTTAAAATTTCATTATTATATATATATAACTCTACTTACCACAGCTGTATATATGTTTATCTGTGCTTTTCTGCCTTTAGATACATCAGTGTATATATATATTGAAACAGGAAGATTGCTCTGCAAGTCTTCGTTTCACCTTTCTCTTACATTTCACCTACCCTTACACCTAAATTCGAATCCCAAATCGTTCGTAGTGTGTCTGTATGGCCATTTATATACTAAAATCCCGCCTAAAATAAACCACGTAGGCATTATTACTCGTGGAGTCCAATTTTCAACCCTTTATTTTTATTGATATATAAATGTCGAGTATGTGCATGTTTACATATTCATTTAAAAGGTTATATAGGTAAAACTAATCACAGACTATGATGATAACTGTTAAATATTAATATCAATCATTGGAATTATATTATTGGATTGTGGTTGTTGAGTTCATTTATTTTAAAAATATTGTGTTGCAATATTTATTTTCTATTGTAGGTAAAATAATAATTATTAAAAGTAGTTTATAAATGGATTCATGCAATTACAATCTAAATGTGAAATAATTTAATATTTTTCTAAAATTATAAAGTTCCCGCCATTGAAAATTATATAAATATAAAATAAGGCTAGGTTGAGAATATAATAGATTTAAAGTAAAACATTTTGGATTATAAATTCACACTTCGTATGTCTACTTAGGAATTTCCAATTAGCAAAAGTCTTCAACAGAATGAAATAAATGTTTTAATCTTCTTTCAATCTGAGCATTTACTGGAATTTATAATTGTAAACTAAAAAAAAAAAACACCTTAAAATGGATTCCTTCTGATGTTCAGTTAAGAAATAACTAATTGATAAGAATGCAAAAGGTTAAAGGTTTGTCATGCCCCAAGGCAGGTTCTTTGATAAGATAAACAGTATATATTGAATGTTTTTTCTTTTGTTTAAAGGAGGGAAGAAACAAAAGCTGATTCTGATGTTTTTTTTTCCTGCTGTTGGATTTTGCGTTTTGATTTTATTTTCTGAGGTTAATTTTTTTATTCTGAGAATTTGGACGGTCTGAACTATTATTTTCGGTATGCTAATCCTGATGTTTTGCTGACTGACCATCCGTGACTTAAATAATCCACTTTCAAGAAAATGTACAAAATGCTGACCTATCATAGAACCGCCAATATGACTGAGTAGAGTCGGCACCGTGGCTATTTTTCTTTCGGAAATAGCTGGCCTCTGCCGATGTACCATCTGATGCATCACCAATATGCCTTAAGGAACTGCCTATGCTGCTGCAAACAGAGACTGAATTAACATGCTGCTAAATCTTATCCACTCCTGAAATGTGCTCCAGCTTCAACCACCAAAGCAACTGAAAGGTAACAAAATTAACCCAAGAGCTCTTGTGATCTAAAACCCGCTATAGCAAAAACAAACTCCCTTTTTCTCACCACACTTATTATCATGTATGTTTTAAAAATGTATATTTAAATTTATTGCTCGATCTAAACCTTGGGTTAATATCAAATTTAAATTGTTTTATTTGCGTATTTTATGGGCTTGCATAGCATTGACCGAGCGAAGCAAATCTTAATTAATGATACTCCCCATTCCTTATAAAGAATGTAATTTTACGTTCATGAGTCCCTCCCTTAAATGAGATTTAGTAAGCTGCTCGTTCGATGACTATATTATTTTCTTTATAATACCTAGATTTGATTCATAATCTTCCAGGATGTATGCGAGGTGTGGGAATAACTATTGGCAGATGTGGGAGTGCGTGGGTTAATTACATTTTACTTAAATTCTCGCACTCACACCGTCCTTTTAATGTTAAACCCCATTATTTGTTTTAAGTATTTCTATTGTTATTCTGAGTTTGGGAGAGTGTAGATGCTTTTCATCAATGCAGTGAATTGCTTAAGTGCCCAATCTTTCGTTATGTCTCCTTTTTTTTGAATCGATTATATATATATTTTAGTGTTGCTGGCAAGGGTATTCGATGTTGAAATCACTTTGTTCTTTAAAAGAGCTTTAAACGGCCAAGTCCATTTCCCCTTTACTTCTTCCTGCGGTTTCCAGTCAATGTGTGTACCAGAGCATCACACCTGGGGATGCTGACGCAGTTCTTCGCAGCCATATGCTAGCATACTCCGATCTTTAGGGCTACGGCCGAGACCAATGTGGGGTGCAACATATGCGTCTGATTTTATGATTTATTTCTTTATTGTCATCACAAAGTTCCTGTAGTTTAAATGGACTACCACCCTCCATCGTTTCCTAAACCTTGCGAGTACCACTGAATCCCTTTTTAAGTACTTTAAGAGAATATCATACTCACACATATATTTCCGCACTAAGCAAGTTGCTGCTGCCAAGCTCATTGGAGCCGCTCTGCATTTCTTCTGAAGTCAGCCTTTATCGTAAAACTATTTAATATCTTTTATTATAAATAATTCCAGTACTCTTATTCTTGGGCTTCGCATGTATTCAAGGTTTAGTAAGGCACATTCGTAAGCGATGATTGACCCAGGTTATAGATTAACGAGTAAAATGATTTAATCAATTGTAGTTAACCATTTGATGCCACTATTTAATAAATAAATAGTGCCAGAAATCATATTTAGCCACTTAATAAATCATGTTAATTTAATCAATTCTTTACGTTAGTGTTTATTTTCTGATTCATCTCATTGTCTCATATTGTCTGGGTTATACACGTATCTATTAAGACTTTCCAAACGGACTGTCGCCTTAACATGGAGCCACGAGATAAACACCCACATTCCCTGAGTAAATTTTTTTTTCCCACTGTTGATATATATTATATTAGACATGCAAATCCCTTATAGTTGATATTTATTAATGTGTGCTTTATATCATATAAAATAATAGTGTAATTATTTAAATCTAAACCCCGTAATGTATTTTTTCAAGTCCCGTGAGTAATTTTACTCTTAATAAGGATTAATTATTTATATTTAAGACTTCCTTGAAAATGCAAAAATGTGTATATATGTTTTGTTTGACTCAGGCGTTTGAATATTAGTTAAAGATAGACAAACCGTTAAACTTGCTGTAGTGCGTTGCGAGCTGATCATGAGTTATTACTGAACAATTGAAAGTCATGATATCATAATGTTTATTATTTAAGAATTTAAAATCATGCTATGGCGTTGAATATCTAATGGTTATTCCAAATGAATATTGTGACAAAATATATGTTGTAAAAGTTTTTTTTTTCCTCTCTTGTCTTTTCCTCCGTGAAATAAGTTAGAGCTCGAGATGCAATACAGTGAGAATACTTCCGTATGATACAGCCTAGACAAATAGGTGACCTTACAATGTAATAAATACGCCCGTAGTTAAACGAAAGAAATTTTTTTTTTTTTGCAAGGCTAAATCTATATAACAGTCCGTATTTTATTTGAACTGATGACATGGTGCCCCGGGATAGTCTCTATAAATGAAACTATTTCTAAAATAAATTTTTGTCGTCAATTTCAAAATTTTTTTGATGTAAAGCTTAAATGTATATATTATTTTGAGAATCAAAATGCGTTATAAATATGTTACCAGACAGTCAGACGTGAAGGGATCGGGAGATAAACAATTGTCCTAAAAATAAATGATCGTAAAAATAATTTGTTTTATATATTTGTATGTATGACTTATATAGATGCGCATTTGTTTTAAATGAGGGAAAATAAAATAAATATGCCCGGATCTAGCGAACATTATATAGATAAGAGTAGGAGATTGGAGAAATTAGATTCAAGTAATAACAAAATAAGCAGCATATTAAATACATTTTCTTTAGATATTAGTACTAAAATAAGAGTTAGTTTGCAGCAGATGGAAAACTTTATATGATATAAATTTTATGACAGCAAAAGTTAGTTAAGGCATTGGTGATATAAGAAGCAGCAAATAGGCCAAAAGACCGGAAGGGAAATAGCCGATTAGCCATTAGTATAGAAAAATAAAAAAGTAAACCGCACAAAATCCTGAATCCAAATTAATATATATTTTGTAGTAAGTAATTTAGAATTGAATCGTAGAAACCATCATCAGTAGAGACAAAACAAATATGGAAGACCATCAATACGACCATGGACCAGATGTAAACTCAGCCGAAATTGTGGAATCTCCACCAGCAATAATAAAGCCTGAACAGAGATCTGGAATCAGCAATTTTGAAATTGCGTACCTGATAGATATGTTTAAGAAGAGTGAAGAACGAGCAAGGAAATGGGAGGAGGAAGAACGAAAAAGAGACCAGGAATATCAAGGATTTGTTGAAGAGGTTTTAAAAGAAATAAGAGATATAAAAAGGGAACAAGCAGCCCTTGCACTCCGGGTAAAACAGTACAACCAAAAACACGGGAATCCAGAGCCAAACCCTAATGATCCAAAATCATCTAAGGAAGTAAAAGTGGAAGAAGATGATTAAAAAAAATGATAGGAGAACCAACAGACTTAAACCCTATAGCTGTATCGATTGATGATCCAGGAAACCAAATAGAATGGCCCATTAATATCCAGATGAGAAAAGATGATACGGACCAAGTTGCCAAGACCGCCATATGCAAAAATGATGATATATCATCAACCCAGACCAGCAGCAATAGTACCATCTATGCAGACATTAGCAATAGGCGCAAAATTATACCACTTGACATAGGTATTCAAACTCAGCTAGCCAAAATGGTAACCGTTAAAATCTTTTGCGGTGATATTGGAGAAAATCCCCACCCGCATTTAAACAGTTTAAAGGATTTTTTTTACTTCTATAGAACTAGCCCACATGAACAGATTACAATAGCCAGTCACTACTTACATAATTATGCAAAGGATTGGTGGACTATGTTAACAGCCAAACCCGAAGACTTTACAGCCTACACCAAAATCCTTTTAAAGTATTACTGGAGCGATGACTGGCAGAGTAAAATATTAAATGCAGTCAGCCAAGAACAATATGGGACCATAAAGGAAACTCACACTCAATTCTTTATACGGCAAACCAATCGTTTGAAAACATTAAATGCATTCGCATTTTCTGATGCCCATATCATCGGCACCATCCAACAAAATATGCTGATAGCCATCCAACAATTGATGATAGGGAGCAGAATTAGAAACATTGAGGAGATGGCTGAATTTCTGACCATGCTCGATTTTACCACTTGGGCCAAAGAGCCTCCTGACAAAATTAACAAAACTAACAACCCAAGACAGCCGCCGTTTAATAACCGAGCCAACCATCACCCACCAGACCCAGGAGCATATTAAATGAAGAAACTCATGGACATGGACCTGAATTCGGATGTGACAAAGACAACAATGTTTTTTTTTTCTCTCTGTAAGATTTAGAAGTTAGGTAGTTTCAATGTTATCCGTGCGTAAGTTAGTGATTAGTTTACCAAAATATTCGTTAAAACCCTAGTAAAAAAAAAAATTTGATCCGGGTATATATCTGTATATATTTGTATCTTTGAATTTATCCCCTCATTAAAAAAAAGGAAAAAAACAAAGATGTATTGTTACCTTATATTTTTTTAGATTTCTGTTGGGCTGACTTGGCTAGTCAATATTATTTGTTTGTCAAAGAGATTCCTCGGTAGACCTTTATGTAAGACCTTTTTTTTTAAAAATTTTTTTTCGTAACTAAGGGAATGTGAAACAGGAAGATTGCTCTGCAAGTCTTCGTTTCACCTTTCTCTTACATTTCACCTACCCTTATACCTAAATTCGAATCCCAAATCGTTCGTAGTGTGTCTGTACGGCCATTTATATACTAAAATCCCGCCTAAAATAAACCACGTAGGCATTATTACTCGTGGAGTCCAATTTTCAACCCTTTATTTTTATTGATATATAAATGTCGAGTATGTGCATGTTTACATATTCATTTAAAAGGTTATATAGGTAAAACTACACACAGACTACGATGATAACTGTTAAATATTAATATCAATCATTGGAATTATATTATTGGATTGTGGTTGTTGAGTTCATTTATTTTAAAAATATTGTGTTGCAATATTTATTTTCTATTGTAGGTAAAATAATAATTATTAAAAGTAGTTTATAAACGGATTCATGCAATTACAATCTAAATGTGAAATAATTTAATATTTTTCTAAAATTATAAAGTTCCCGCCATTGAAAATTATATAAATATAAAATAAGGCTAGGTTGAGAATATAATAGATTTAAAGTAAAACATTTTGGATTATAAATTCACACTTCGTATGTCTACTTAGGAATTTCCAATTAGCAAAAGTCTTCAACAGAATGAAATAAATGTTTTAATCTTCTTTCAATCTGAGCATTTACTGGAATTTATAATTGTAAACTAAAAAAAAAAAAACCTTAAAATGGATTCCTTCTGATGTTCAGATAAGAAATAACTAATTGATAAGAATGCAAAAGGTTAAAGGTTTGTCATGCCCCAAGGCAGGTTCTTTGATAAGATAAACAGTATATATTGAATGTTTTTTTCTTTTGTTTAGAGGAGGGAAGAAACAAAAGCTGATTCTGATGTTTTTTTTTTCTGCTATTGGATTTTGCATTTTGATTTTATTTTCTGAGGTTAATTTTTTATTCTGAGAATTTGGACGGTCTGAACTATTATTTTCGGTATGCTGATCCTGATGTTTTGCTGACCGACCATCCGTGACTTAAATAATCCGCTTTCAAGAAAATGTACAAAATGCTGACCTATCATAGAACCGCCAATATGACTGAGTAGAGTCGGCACCGTGGCTATTTTCCTTTCGGAAATAGCTGGCCGCTGCCGATGTACCATCTGACGCATCACCAATATGCCTTAAGGAACCGCCTATGCTGCTGCAAACAGAGACTGAATTAACATGCTGCTAAATCTTATCCACTCCTGAAATGTGCTCCAGCTTCAACCACCAAAGCAACTGAAAGGTAACAAAATTAACCCAAGAGCTCTTGTGATCTAAAACCCGCTATAGCAAAAACAAACTCCCTTTTTCTCGCCACACTTATTATCATGTATGTTTTAAAAATGTATATTTAAATTTATTGCTCGATCTAAACCTTGGGTTAATATCAAATTTAAATTGTTTTATTTGCGTATTTTATGGGCTTGCATAGCATCGACCGAGCGAAGCAAATCTTAATTAATGATACTCCCCATTCCTTATAAAGAATGTAATTTTACGTTCATGAGTCCCTCCCTTAAATGAGATTTAGTAAGCCGCTCGTTCGATGACTATATTATTTTCTTTATAATACCTAGATTTGATTCATAATCTTCCAGGATGTATGCGAGGTGTGGGAATAACTATTGGCAGATGTGGGAGTGCGTGGGTTAATTACATTTTACTTAAATTCTCGCACTCACACCGTCCTTTTAATGTTAAACCCCATTATTTGTTTTAAGTATTTCTATTGTTATTCTGAGTTTGGGAGAGTGTAGACACTTTTCATCAATGCAGTGAATTGCTTAAGTGCCCAATCTTTCGTTATGTCTCCTTTTTTTTTAATCGATTATATATATATTTTAGTGTTGCTGGCAAGGGTATTCGATGTTGAGATCACTTTGTTCTTTAAAAGGGCTTTAAACAGCCAAGTCCGTTTCCCCTTTACTTCTTCCTGTGGTTTCCAGTCAATGTGCGTACCAGAGCGTCACACCTGGGGATGCTGACGCAGTTCTTCACAGCCATATGCTAGCATACTCCGATCTTTAGGGCTACGGCCGAGACCAATGTGGGGTGCAACATATGCGTCTGATTTTATGATTTATTTTTTTATTGTCATCACAAAGTTCCTGTAGTTTAAATGGACTACCACCCTCCATCGCTTCCTAAACCTTGCGAGTACCACTGAATCCCTTTTTAAGTACTTTAAGATAATATCATACTCATACATATATTTCCGCACTAAGCAAGTCACTGCTGCCAAGCTCATTGGAGCCGCTCTGCATTTCTTCTGAAGTCAGCCTTTATCGTAAAACTATTTAATATCTTTTATTATAAATAATTCCAGTACTCTTATTCTTGGGCTTCGCATGTATTCAAGGTTTAGTAAGGCACATTCGTAAGTGATGATTGACACAGGTTATAGATTAACGAGTAAAATGATTTAATCAATTGTAGTTAACCATTTGACGCCACTATTTAATAAATAAATAGTGCCAGAAATCATATTTAGCCACTTAATAAATCATGTTAATTTAATCAATTCTTTACGTTAGTGTTTATTTTCTGATTCATCTCATTGTCTCGTATTGTCTGGGTTATACACGTATTTATTAAGACTTTCCAAACGCTAGCTGTTAATTTATTTATAAATCTCACGTAGTCTCTTCTCTCTCTCTGACCATCGTGGCCTGAAAAGATGTTGCTATTGTGATGGCGGGTTCGGGCTCCATTGTATTTGGTTGCGCAGTCGATCTGCTGTATTCGAATCCAGTATGACAGGCCCTGAACCCATTTGTGGTGCTGCTTTTCGAGTGTGGTGGAGAAACTGTGCAACTTGTTTATGAAATGTGCGAATTCTGACCGTTACAATATATATATATATAATTATTTCTTCAGCAAACTGGGGTTCCCTGGGCAAGCTGGAAGATTTTTCTTGGTAAGTTTGGTTTTAGTGATTGTCATCATCAGGAAAAAGTATAATCCATGTAAATGTTGGTCTGTAATTGGTCTCTTTCTGTCTAGGATTATTCCAGGTAAGCAGCTGTCATAGTTTGATAGATTTCAGGCAAGCAAATGTCCTCTCCATGTTTAAAGTTATGAATTTCAGCAAAAAGAAGTGGATCATTTTCTCCATGTAAATTCAAACTCCTATGAAGAAAAATAGTAGCAGTTCCTGAATCTACTGTTCTGCCTTCAGCTACATCAGTTCATTGTAGCTCTTTTGCCAACTCTCTGCTACAGCCAACAAAAAACAGCAGCTATCTATTTTGGTCAGCTAATTGATGCCACTTACTCAGAAATTTTAGTAACCAAGATGTTCTGTTCAGCTCTTACAAAAATTACAATCCAGACTGTTCTCTTCAAAAATCATTATCTAGACTGCAGCCGATATTTTTATCAGCCCTTTTATTGAATCATCTGAGGTGATAATAACACCTTGATTGAAAACATAGTTTTATTTTTATCTCCCTTTTGAAAACAAGCTTGAATTTTTTTCAAAGTATGATCTTTTGTTTAATTAATTAAAAATTTTCAAAAACAAGTATGGTGTTTTTAAATTTCAAAATCAGAATAATAATAATATAATATTTATATTTATTCAGAGCTTTTAAAAGTTTAATTTATAAGACAATTTTTATTTTAAATCAGTTATTATTTATTATTTTTATTTTATTTCAGTGAATGTAGAAAATATCTACTACAATTTTTGTCTATGCTTATTTGCACTTTTCCTTTCAACTTTATATATATTTGTGCACATACATACAATATATATTTGTTAGATATGAAGTTAAACAAATGCCACAATAAACTAATTTCTCTTATTTAATGAAAAATAAAAGCCCAGTTAAAGAAATCATATATATATTGTAACGATATATAAATATGTCGTTACATTACTTTAAAATAAAAACTTAAAAGTTCGCAAATAAAAGTAAAAAACTAAACGCTAAAATTAAAACATTGTTAAACGTGTATACATTCGCACAGATGTAAAATTAACCATTATTAATTTCATTTAAAACTTACAAAAAGTCAGATAAGAGTCCATTTTAAATAAGTCGGCTTGTTTATTAATTTGTTCAACTTGACGAAAGTTCTTGATTGATTTTAAGAATTGTTCCTTTCCTATAGCTTACAGTAGCAGAACTCCCGGTTCCTGGTGTATGTCCACGGAGTCTTTAATTGAAAGATCGATCTAATGTTCAGGAGGTGGCATTTGCTGGTTCATGAGTATCAGTCATTTCATTTCAGAGAATAACTGATGTGAGAGAACGATAAAGTGCGTCTTTATCGCTCGTCTCCCTCAACCAAGATTGAAAAAAGCTCCTTGAACTCAATATTTTTTTCTTTTTATATCATCCAACAAGGATTCACTGAATAAAACGTCACTAATCTGTTTTTTCGTTATGGTCGGGCCAAGGCTTAGTGCTTCCATTTGTCAAGCTAAAATCTCTTTCTTCTCTTATCTAACTTTCCATCTGACTTTTTAATTAAACAGCTTTTAGATAATTAATAAACAACCATTTCCCTTTATAGATTACAGGAATTAATTAATACCTGTATTTATTTTAACTTACGTTATTTTTTTATTAAAATATTTTTATATTTCAATCTTGTATTTTTTTATTTAAAAAAATACGTTCAAATACTTTTTTTTTGTTTATGAAAAAAATATTTTTAAAGTTTAACATCTGTGCGAATGTATACACGTTTAACAATGTTTTAATTTTAGCGTTTAGTTTTTTCCTTTTATTTGCGAACTTTTAAGTTTTTATTTTAAAGTAATGTAACGACATATTTATATATCGTTACAATATATATACCAACAATAAATTAATTATCAATGTGTTGTACATCACGAATTGAGACATAGACTTAATAAACAAAGTGATGACCCAATGTCAAGCCAATCACTAAGCAACCAAGTGTGGAAAATAAAATTAGAATTCTGTTATGTAATTTTATTTTTTAAATGCAACCAGTATAATATTGCAACAATAGGCAGCCATGGTAATGCCAAAGGAAATGGAAAAGCTAGTATACCAAACACTGGAAACTAAGCATGGTATAAAAGCAAACCCAGTTCATTTCCATAGTCTTTTGTCATTTTTCAAATAATGCATTAACTGTATAAAGCCAACATCCTAAGACCAAATGTTCAAATGCAAGAGAAGATGGATGATTTGTTTGAATATTCTTAATTATCCATATAATTGTCATAGTGCAAAACCATAAGAAATTACAACCAATGTTTAAATAGAGAAAATTTTGATAAATTTGTGTGGTTTAATAAAATAACTGAACTGATTTTAAATTGATATTTGAAAAATTGCACTATTATTTGAACATGGATAAAGAAGAAATAAAACATCACCAGCACTTAAACAAAATGAAGTATTTTTTTATTGTAAGACATTAAATGCCAAATAGCAAATAAAGAAAAGTTAAATCTGTTAGAAACTGCTGTGCAATGTATTCTGGAAAAACTAACAATACCACAGGACTGAGTGATACTGTCCTGACCCTGGAAGCACAATGACTTAATCTACTTACCTGTATAATGCTACACTAAATGTCTACATGGATTGACTAGACAAACTGCAGAAAATAGATGTAATACTATTTCAAGTACATTGTCATGGAATTCTAGTGAGTGGTGAATAATTTACTGAAGGAGAATGATTGAAAAGAGATAGACTGTATCCATAAGAGTCATTATTGCCAAATGCATTGACATTAAACAAGATTAACTAATGAAAGTTTTGATTTTATTATGTATATATTTATATATATGCCTGGGAAATTCTAGTTTTATTTTATTTCTACATTTGAAAGCATATCTACAAGTTGGAAGACTCCATTATAAGTGAAAGCAATAAAATGAAGGGGGGAAATTATTAAGATAGATAAAAAAAATTATTTATGTTAAATAAAGTTTAGGTCAGCTTTCCCTCTGTAGCAATTTGATATTGATCATTATCATGATATGGAGTAAGATAAGATCTTTGAGATTATTCCATATTAAACACATACATTTATTATAGGACAGAGTTCATGTTTTTTGTTCATTATTAACTAACAATCATTTATATTTATCTTTTCAGTATGAATGGTAATCTTCTTGTGCAGATATTCTTTCCTATCAATCTTAGGTAACTGTACATAGATAGGAGGGTCCCCAAAGAAGATGGAATATCATTAATTTGAATTGGACAATGAGGCTACTCCAGATATAACTGTATAATATTTGTAAATTAGCTAGTTAGCTTTGTGGTCAATTTAATAATAAATTTTTTTTTATTTTCTTTATAAACAATTAGTGCCATCTAATGTACTTCTACCATGGGTAAGGATTTGGAGTCATGAATATATTTAATTGTTGATATGGTAGAGATACATCCTTGACACACAATTATACAGTTTTATCATGTTAAAGGGTTTTGAATTTTTTTATTTTATTTAATAAAGGTTGTTAACTTGATTTACATTAAAATGGTTTCTAGTTTATCAAAATCATTTATACATTAATTCATCAACTGGTAACTGAGGATATGCATACAGACATTTCACTCTTACATAATAGCACAGTAATATACTTGAATGGATCTTTAAATCAATTGGAACCTATATAGAGGTGTGACAGTTGCTATCAAGTGTAAGTTCACCCCTGAAGAGAGCTGAAAGATTTCTCTCTGAGTTTGAATACTGAGGCATAACAGAGCCTAAAGAAGGAGTGAGGTATGTATGAACTAACCCAAATCGTATCTAAATTTAATGAGTAAATACAGAGCTAGCCTATTGGAGATAGATACGCTCATTGCATGATTGACAGCAACCTACCCAGGCCTGACCATAGTGAGATATGTTCCCCCTCTCCTATGTGGTAAAATCCCAGCTCATTACAATATATATATATATATATTATAATGGTCCAGAAGAAAGTGGAGATAAGAGACTTAATGTATCTGCACTACAAGGGCGCCATCTAGGCATTTGAACCTAGAAAAAATTATAAAGTAGGCAGATACATAAGTTTAAAAAAATTAAAATTTTTATTTTATATATTTTAATTTTGACCATTAGCCCATTGTCACTAGATCAGTGGAACAGCAGAGATTTATATTTTATAATAAATTCTTGTCTAGGATATATTTCAATATTAAAAAAGGAATAAAATAAGCCACTGCCAGTAATTATACACACAAACATTTATTAATGCACATATAAATTTTGAATCATTTTAACATTACTTTTACTTTATAATTTTAACTTGATTTTAGAATTTGATTTTACATTTTAACTTTTATAAGCTATTATAAGTTCGCACAGATGGATTTATGAAAGTTTGTTTTATAATGTTGAGTATAGATCAGTTACATAGATTACACAGTTAAAAACATTTCAAAATAAACATAACCGATCAAAATACAAAGTCATTGATAATGTCAATTGCAGAGGGAATACAAGAAACCCAATGGCATTCATCATAAGATGCCACATTGACATCGATGACTTATATATTCTAATCAAATATGAAAACCACAAACATAAATAACCGATAATGAATCCATGCAAGCGTCTATAACCAACTTAATTTTAATGCATTTTTATTTAGAGTGTCGAGTATGAATAGACTACATAGATTTGCATTTGAAAAAAAAAATTATATCCTTATTTAAGCTTGGGCCAAAAGCTCATAGTTAAACCAACTTCAATCCATCTGATATATCGATGTATTCAATGTAATACGAATATGACAACACGAGATTCCATACTGTCAGGAATGTACATCTGAGCAGCAGGGTTAAGAAAAGAAATTGACTCTCACCCAGATAGAAATATTACATCTATCTGATGAGAAGAGCAATAAAAAAAAACTCCATAGGAAAGGACTGCAATCATTTTTGCCGACTTACTATCGCATTCCATAGGCAAAGGGGTTGTGTGGCATATAATTCGATTTTGCACGTAGCGAACCTCGTACTACATCTACTAATTACACCAATATATCCAATCCATTGACCCAATTTAACTACGAAATGAATAACCTAAGATTACCCCCCCTAATAAAACTTTACAAATCTATATAGCCATTCATGTCTGACTTAAGTTTAACATTTATATAATATTAATTTAACGAAAAATAAAAATCATAAATAAAACTTAAAAGAACAAAAAAAAATGGGAAATGATTTAAAAAAAAAATACATCAAATTAAATTACTTATTAATAAATTAAGTTGGTCAGATAGGATTCTATTTCTATAAATTCAATATTGGGAAAAAGTTTATATTTTAGAGTTCTTAGTGTTTTCAAATTAATATTCATTTAAGTTCATAACATGCTTACGGTTTTAGAAATGTTCATTAGTTATTATACTTCTTACTGTTTTAGAAAAGTTCATCCTTTACAGTTGCTCACCGTTTGAAATCCAGCGTTAAATCCCCCGATGATCCTGTGGTCCTCAATATAAGAAAAGCGATGTTTCATTTTCTTTTTTTTTTTTTATAACAACTGAAGGAATTGAAAGTGCGTCTTTCAATCCCTTCACCTCCAACTCTCCGACTTAACACATCTTTGTCTTCTTTTAAGTTTCTTCACTCACTAAACATTTATTTCCAAACTTTTTTCTTTTATATGTAACTTTAGGATCCAATGAACATTACATCATTGATGATGATGATACTTCCATTGAGGTCCGATTTCCCGATGGATCTCTTTCATTGGCCATTAGTTTCTATTGTTTTCCTATCTGACCATTGCTTATACATTTAAATGCCCAAGGGCTAGTTCACTTGGACTAATTAAAATAATCATTTCCATTTTTTCAATAACATTAATTAATTTGTTTTGTACAAACTTAGATATATTTTTATCTTTAAATCTTTACTGACAATTTAGTTTTAAAATACTTTTTCTTTTTTTTTTTATAAAGTTTCTTTTTTTTAATAATTTTTTCCATCTGAGTGATTTTATATATATATATTTGAGTTTAGATGATATTTAATTTCAATTTTTAATTCCTAAAAAAAAAAGAAGTTTTTATTTGCGAACTTTTCTTTTTCAGTCTAATTTTAAGAAAAACTAATGTAACGGCGTATGTGCCCATTACAATATATATATATTGTAACTAACAAATCAGAGAGGAGCTCAAATGGGGTTATATTACAAAGCTGCATGAAAAAAATTAGTTTAAGAAAAAAAACTCGACACTGCAATTGAGTAATAAATATATGAAATTCCTAGAAAACTAAGAAAGGTTGTTTATGCATTTGTTCATATTGTTAGATATTTTATAAAGTTACTTTGCAATATATGAAAAAGAATAAAATTGTAAGGAAAGAAAGAAAAATTGTTTCAATACATGAAAAAATTTCAAATACGTAGTTTATAAAAATCTAAAACATTTTGAATGCTTTTTAGTTTGCATTTTTGAATTAAGTTTTAAATAAAATCTGCCACATTTTTATAGTAAATTAGATGACAAAACTAAATATGTTATTTGAAATTATAAATTAATAAAAATAAGTAAATTTTTGAGCTATATTGAAAAGCCAACAATATTTTTTTTCTTTCTTCTTATGCTAACTAATGTAAATAAAAAAGAGAGAGGGAAAAAACTTTTTTTCTTTGATTTGATACAGTTTCTGCAAAATGTTTTTCAAAAACATGTTGTTCTAAAGAAACAGAGCTCAAATTTTAATAATTAGCTGTGACATATATATATATATTGTTTGGAAAACATGTTGAATGTATCAAATACGTATAAATAGTTCTAAAACAAGCAATTAGGCATTCTGTTCCACCTAAGTCCAGATAATACATTCTACTTTAGTTTATTTGAAGAATCTATTTAAGAAGCAGTGTTGCAGTGATCCAATGTTGTGAAGAGAAACCGCTGATTAAAACTGTGTTTTCCCTGTAACTTGAATAGCTGTAACCTACTGACTGTTTCACTGTATTTTTTAATACTCCAGTTATAACAGCAAATATGATGATTTTATCTATAAGAAAATTGTCTACCATGTGTGGTTAGGTAACCAAAAACCACATCAGCCAAAGTACATGGTAAATGCAGTCAGATCCAGAAAACTAATTCCTTAATAATGCTATAAAGAAGGACATGGACAGTATTGAAAGATCTACACAAGACCTACTGATATTATATCCTATGTAACATCATTAATAGTGCTGTATTTCCTCTCTAACATCACTAGTTTCCAATGAGAACAACTACTATCTTTAGAGAAATTAATAAAGACAACCAACAAACATCATGTATATTAAAAGAATATCTACAAAAAAACATGATTTGGTACTGTTTAAATATTTCACATGGTAAGATCTTATCATTATAGATATTATAAGGCCTTAAACTTAAACTGAAATTAAAAATATCTTTTATTATTATATTTGATATTTATATACATATTGTATGCTGTGATAAACCAACAGCTTTTATTTACACATTTTTAATAAATTGTTTTTTTTAATTAATGCATTTGGTTTGTTTTTGCTTATCAAAATTATTCCAAACATAATGCTTTTAATAGTCACTAACATCCACAACCTTGAAAAATCATGCAATCCACTTGATAATACTTCTGCATTAATAAGTTTTCCAAAAGTAAACTTTCTCTTTAAAAGATTTGGCATTTAACGTTTCATTTTTGTTGTTTTATTGAAAGTGAAAAACAAAATGTATTGTTAGCCAATAGGTCAGCGTGGCCACCTTGCAAGCAAGCAGTTGGTTGCAGACGGTTGTTGCGGGTCTGCCTCCTGGCCGATGCTATGACATATGGAAAAAATACTTTTGGAGGACCTGTACTTATGTTATAAATCATCATCATATTGGCTAATATTATGTATTTGAATTGGATCATTTTATTAGAATTTTATTAACCATTTGTTATATCTAATATAAATATTTATTCGAATCATGATTTAGGGTACATATTTAATATATCTTTATAAACATTAAAAGCCTAAAGTTGAGGTCAAACCATTGTTTGTGTTTTAGAGTTTATATTTTTTGGTTAGTCTGGTTGAGTTGTTGGGATAATTTTGATTAATATATCATTGTATAGCTTTGGTTCCTGATTCAAGCTCATTTACCATGAATATTTACCATTAAAATATATACTGTGTAATTAAAACATTGAACACTATACATATATATTTTTAGATTTTAATGTCAAATTGGAGTTCTGTATAGGATTCATTAAAGTTTATAATATAACTAATACCGAGATATTACAATAATAGTGTTAAAAGGGCAATAAATAAAAGTAAACTACTATTTATACTGAGCAAGAATTACTGCACGATGATAATAACTACTGTCTAGTTTATCTGCTTTTAGACAAAGTACTTAGCAAAAGTCTATGATTAGTTTTTAAAAAAGCTTTAATCCTACAATAAACTATATGTAAAAAGGCTATATGGTACTGACTTAGAATGTGTTCATCATCATTTTGAATTCTAAAAGATCATCCAAAACTACTGCTGACACATACAAGCAATAAATGACATGAATAATCCATGTGTGTTCACAATATGACCATTTATTACAAAATCACAATTTACATCAATAATTCAAAAATTAAATCACAAATTTTATACAACTATGCCTGGTCAAATCACATTACTAAAATATATAAAACCACTATTTACATCAGTAATTCAAAAATTAAAGTGCAAATTTTATACAACTATGCTTAATCAAATCATATGACTAAAATATAAAAAATGGAATGAAGGAATGAATTTTGAAAAACTAAAAACTTATTAAGTATGAATTTTTTTACAATATATGCCCAATGAATTGTATTACAATATATGCCCTAGGAACATGTAGAAATAATATAAAATGATCATACCAATCTTATAATTTTGAAAAACTAAAAACTTGAGATTTGCTTATATAATTAGAAAGTAGGTTGAAGATGGCCACTCTTATCTTTATAAAGTCGTAATCTTGTGTTAAGATTTGGAGAGGCGTCTCTCATGGTAAAATTAAGCACTCAAGATGCATAGTATTAAAGTTAAAGCCTTATGTGTATTTATGTGCTGACTAGGTGCTTAATAAAAATTAATATTTAAAAGCTTATTAAATACAAATTTTTGAATTATTGATGTAAATTGTGATTTTATAATGAATGGTCATATTGTGATCATGCATGGATTATTCGATATTATTTATCGCTTGTATGTATCTGCGGTGGTTTTGGATGGTCCTTAGAATTTAAAATGGTGATGAGCGCACTCTAAATCAGAACTGCCTATTTTATCTTGGTTTTTATTATACAGTAAGAAAAGCTTCATGGTAAAGAATAAGATTATATCTCCCAGCCATGTCTAAGCCCTGGATTTGATTCTAGCCTGGATAAACTTGCAGAATTTAGAATTTTTTTCCGATTGTCATGCATTGGTTGGTAATTGAGTATTTAATTATTCTTAGCAAGCCGATAAAAAATGAACAAACCTTCAGCATCACGTGGCATTTGCTAAACCTTGTTAATAGAGCCCTTTCATTATTCCTCTTTAAGGGGAATATGTTGGAAAAGTGTGTGTTCTGTAATTAACTATTTGAAAGATATTTTATCTTTTATTTAACAAAATAAAGCAATCTTTAAATTGCCAGATGCAAAGCAAAATTCTCTCCATCATTCCTCCACTGACGAATATTAAAAAGAAAAAAGAGCATTATTTACAAGCTAATCAACTACAGTATTTGTAAATTGGTAATAACTATTTTTATCCAATTAAGAGTTGTATGCCTAATTAAATCGGTTATAAACGGGTTATTTGGAAGAAGAAAAAGCTACCACGAGTGTTTTTATAAATCTGTATATACTATAGCCTATATATACTATAAGGATTTGCATTTACGTGTTCACGTTTTTTCAAATTTAATTATTTATATAACAGAGATTTATAAATAAAAAATTATAAGTGTAATAAAAAAAAATGTTTCGCTAATTTGCTATATTGATGATAAAATGTTACTGCTTTTACCTAATGTATTTTTACTTCAAGTTGTTTGGAATCTTATTGAAAGAAACATTATATTATACTGCTATCGTTTATTGATTACAAACCTACGCGGTTTTTGAGCAGATTTTAATTAAAAGATAGAAAGTGTTTTGTAACACGTGTGCATCTTTAAAATATCAATATTATATTTTGGGAACAAAATCGATGCTCGAATATTTTCTACTAAACGGATCCCCCTTTTCTCTTTTAACAATTAATTTTATTATTCACGCAATTTAAATGAAGGTCGAATTTAGTAAATACGCTATTATACTGATGAAATGATTCTAAAAATATACCCGGATTCTAATCATTTTTATTTATAGATTATTATTGTCGCTGATATTTAAAACTTTGCTGGAGAGAATAAATAAAATAAAATTAAAAATCCTTAATTAGATCTGATAATCATTGTTAATGGAAAGAATAAAAGTTTTCAGAGTAATTGATTTTTTCTTTCTAAAACTGCTTATTCAGCTGTTATAATCTCGTTGATTGGGTTTTTCAAAAGAAATATTATTTGCCCTTTTCAGCTTTTATATTTAATCAACATGTATATAGTAAAAGATAATGTAAAACAGAGCAGCGATGCAAAGGCATCTCCAACTGCATCTCATAAAAGAACGAGAAAAGAATGCACTGCTAAGTGACGTAGTTAAGCAATATTGCTTTAATCTCTGGCTGAGAAGAATTACAAATTCATTTACTGACCAATTTTTAGTTGGTTGAATTCATTACAAAATGTCCACTAAAAAAAAATAATAATCTAAAAACTTAAATATATATATATTCTGATCCGAATCTGAACCCAAGTATAGATACGCTATACATATATTTAGATTACTATCATCCGCAGTTCTTAATCACCTATTTCAAAGGCTTTGCTAATTTTTTTTTAAATGACTATTTCAATACCTTGTAATGCTAAGATGATGTCTTAGTACATCAATTATTCCCTGTTCTTTCTGCATGCCAATCTGATTTTGAACTCATTTCTTTCATTCCCAGCCTTTGTCATCCACAGCATTTCGCAATCATGATTTAAACAGTTAAGATACGCTAATGAAAAGTCTTTTTTTTCTTTTAATATAAGAACATAATTTTTAAAATATTATCGAAGCTTTATAAATATTAAAAAAAAAAACACATGTATGTGAAGAATGTCTTGATATCTAGATGTTTGACATATTTAATACTAAGACTGTCGTTAACAAAAAATGTTTATTTTGGATTTTTTACGTTGTCAATCAGTCAGTGTGCAGTAAAAATCTTTGATGTATTGAAATTTATTTAAGATACCTAAATGAGTCAAATTGCTAGAAATAAGAACCTAAAATAATGAATGCTTTGTAGGTTTTAAGAAACCCAGTTATATATGAAAAGTGTGAAACGATTATTTAAATTGATTAAAACATATATTGGCAACGGATCGCGCGCTCAAATTTGTCTATTGTTTGTTTACAAATGTTCTAGTAGCATTTGCTATTTATTATAAGTCCATCACTAAAATGAAATACATGAAGGGCAATATTGATAATATAAAATGTAATAAATTGAACACAATACTGAAAACTATATTTAGAGAAATCGTTGAGGATATTAAAGTCAATCTTAAAGCATATTCAATGCCGAGTGCTCAGATTCGAAAATGTATTACGGTTGTATTTAATATTTCTAACGTTTTCCCCAAAGGTACGCTATTAGTGATGGCTTTAATTTATTCCTTATTGCATCTTATATATGTCTTTGCATTTAAAGACAATTTTCAGCATTATATATATATGTTTGATGATGATGATTATTATAGCACTGATGTTACATCTTCTTGCACCTGCCATTTCTTTGAATGATTCAATATCTATTTCTAGAGGCACTGGTCTTGGAAAATTAAAATAGATATATCTGTATAAATTTTTAATTTTTTTTCTATTGCCTAAAAGGCACTACCAATTCAGTTGGCAATTCAACAACATAATCTTACTAAAGCTCGACTCATATTATATGTTAGTTTTTTAAATAGTATTAAACATCAAATATAATAACTTTCTATTACTAATATTATTTGTAATAAATGATGAGTTTGTTATTTAAATCGATATTTATTAAATTTATTCAGTCTATAACTTACAATTTAAAAATATCTACTTTCATTGTTTATGCATCGCTGCTCGCAGGCTGGCAGACGTATACATATTATGATAATATGAAGGTGTGTTTTAAAGCAGCTATAAATAAATGGACCAATGATTATGTTGGTGAGTTAACCTAAGACACCATGAGATTGAAAATAATCTGAAATTAGAACTTGTGATATCTTTAATTATTTAGTACTATTATACCTCTTATAATCCTAACAAATTAATGGAGGGCACGGATCTTTCTTAGAAGAAAATTCATAATTAGAATTTGTTTTAATAGCATAAAAAGGTAAAGTAGTTTGATAGAAAAACATTGAACTCGTCAAATTTTGGTTTTTTAAAAAAATAATAATACATAGAATTTAATGAAATGACAAATTCTTAACAATAATTAATATTCTTTCCATAAATATAGCAAATCGACCAGCAATTTCCATTTCCGATTAAATAAACTCTGGTTATAATAATAACTTATCACCTATAATGGCCTATCCCTCTTCTGTATAATTAAATGAAACTATTAAGGTTCTATATATGAGGGGTGAGGGTAACTTGAAATCAGCAGGGTATGACAAGAATATAAGGGCTTTGAGAATTCCATCGTCAGATTTTCAATAATATGGATGGCTGAAGAGTTGGTGAGTGGAGAAGATTGAAGCCTGTCCATTAAAGTTTGAAAATTTGCTATCATAATATAAATTGAGCACTGATTATCTGACCAACTGATGAATGCTAGTTCAATACATGTATTGGAGATCATTATTTTTTTTCACATGTATGTGGTCATGTGTGTCAGTTATGTAAGATGGAGTGGATAGTTGAAGAAAGCTTGAAAGTCTGTGTTCAAGTCCCCTCTAATTACACCTATACTGTCATAACTTTGTTTGTCTGAAGGTTTTGTGATGCTGGCATTTTACTCGTAATTATATCCTGGTCCATATCTAGAATGAAATGTTAAATGCCTTCAGAAAATCCAAACTTTAACTTTTTCAAATACATTCAACTGTTAGTAATATCTTCTTTTTTTTTTGTTAAATAATACATAGTTTATTACATAACATTTTATATGGTGGTATTCTCTTCTTTACATTTTGAATACCTGTCCAGGTTCAGTATTAGCATGGGAATTGAACCTGAAGGTTTTAGATTCATGAATACAGAATTTAAAGTAATGCGGTGACCAACTTGGATATTCTGACAAAGACAATAATCAGTAGAAATTTTGTATACTTAACTGTGATGATCCTTGTAATTTCTTTTTCTTTTTTAAAGACAGAATGATTTCCAAATATTATAACTTATGATTTAAGACTGAATGATTTCCAAATATTATGACTTATAATTGTTTATTTTAAGAGAATAGTCTATTTGGTTAGGACACCACTTTAAATTTTGTGTTCATGAATTTAAAGTTCCAAATTTAATGCCAAGTATCAGACTAGCAACATTTGAAGATAAAAGAGAATAATACCATTCAAAATGGACTGCATTTGATAAAGTTTAAATAAAATTTGAGTTTTTCTAAAAACATTTAACAATTAACTTTAAATGATGGGAAATAGTCCAACATATAATCATAATTTTATATATAAAGAGTAGGATATAATTAATTATCTAGTTTATGTTATTGAGTTATCAAACAATTAATTAGAGAGATTTGAACTTATCCTCTACTCCATCTTAAACAACTGATACATATGACCACACACATGTGAAAAAGATAAATGATCTCCAATATTCGTATTTTATGTTGAACCAGCACACAATAGTTGGGCCAGATCACAATCTCCAACACATATATATATATACAATCAGTGCTCAGTTTATATTAAGATGGCAATTCTTTAAACTTTAATAGACAAGCTTCATAATTAATTATAATAACTGAAATGCAGGCTTATTATATACCTGTATCAATATATGTAATATATAGGGTATATGAGCACAGACTTTCACACAACCCACCGTTCACCACTCTATCTCACATCACTGATACACTTGAACACATATATCTTTTCGACATAAATGCATTCAAGTGTATCAGTGATATGAGATAGAATGGTGAGCGGTAGGTCATGTGAAAGTCTGAGCTCATATACCCTATATATTATAATAATAATAGTAATATTTAAAACAGCATTATATTATATAATAATAATTTTCTATTTATTCCTATTCTTCATATAAGATGATATATTGAAATCATTACTGAAATTCCATTCTTAAATATTATTCTTATATCTTTGTGGAATAAATTATGAACTAAATATTGACATACCCATAAAATAGATTTAAACATAAGGTTACTAGACATAACGTAAACAGAATGTTAAGAATCTTGCATTAATTTTAAATGTATAAAAATGATGTTGGATCAAACAATATAAATAGTTTTATTAAAATATGTTAATATAATTATGTATGGTACCTAAGCTAATGTAAATATTGATGTACACATAGTAGATATTGTTTAGAAGACTTAATGATTAACTAATGATTTAAAAATAAATCTAATCTAATGTAGTGTTAATATGAGATTTGTATAGTAGTTATTATTACAATTATAAAGTTTGACTTCTTATTATTGTAGCATAATTATTGGATAAAAAATATTATAAAAGCCTATATACAGCTCTAAGGCAACTGCTTGAGGTGCTGAATTGAAATGGGTTCGTAATAGGACTTTTGAGAATTTTAAAATGTACATTTTTAAAAGCATGCTTCAGGCACTAAAATTTATTGGCCAGGCCCTATCCGCATTGAAAGGTTTTCTTTATCAAAAGAGGAGGGGAGTAAAAAATAAAATTTCTCATTATAAAAACTGAACTAAATGCCATTTCTCAAGTTAAAAAAAATATATATAGAAAATAACTTCTCTTTGACTTATTAGCAAGCTAGGAATATCACTAATTAAACTTGTCAGTCTACATTCTTTTCCAGTTACGCAATATTATAGCTTGAACTGCTCTGCACGATTTAGCCAACAGTAGACTATGCGACTTGGGATCGGGAAGTCCCATGGTTGGTTCTGGCTGCTTGCAACTCTGCCACTCCCGAGTAAGAGAGCTTTATATATATATTGAACTTTTATTAAGATTAGCATGCCACAAGAATATGGATTCTTGAAATAATTATGGATTAGTTAAGTATTTATCCATATGAACTGCTACACTTTTGATAGCACTGGACAACATATTGTATTGTTTGAATTGGGATGTATCATGTTTTCGTCATATGTTTGTCTGTATAATTTACATTTTTCTTTGTACATACATGATATTAATTGAAAAAAAAAAGTTTCTTGGGGGGGGGGGAGACAATCAAAATAATAAACCATCACGTATTCTGTCAGTTCAGATTTACAAGTCTTTATAGGAATTCAAAGTTGGAAAAATAGTTTATGATGATGCAAAAAATTAAATAAAGAAAATTTTATTCTCTCAGTACATTATTTGCTTTCCATAGTTCTATTGCATAATTCAAGATTTTGACAATCTTTTGCTAAATAGCTTTGGGAGCCATTTTTTAAAAGAAATGTCAGAAGAAAGGTAAATATATAATAAGACCCTGAGTTAAAATGTGTTTAAATTCTAGAGGATTTTTTTTTGGATTGCCCAATTTGATTTTGATATCAAATCATGTTTCTTTAAAATAACCAACAGAAAATATATAAGAAATGCAGAGAAGTCACTGCTGATAAATAACTTACACCATGTCTCAAACGGTTCATAACCTGGTGGCAGATTTAAAAAATAATCTTTATTGACTTATGATGTTACAATGAGAATAAACATAATAAGCAAATATTATGAAAATGGATAAAAGGAAAAGAGATAAGAGGGAGTATGAAAGGGTAAACACATTAAAGTTAGCTACAGTTGAGTTGTGAGTTTTTACTAGTAAATAATATATTTTACATATATGTGTTGAAATGTTTTACAAAGTATATAATTATTCTTTCTTTGACGATCTCAATTCTCACTTCATCTTGCATTACCATAATCATGGCCATTTTATTTCATTCTGTATGTTGTTTTGTAGTAGCTGTTAACAACATAAAGAATGAAGTAAAATAGTGATGATTATAGTGCACCACACTGAACTGCACTAAGCTAAATGAAAAAACAAAAACATTGGAGAAAGAATAATTATACATTTCATAGCATATCAACATACAATTGCAAAATTTTTTACAGACAATTAACAAAGTTTAAAATAAAATTATTAGTAATAATAATGATTTAGTCACACAAATATGATTACTGACTTCAGATCAGATAAATACCAAACTAAAATTTGTAAACCTTAATCAATTGCTTGAGTGTTTTCTAAAATAAAAACTGAAACTAATAATGTTTTTAAGGTTTAATTCTCTTAACAACAGAAGTTAAATGAATGCCATCAAGTACTTATTCAAATACACTGGCCTCATATATATGATTTTCTGAATTAATTTTATATGACTTAGTGTGTTCTTACTGAAAACC
Source organism: Epiperipatus broadwayi (assembly GCA_028023455.1). Taxonomy (NCBI): domain Eukaryota; kingdom Metazoa; phylum Onychophora; class Udeonychophora; order Euonychophora; family Peripatidae; genus Epiperipatus; species Epiperipatus broadwayi. Next base: position 860,181 of record JAQFVV010006525.1, read on the forward strand.
GCATTGGCAAATTCTCAAAAGACATATTTAGGTTATTATTTTTATTTCTTTAAATGAGTGATTATAGAGATTTGTCCAAGATTTATTGCAATTTTTAAAAAAATAAAATACATAAAAATAACTATTGATGATATTAATAGGGGTGTAGATATAAGGATAATAAAGACACAAAAAGAGTACAATCAAAAACAACAATTTTTCTCCTACTGTTTTATCTTTTCAGAATTGTATTACTGTATCAAACTAAAATAAAATCAATCCTTCCTTGATCTAAGGAAAAACCTGAATAATATTTTTTTTAAGTGACACTTCAGTTCCTCATTTTAAATTCAGTCTTGCCATTGTCTATTGCATTCATTTACCAATTTTACACTCATTTGAAGTAAAACTTGGAACTTGAAACAATATATATATATGTTTTTTTTTTAAAATATCTAGATGGCAGTATTATATAAAGAAGTTAATATAAAAGGGCTGATATCGACAGTTCCTTTATTCTGGAAGTAGTGATTGTGAAAGTTCTTGCTAAAAGTTATCTTTTATTCAAATCTTGAAAATGAAAATTGTACACTTTCTCCAATTTGTTTATATATTCAGAATCACTGCATAGGTAAAAAGCATCTATGGACAAGTTAAATTCCAGCACACCTAATCCATGAAATTAAATTTGTGAATTAAAATAAAATAAATTCTATATAATTTTGTTTAACAAAATACACAAACACAATAGAACATTAAAAAAATTATAATTATTTACATTGATCTTAGCAGTCAAAAAATAACTTCTAGAATTTTTCCATGTAATAAATAATGAGTAGCTTTCATTAGATTGACTCTAACCAGCATGTTAATTAGTTTATTAAAAATTATTGTTTGTCATTTATAAATTTCATTCAGAATCTCTCATGCATAACTTACTTACATTTTCTATTAACAAAGTTAGCTACTCAAATATTTGTTCAATAATAAAATATTTATGCTATTTCATGATTTAATTTTTTATATACACCTTATTTCAATATACTAACTTAATCATATTGTACATATATATTATTATATACATGCTTTATAGTCTGATATCTAGAGGATAAGGATTTAGATTACATTTACTTAAGGAAAGAAAGGCACACAGGAATATTTTTTTTTAAAAATTTATGTCTTTTATTAATTCTGTTTTTCTTGGATTTGGACTGTAATTTATTTGGTAATGCTATAGATACATTATGAGTTTTTAGAGAGGTAACAAACCCCATGACAGTCCAAATCCAAGAAATAAAACAAATTCGTAAAACATATATATAATATCAGTATATATATATTTTGAAACAGCATCAGAATCAATTCTGGGAATCCACATTTCAGAGTCCAATATTTATACCAAACACACTACACTGGAAAATATGACTTTTAAACATAATTACCTACTATACATCTGTCATCCAATGTATCACAGAATTATGTAATTATTATAAGGCAATATTTTTAAAATAAGTTTATTTTTGAATAAATTATTAATAGGGAAGGATAATTTTTTATAATATTTAAATAAAAATATTTGGAAAATCTAAACATTTTTATTTACATATAAATTTTATTATCACGTGACATGGTGCCGGTCTGTTCAGTTTAGTGCAATGGTAGAGAATATATGTACATATTTCAAACAATTATCACAAAACTAAGTAAAAAACAATTCTCTTATATTTAATCAAATAAATATTTACGACCAGTATATATTTCTGCGGAATGATTTGGAAATCTAAACATTTTCATATAAATTTTATTAATTACTGCAGTGACGTTATCTCTATTGATTAAGTGTCTTTGGGCCCTACATAACTTTCACAACCACACGTGGCAGCCCAATATTTATGATTACTTTTTTGCAAAATATTTGGTAAGAACATATCATTTAGATTCAAATTCTTTTCAAAAAACAAAACAATTCAAGAAAAATCTAATAACGTAAATAGGAGGCTGTGATTGGCTGAGAATGAAACATCTTTATAATCTATGTAGCTGTTAATTTTTGCTACTTTTTAAAAATAATTATAAGTAGAATTTTAAATATAATTTCATTGACTTACATATTCATTACAAAAATTTGTTTGCGTGTTAGAAATGGGATCCAAGTCAATTTTATTTCATTTTAAATATAGTTTTATTGGCAATCATAAAATAACAAAAACTATTGGTCTGATTATTTACTTCACTGTATTTTTTTCTGTGTCTGCAAGGTTGAAATATTATTTTTAAGAATTTTTATTTTTAAATTAATTATTCCTAAGAAATAATTTGAAAATTGTGAGAACATAACATCCAATAAAGGTGTATTTGTTAAAAGTAAAAAGTAATTTAATCTGAATGGTCACTAGAGACTGTTAACAAAAAAAATGATTTTATATGTTCATCATAATATCATCACTCTTGTAAATGACGTCATACTTATCATTCAGTCAGCTGTGTAGAAGTTGCATCATATTTTAATTACTTTTATATATTTCTCATGATATTTTTAGTCTTCTGGCTAATAATTATCATTATTTGAACTTATTGAGAAATTTGCATCATATATTAACATCTTTTATGTGTTTATCATGTATCATCATTCTTTTGAAAATTAACATTACCATCTCTCACCTATATGTATCTTCCATTATACTTTATGTGCATTAATGCCATCTTCCTTATCATTTTCAAACATCATCAAAACTCAACAGGATAAAGATCTCACCACAGATTTTCTGATAACTAATCTCTCTTCTCTACATCTTACTGGCAAACTTCTTATTTCATTTATCCACATTATATGTGATCCTTTCTAGCATTCTACAATTTTTGGGGATCCAATTTAAAACTTCAACTGTTCATCTACATCTATTATCGCATGTTCTACCAATATGTCCACCACAGCTTCATTTCAGTCTCATTGGTGTCAGAAATACATAATTGCTCTTCCACCCATGTACTTCATATATATATCTTTTTGTATGTTCCTATTATGCATTTCTTCATAATTCACTGAGTGGTTTGAAGTCTATTGTTCTTCCATTAAGTATCCAAGTCTCAGGCCCAAAAGTAGAAAATGATAAAACACATTATTTAAAATCTTCCTTTTATAACAGACATATTTCCATTAATATATTATTTCTTTCAAAAGCAACCCATCACAGTTTAATTCTATGAATAATTAATTGCCCCTTACATTTCTATCTGTATTAATAATCTGACCAAAGATTTGTAATATTTATTATAATGTCATCATTTTTCTGATAGACATTTTGTTATCATTTTATCACTTATAAAAGCTTGCAATCATATTTTAGCTACTTTCATGCGTTTTTTAAATCAAAAGATCACTCTTTTAACTGACAAATTATAATAACAATTCTCTCATTCTGCAGTGAAGATTGCATTATACTTAAATGACTAAATGAGATCATTTTTTCACCTGAAGTAGACATACTTTATCCATTTTTGAATGCTTTTAGAAATATTTTCTAATTGATATTATTATATTCTCTTATCTACAGAGAAGCTTGTATTATATTTTAATTGCTTTTTTATGTTTGTCAGGATATCTTTATTTTTTCTACCTAAAACAATACTACTCTGAAACATTATTTTTTTTTGCTTTTTTAAGAATAATAAATAATAATTTATCAACCCATTAGAGAACTTAGGATATTTATAAAAAACTTCAAGCTCTACCCCAGGTATAAACCATGATTAATGGTCATGAATAAACATTATACTTATCACTGCATGATAAGACTTATTTCAAACTGTTATTAAAAATTCAATGTAGAGGTATATACATTTGTATATCCTTTATTAAAACAGTTATCTTTAGAATCATCAACATGCTTTGTAGCTGTTACTTATTCTACTTAATTATTAAAATTTTGTTAAGACATGCTGAAAAATGCAAAAAATATAAGTTGCTTAGGAGGTCACATTATATTTATGCATTAGAAGTGATTTGCTCAAGGTTAAATTAATAGATCTTTATAGCTATTTATGTATCTTATTTAATTATTAAAAGTTTGTAAAGGCTTGCTCAGGAGATCATGTGAAATTTGAATAATCAAGGTTCAATCTATAAACCTTTATAACTGTTTCTTTATCCTATTTAATTACTAACTGCAAAATACAAAAAAATGTAATAGTTGCTCAAGATGTCAGATGATATATAGGCACCAATATTGTTTGATCAATGTTTAAGCCAGAAACTATTAGGTCTTATGTCTATTATTCTATTACCAGACTATAATACCAAGGATGCAAGAAATACTGATGATAGTCATCACATGTTTGGAGAATCTTCTTCTAAGAAACTCTTTTCATTCATTCAACTCATCAATGTGTTTTATTTTTAATAGAAATAAAAGTGTATTTTTGTACTATCATTAAATTTGTTTAACACATTTCGTTTGGATCCAGTGTGTGTCAATAAGAAGATGATTGGTGATTAGCTCTCTCTTCAAGTTTTCTGCAGCATGAATCTCTGAATCAAAAATCAATATATATGTTACATGACAACATAATTTAAACATTCACCGCTAAGTTTTAGGATACTAGCTTATAAGGATCATATATGAAATTAAATGTGATCGTTTGATTCATATTTTAACCTATAATGGAACAACCTAATATTAAATTTTGTTTTAACTAGGATAAAACAGTTATTAAAACATTTGATATGATTCACACCGTGTATGGCACTAAAGCTCACAAGCAAGTTTTCAAGATTTTGAGAGGGCAAGGAAATCATTCTAAATGATTTACAATGGTATAAAATTTACCCCATATTTTCATGTTGTTGCTGGATAATACATGAATTGATCAGAGATGCCACTGCAGGAAGTTTGGAGAAATAATCAATTACTTTTTTAATGGAGCATGCTATATATATATAAAATTGTAATGGAAACACTTAGGCACAAATTTATTTTATTAATAATCACTTGAAAATATGACTTTATCACAATTATTTAATTATATTAATCTTTTTAATGTATTCTTTGTCACTGCATGTTTTAAAATATTTTTCTATATACTTTACAGCGTTTTTGTAACATGTTTACAATATTAAAAAACAATAACAATTCTCTTTATATAGTAGTGCCACCCAATGCAAACCTTGTACATCAAAATCCCTATCTAATGCCTATTCTTCCAATACCCCCAGATTCGTTTCTAGCTTATGACTTTCATCAATGAGGTGTCTTGGATCTGAAACCTCTGCAACTAGGTCTTTGAATCTAATGCAATCCTCCAGAAGCCACCTTTTACTTTTTACTTAGACTATAATGTTATGAACCCAAATTGAAGACACACTAATGTTTTCAATACAAGTTCATTCATTTGTGTAGTTATACAGATCTGAACCCAGTTCAGTATTTATTCATTTTAGCGTCCTTGGTTTTTAATAACCATAGTCACCATCATTCTTTGGCCAGGAATGGCATTAAACCACTAAAACATCATATGATCACCTTTAGGTTTTTTTAATAACCATAATCATTTGGAAGTTTTGGTGGTACCCAACTAAAACATTATATGATCACTATTTCTTATGCTTACTGAAGCTACATACATATTAAATATACATATGCTTGCTTCATCATTCACTGTGGTTTAACTAAAGACCCTGAGTTCAACCGATCCTGAGTCCAACCACCGTGAATGTAGGTTAAACTAAATATAAACTTGAAAGTATTTAATAAAAAAATAATGCATTCAAGAAATTTTGGAAAATAGAGGTAAAGTTTTAAATTGTAGATAACAAAGAGAAATTCCTGGAATCGCAGAACTTATTAGAGAAAAGATTGTCAATTAGATAGCAATAATTAATTAAAAATTTCATTTAAAAACATAAGATAGCAAAACAATGGGATTAGAATACAAGATGGCCAACAAGTTGGGTATAAATTGAGAGATTGTCTTTTGTTCTCGCTCTTGTACTCGTGAAAGGTCTGCTGTGTGGGTTGTAATTTGCCATAAGAAAAATTTAACGTGTGCTGTAGTTCAAATGGCTGAGTAGACTTTCTCTCTCTTTCTCGGCATGTCCTGTTTGCTGGAGCCTACGTGCCAAAAAAATCTTGCCTGACCCAAGGTCTGCTGCTATTAATGGATACCCAGGGTGGAAAGTCAATAAAAATAGAAAGATAAACGAAATTCTAATAAGCCATCAGTACTAGCTGTGGACTAGAATATTTCTAGGGCTATCTAACTAAAGACATACGCATTTCAAAAATTACCGGTAACATAAATTTTGTATTAGTGTTCGATTCACTTTATAATATTATAATCAATGAAAAACGTATACATACATTTACTTTATATATATATGTATGTGATTTAAGTTGTTTTAAAAAATATTATTAAAAGTTACTGTTAAAAATTTTGATTTCTTTTCTCGTATAATGGCGACTCATCTAGATTCCTAGACAAGTAAATATTTTAAAAACCAGGCACATTTTTACAAACCTGGAGATTAATTGTAAGTATAGGGGATTTGCACTCAGATTTGCAAGCACCCTCCATCTATCCACACTATCTCATCCAATTAATACACATGACCACTCACATGTAGAAAAGATAAATAATCACCAATATATGTATTTCATGCTAAAACAGCATTCATCAGTTGGTCTATCATTTCCCACACATATATATAATCAGTGCTCAGTTTAAATTAAGATAGCATATCTTCATACTTTAATGGACAGGCTTCAATCTACTCCAACTCTTCAGCCATCCACACCACTGAAAATCTGATAATGAAAACCCAAATCCCATGCTGATGCCAATATTATTGCCATATCCATGTTGACCTCAAGTCACACTGACCTCTCATGTATAGGATCTTATTCATTTAATAACATAGAAGAGGAATGGCAGGATACAAGCTTGATGTGTATGTGTGGGAGATGATAATCTAGACCAACTGGTGAGTGCTGTTTTAGCATGAAATACGCATATTGGTGATTATTTATCTTTTCTACATGTGTGTGGTCATGTGTATTAGTTGTAAGAGATAGTGTGGATAGATGGAGGGTGGTTGAAAATCTGAATTCAAATCCCCTATGCTTATCGCTAGACAAGATAATTTGACACTAGAGTTTGGTCGCTTTTGTACGAATCTCAAAGTAGAATGATAAACATGTTTTATCATTTGTTTATATATATATTATTTTACCTCAGTGAGAAACGGCAGAAACGCAAGGATCATTCTAAATTAGATTAATGTTGTTATTATTATTTGTTATATAAAAAAAAACAAACAATAGATCGTTCTCATTTCAGTTTACTTTAAGAAAAGCCAAAATAACTGAAACTAAACTCAGCTTATATATTTTTTTCAATTTCTCATTTTGCTTTTCATCTGAATTATAATCACATATGCGTATATATGTAGTCATTTAATTAAAGTGAAATAATTTACAATAAATGTACATATATTTTTTAAGTGGGAAAAGGAGGGAGTGTTTATATAATCAAGAAACGCTAAAGAAGTTTCATTAACAAGGTGGGTAGAGTTGGTTAGAAAGAGTTCGTATCCTTTTATTAAGCCACTATTATTCATATATATATAAACGATTATATAAAGACCGATAATATAAGGGGGATTTCTTTTTAATCTACTAAGTTTTACATCTCGTAAGAGCTTGGTAGCATTAGAATTTAGATATCCGTATTTAATTTCAGGCTTGATTTTTTTTTAAACGGATTATCATTCCGTTTTAATCTTTCGTGTGTTACTTGGCGAGTCGGAAATACCTTTTGAATTGTGTCTTACTTCTATCTCCATATTGGTGGGCTGATCTTACAGTTGTCTCAGGATAAGATATTAGTGATTGGACATAAGCGTTATGCTCTATTTCTTAACTCGGACCACGCTCTGCACACGAATTCCTTCTTACCCTACTATGTTTTAGGGTCGGAGCGCTATCCAGGCTCCTTTCGTACTACACCCCTCCTCATATAGAAAAATATATCTGGAAAAGTGCTTGTCAAAAAGGAGAAAAACGAAGTGCTGAGTAACTCTTTTTTTCTTTTCCATACGTCAAAGCATCATCCGGGAAGCGAACCTGCGATAACCGTCTGCAAGCAACTGCTTGCTTACAAGGCGGCTGCGCTGACCTTTCGGCTACCGATGCTTGACCGAGTAACACATTTAGGTAATAAATTTGTTTTTGTTTTTTAAGCCTCTCTTCTATGCTCAAAGCACTATGCAGGAAACCTAATGATGTTGGTGATACAAAAAGGAAGAAAGGGGGTTCAAATTTCAGTTATATGCTATGTTTTCATAATAGCTCAAAAATATCCATTTAACTAGCATTTCCATAATTTTTTTTTTGTTTCTCTGCCACCTCTGAGTGATTCTTTTGTTCTCTCTCTCTTCCAAAAGTCATTAATTCTATGTAATGTAATGTAATTTGCAAACTAAAACTGATGTTTACTACCTATCTGTAGATAGTGTCAGTCCATTGGTGCTCTCATATATTGACAGCCTCTTTAGAGACTAATTTTGTGATTTCTTTTATAGATAATAAATTTCATTTCTTCTTTTGTGAACAATAAATATTTTTGTATTATTAATACATCCACATACCACTTTTTATTACTTGTAAATTCCCCTTTGGGATCTCATCTCTTTCTGACCACTGGGCATACATAAAGAATAAATTCTAGTGAGGTTTGGGAAGTAAGTCACTTAGTAGCAATTTGGAGGAGTAGATAAGGTTCAAACCCCCTCTACCTGCATCTCTTGGTTAGGTTAAAGCAGATCTACTTTTCATACCATTACATTATCCAAACTATTAAAATAGAAACAACCCTGTCCATAGAGTAGTGCAAATCAGTGCAAACCTTAGTAATCAATGGATGTTAGAAGGTTTATGCATCAAAATTCCTATCTAGTGCCTATTCATCAAATATCTACGGATTAGTGTTTAGCTTGTGCCTTTCAACAATGAAGATCCATGGATCTGAGAGCACTGCACTTAGATCTTTGGATCTAATGCAACCCTCCAGAAACTAACTTTTACATTTTAGTTAACTATAAAGCTTTGAGCCCAAAGTTAAAACAGTAATATTTTTCATTCAAGTTCATTCACTTATATAGTTATATACATATGAATTCAGATCAGTACTTATACATTTGGTGTCTTTGTTGTTTTAATAACTGTAGTTACCACCATCTTTTGGTCATGATTTAGATGCAATGCTCTCCAAGACACTTCACTGATTAATACCAAAATTAAAAACTAGTCTAGGGATATTGGATAGATAGACACTAGATAGGAATTTTGGTTCACAAACCTTCTAGCATCCATTGATTACTAGGTCTTGCACTGGACAGCATTATTGTACGGAGAGAGTTGCTACTGTTTTAACAGCTTGTATAAATGTAAGAAATGGTGATAATGTGATGTTATAGTAGTATAACACTAATCCTGGCCAAAGGATTACTATAGTTATTAAAAAACCAAAGGCAACCACAATATATAGATACAGAACTAGGTTCAGATTTATATGACTATACCAGAGAATAATTTTAAATTGAAAACATTAGTGTGATTTTGGTTTAGATAGCTCAATAGTTAACTAAAATGATAAAACATGATCATTGGATGGTTGCATTAGATACAAAGATCTAAGTGTAGTTCTCTCTAATCCAGCTCATCAATGATGAACACCACAAGATAAAAAGTAATCTGGAGATAATGAATGAGTAGGCACTAGATATGAATTTTGATGCACAAACCTTCTAGCATCTAATTACTTGCACTGAGTGGCATGACTTTATGGAGAGAGTTGCTACTGTTTTAACATAAGAAATTGTGTTATGTGATGTACATTAATGGTTTAATATTAAAAAACATTAGTCAAACAATAAAAAACAGGCTGGAATCGATTGCAGATGAGTTTACAACTACAAATAAAATGAAAATAGAAATACAAATAATATTTAATAAGAAAATATAAAAAATAACATAAGAATTTGATTAAAATAGTTTTTAAAGATAAATAAATAGTAGTGATTGAATGATTTATTGTTGAAGTTTCATAAAATGTTCAAACACGGAAAGTGGTGGAGTGGGGCCGTTATTCTTGGAACTTGAACTCTAGAGTTAGATATTGAAACAGTCAGATATGTCTATCCTACTGTTTCACCTACTATATGCTATAGTAGTACTTTTATTTAGTACCTATATACCCAAATCCTCGTATATCAGGCTAATTTTAAAATTAATAATAATAGATATGTATGTGTGCGTATGTATATAAATAATTAATCAACTCATATGCACACATATATATTACTGTTTACTAAATAAAGGTAAATCTTGATGTATGTGTAACCGAGATATAAGTACACCTGGGTCTTGTTTTATGCGATAGATAGGTTCCTCAGAAAATGCGCGCAAATGAAATCGCGCAAAAATAGACGTAACTTACATTGAAAAAGGGGGGATGCAGTCTGTGATTTTTTAAAATTCGTGTAAAAGCAAAGCACCAACGTAAAATTACTTTAAAATTCACGCAAAAAAAAAATAAGGAAATAAAATATGACTAATAAAAAATTTCAAATTTGAAAAAAATTGATACAGGACAAACTTTTTTTAACTATAATATTTAATTTTATTCAAAATAATATATTTTTATGCATAATTTACAGTACAGTAATTTACATTTTTTTATACACATTTTAATTATTATTGCTATTTGCCGAAAAACACGTTCGTTTGTAAACTGGTAAAAAATCAAATTTTTCACAAGAGGAAATACAACTAACGCCAACTTCACACTCATGTTGTATCAATGGTTTTCTAGTGACAACGTAATTAGTAATTAATCTTTGAGACGATAATTTTATTAATTGTTTATGAAGCTCGCAATATCCAGACATATAACCATTTAGCTATCATTGGAATTTAAGAGCACGTTAATGATTAGTGTCATTAATATGAAAATAATAATTGATTATGTTCTTTTTTAAAAAGCAAAAACAGAATGTGATTTAAAATTCAAAATTAACACGCACAATGTTTGAACAAATTTACATTATAATCTTGTAAAATTTAACGTGTGTATACATAAAATGTGGAAATCGTGATTTTAATTTCATTATTGCATAAAATCTTACTATTATAAAGCACTGAAAATATTGAAATTACTAAGATGAAAGTCGAATTCCAATAATGTGCTATTACTTTCAATATAACGTAAGTGCACAAAATTTATTATTTAAAGTAATAGCACATTATCGGAGGTTGACTTCCGGTGAAACACGAATCGCGTAACTTCAAAATCGTGTTAAATAAGTCCGCGTAAAAAGGGACCCAGGTGTATATGCAGAGAAGAAGAAATAGTGTGACAGATTTAAACATTATAAGTTTTCTTTATTTAATTAGTTTTATAAATGTAATATTGTTAAATTATTTTATAAATAATATTTGAAATTATATGCCTGCATATATATATATTTAAATTCTGTTTACGTGTTACACATATATAATAAAGCATTGTTAAATTTCATAAAAGTACTAAAAATTTCAGATTTTTTTTTCTAAAGGAATATATATATAATTGATTCATCTCGCTATATTTTGACCTACTTATAAAGTTAAAAACAAAAGTAGATTTTGAAGTGGAGTGAAAGAAATTACATTGACCAAAGCAGGTAAACAAGTCAATAACAGCAGGAGTCACTCCCGTGTCAAAAGGTAGTAAACTAACTAATTAGAAAGATGAATATGAAATTTAAGACATAATTAAGAATTAGAAAGAAAAACATGTGATTTTGGTTTTCACTTTATTACAGGTAGTTAATAAAGAAAACACATGTGACTAAAGTAAAAAGAAAGGGGGAGGAAAGGTATAAAAACTATTGCAGCCATTTTGTAAGGGTGGAACTATTATTAAAATTATTACGACCAGATTGGTAGAATGGTTAATAATGAAAATTTTTGGCTAAGAGTTTGGTAAAAGACTGGCTCTCCAGAGCATTAATAATGAAAATGTTTGGCTAAGAGTTCGGTAAAAGACTGGCTCTCCAGAGCCCGAAGAGAAGTCTACAGTATGGAGAACAGGATGACCAATGCCCATACAAGTAGCAGCAAGTTCAACCTCAACTGTGAATAACCATGCCTAGGAAAGATGCCTGAGAAAAGGACTTAAACCAGTAAAATTTCTGCAATTTTAAAATGAACTTTAAACTAAATCTCATAACCTATTAAAGCTAGCTCAAGTTATTATAAATGGCCAATATAATTTAAAGTAATGTATTTCAAACCTTTGAATAGTAATTCTTAAAGTAAAATGTAACTTTTGTAATATTATTTGGTATCGCAAATATTGCTGATTTAAACTGATCGCATATAATTTAAACTAATGTATTTCAAACTATCAAATTACTGATTCACTAACTAAAATGTAACTTTTGTAAATTATTATTTGATATCATAAATCTTGCCTGATTTAACATAATTTAGTCAACTGATTAAATCGGATTTAAGCCGAGTTAAAATAATTTATTAATATCTTAATTTTGTTTCTTAGCACTAAGTAAAGAAAGCCAAAGCTTAGATTTCACTTACGTGAAATCTTAATTATAATTTTATATGTTTTTTAGTTAAGTCTATGCCAATATTATTTTCAATTATTTATTTATATGTTTATGCTATGTTGATTCAGAACGGGGTTTACTCACATTTAAGTTAACTAGTGAGAAATGATTAGAGGTTCTCACATAAGAATAATTTGCATTTATAGTGCACACCCTAAACTCCCTTATGAAACTAGTAAATAAAGCTTAGTTAGGTGTATAATTAAGCGATTACAAATGAGTAAAAATAGGTTTGTGTTAGGTTGTTAATATTTAGCTGAAGTGATTAAATGCAGCATAGAATTAGAATTTAATCTTATAAATATCCCAGAATATGATGTAGTCCTCCTTGTATATCTATAAATGCCTATATGGATAGCTTAATAAATTAGATTCGTTATATTTCTTTAATAGCATAATTATAAATGCTAATTTATGAACTGATCTATGGTGGTTCTATAGAAAGAAACTAATGTTTTGCATCTCAATTTTATATGTATTAATGTAGTCAGCAGGGCGAATGTGTTTTTAAGAAGTGCACACGTGCATTTACCTATTGCTGTATATTATTTCTTGAATGGGCTTCCAGTTTTGATGACCATCCCATATCTTAGTTCAGACAGCTCTCGTTCCATAATGGGTTTGATTTTAAGGGTCATCCTATTACCTCCGCTTAAGACTGGATCAGAAGCATCCACGTATCCTGATATAGCTGTTCGATCACCCGGACTAAAAATGTCTCTTTCACTTTCACAGCAATGGGCTCAGTAGAAAAAGGAACCAGTTACATGGTAACAAATCCTATAAGCAAGGGCACCTTCGAAACGCACAGACTAAGATTGTATGTTTTATATATGCTTTAGTATCTGAAGTCTTACTACCCACCATCAGTTCATCCCTCCATAATAATTTTTATTTCAGCTTTGATCTGAAACTGAATCTGGTTTTGTAAACTTATAATCTATATAGAGAATTATGTACTGATCAAATAAATTATTAATTATAATTGATGATGATCACTTCTGCAGATTAATTAAGGCAAATCTAAGTGTCAAAACATAGCATAAATAGGGCATAGTTAATCATGAGCTAAACTTGAAATAAATCTGTATTACCATAATAATAGAGTTCATAAAATGTAACTTGATAAACTTTATCATCATCACCTGAGAGTGAGAGAAAATAATAATTGCGTAAATTAAAACAGCCTGTAACCTTAAATTTAAACAAAATGTAGCTTTATTTAATCATCACCTGCGAGTGAGATCAAATCTAAATCCTTAAATTTAAACAAAATGTAACTTTACTTAATCATCATCACCTGCGAGTGAAGCCCATTACTAAATGTGTAAATTCAAATAACTTGTAAATTATTCTATCATCATCACCTGCGAGTGAAACAAAATTGTATCATTCAATTGTTTTATTTTATTTTGCTTTATTGCTTAAATTTTAAATTTGTTTAAATATAACTCTGCTTAATGTCTAAATGCTCATTATTCATTAGTTAGTTATTAATTGTTTGAATATTTATGAATCACAGTCTAAATTAATGATGTCTGTTAGTTGAGTCACACCTATATAACTATACTTTGGTCATGCCAATTTATATCATAGTCTCATGTTTCCCGATGCCCTATGCCGGCACGCGAATTGAGAAAATACTAGTGTGGCCTCATATATGTCATCCGTAAGGTAGTAAATCTTTGAGTGTTGGTAAATTAACTGAGATGAGATTGGATTCGGGGTCTCAACAGCGATCAGCCTTGGTGTGATTTGCTAAAACTGGATTTTGTTGCGCGCGAATGTACAGATATGACGGTTACAATATTTTACCATTACACTAAATCATAATGAACAATATAAATAAATTACCACATACTAGTGAAAAAAATTGTAAACGAATGAAAAAAAAGAATCAATTATGGATTGAGATAATGCTGATCTTTTAAAAATAAAGCAAAGGAGTTGGAAGGTGATATTTAGGTAGAAATGTGAAACCTAACTATTGCCAGGTGATAACTACTGAATATAACATTGCAGAAAATAGCGTAATATGACTGTAGATTATCTAATATATGTATGCTAGTTTATGTTTATATAAAATGTCATTTTAACATTGCTTTGCGAAATCATATTATAGTATAAACAGTTGTACATTTGTTCTTTTAACATCTAATCTCTACAGCGTAGCATAGTTCTTTTATTTTCAAATTATTTCCTGTTACTAAATCTCTAATTATAGAATACATTTGTTTAAACTACATGTTAATAATAAACACAGTTTTCCTCCCATTAATATTAAAAAAAATAAAAATTAAACGTTGATAGAGACAAACCAATACTTGAAAAATAAAATCCTCCATAAATAAAGAATAAATATTAAAAACGTTTTTGATAATTCTAGGAAATATTCTAATATAGCAATTAGATGAATAATAAAACAGTGTTTCTAAAATAATGACGCACTAGCTATAAACTTTTAATTACGCGGTCAAAATGACTGTTTTGAAAGACTGTTTTGATTGATATGAAGCTTAAACTGCTCTGATTAAATTATACCTAATATTTTGTATCTTCTGAACAAAACCTAACTTTATTATATATGCGCACACTTCTCAGAATCAGATGAAATAATAGTTTCTAAACATGCATGTATATAAAACTTAGGATGCTTGAAGAATGTTGAGAATGGATAAGTTGATTAGAGAATAGAGAATTAGAGATGTGGAACATGCATATGAGTAGTAAAAAAAATAATTTGGAGTTTTATAAAAATATAAAATATGAAAGAATATATAACAACACTAAGAAAAGTTTGTTGTTACGTGGAGCAATGGCAGGAGTTTTAGATACAGAGAAGAAAACTAAAATGGAATAACAATTTACTTTGTTTGAGAAAGGATTGAACATTTATATGTGTAGGATGTCAAAAAAAGTTCAGGGTAAATTATATGGTGGGTGATAGAAATTTAAAAGTGAAGCGAATGAAAGAGAGGTTTTTTAAAGATTTTTTTGACTAGGGTCATTATAATGAAATCGTCGAATAAGGAGGCAGGGATTAATGGAACTAATGTGATAGGAGAGGGAAAAAGAACTACAGTTAGAGAAATAAGGAGTTTGGAGAAAGAGAATAATTAACTTGGCTACTAGGAATTTGGGCCATATGCTTATGTTTAGAAACTTCCGGCTTCGCTTAAGGAGAAGCAATTTAACATCACACCACAAATTATTAAACCAATTTCAAGTGCATTCAAAATAAAAAGGACTGCAGTTTAAAATTCCATTTATGCTGAAAGATTGATGTGAATGATAATATTTTTTTAAAAAAAACATTATGTAGGTCTATATAAATAGTTTATAACAACTTTTAAATATCCATTGCAGAATAAGGATTATGTTCAACAGTTCCACAGAAAATCGATAAAGGTGAATATCTTCTAGTGAAGGTTTACCAAGCTTATCATTTACTGAGTAGTGAGAATATGAATGTTTTTTTCTTTTTCTTTTACTCTTTAACTAAAAATAGCTAAATACCCATTTGCTAACCAATATATATATATTTTTAACTTTATTAGTAACAAAATATTTACAAGAATTAGTATATTTACATTAAGAGCTTTTTACATTTTTTTTTTATAATTTTTAATTTCTTAGATGTTTTTAGAATATAATGATTTGAAACAAGATGATTACTATCATGGCATTAATGAGCAACTAAGGAATACATTGCTTTGCCATCTTTTTTTTGTGACATTACTAGGTATATATTTCTGAGCATAAAGATAAGTGTTATACCATTCTTTGTTATTTTTTTTAAGTACATTGTATTTTTTGTTATCTAATATTACAGCACAACGGGCAAGCCATATTGTTCTCAAAGTGTGAATAATTAGATTGAATACGGACCAGCTGCCTAAAAAAAAGCCTAATTGATTTTTTAATTTAGGCTTTATTGGGTTTGTTTACTTTTCTCAGTCAAATTCGAACCTGGTTCATGGTGCAACAAGCAAGCATGCTACTTCAATGCAAGAAATTCTTTTCACATACCACAAACACACACACTCACTCACATATAGGTGATTTAATAGAGATTATGATTATATATTAAGATTAGATGTAAATTTTTAATTTATTTAGCCGGTATATATATATATATATAATCCCCTGATATTCTGCCAATATTAGTAATATGAAAAACACTATAACAGAGAGCAAAACAAATTAAATAGACTTAGCATACGTTCTATGCATGACAACAATAATTATGATGCTTAGGCTTCAAAAGTATACTCGTTCTATTTAATTTGTTTTGTTCTCTGTTATAGTTTTTTCATGTATATATATATCACCAATCAAATCCAAAAATTTATCAGAGTTCATGATAAATATTATTTTAAGTTACTATAGGCTAACTATTCTTATAACTACATATTAGAAGTTAACTTCCACAGCTTAATTAAATATAGTACTAAATCTTTGCTTATATTTAAATTAAAAACTTGCTTCTGTTAAAAGAATATGATGTTGAAATATGCTTAGTACATATGACATGAAGAAAAATGATTATCTTGAAAACAGCTGTGAAGTTTTTTTTATTTTCTCATCTTTCAACTCATTACAAAAATAATAGTCGTTATATGTATATATATATCTTTTATTCACAGTAAATGGATATATATAATAAAAACTTTTATGGAGTTAAATATTACATAATCACAATTGAATTAAGTAAAAACATCTCATACAGACTATACCTAAATATGTGTATGATCTTTTCTCCCATTGTGCTATCTGTATTGTCCTCCACTCCTGCTTTCTCTTTGTCAGATGACTGCAAGTGCAAAATGATTTTTATAATTACAATCTCAATTCTTAGTCAAATTTAAATTCACACTAATGTAAACAAAACTTTATTTAGTGCAAGGGATGTATATCATGTGATTGATTTAATAACTTGTATTACAAATATTATATAATGAGTGTGCCAATAGCTCTTAACAAACTTTTCAGAATATCCCTATCCTCAGACCAGTTTCTAGCTCTGACATTTGTCAATGAAGTGCTAGGGTATTTAAGCATTAGATTTAAAATACCAGGTCAAGCCCAGCACTTTACCTAATGGTTAATAGTAGAAAATCTGAAATTTTCAGACATTCATATGTTTTCAAATCATGCTACCTGTCTTAAATAGCCATATGGGACTGAACTGTGTTCAGATACACCATATATTAATAGCTTTAGCAGTATAAAATTTTCAAAGCCTTAAAAGCAATAATAACAATGCAATAAATCAATTATATCATGTGATTTAATTTAATAAGCTTGTATTATAAATGTTATATAATGAGCATGCCAATAGCTCTTAACAAGCTCACTGATAAAATCCAGAGCTAGAAACTGGTCTGAGAATGGAGATATTCTGAAAAAAACTTGTTAAGAACTAATGGCACACCCATTATACATTTGTAATACAAGCTTATTAAGTTATGTAATATATGACTTGATTCATTGCAATTATTGTTATTGCTCTTAAGGCTTTGGCAATTTTATATTGCTAAAGTTATTAATATATTATACCAGGTCGAACTGCAGAAACTACTTAATTATACGTATATATAAGTTTTGGCCAGTTTCAAACTCCTTCCTAATACATTTATAATCTTATAAATGTTACGTGGATGAACCAGCACGTTCGAGCAAAATAGGAGATCTTATTGATAGCTTTAACTATCAACAATGGCCCATCTTGGCTGCTAGATTCAAACCCCTACTATCCAAATACTTTATTTGTTTCGGGATAAACCCCAGGGCGCCAGCTAGTCTGATGACTAACGTATTCGGCAGTAGGCTCATAATCCAGTGCTCGAAACTTTCCCTAAAACTAGCTCAGTCTAATTTTAATTCAATAATAAAATTATACAAAATTTGTGGTGGAACGAATTAATAAAAAGGTTGGTAAAAAGAATTGATTGACAAATAAAGTTTAAGTTTGAAGACATTTTATTTTAATTAACATTAATTAAGTTTAAAGATAATTTATTACCCAACATTAATTGACTAAATTTAAACATCTTTATAAATCTAATTTAACACACGCACATTTTTTAAAGTAACACATTATAACATATATCTGGTGAAAAGCATAAATAATATGTGACATCATTAAATTATCTCACATTCACACACACGCACATAGATAGTTCATTTTATGCATGCTTAAGAGTTCAAATTACTTTACTCGGTAGGATTGACGAATTACAGCGGTGGCTACTACGTATAAATGATAATAAATAAATGTTTACCTAGGATTTTTGGAACATGGATATTGCTTGTTGTTGGCTGCTTCTGCTGCTTCTGATGGATTATATCTAACCGGTTAGATTTGGACATTTCTTGAAGAGATTTTATGTGAATCCATTGGCTTTATTCTTGAAGACAGTTGAACATTTGACGGAAGATTTCTGAGTTGTTATGCAGACATTATTTCACAGGCAGGTTTTGATGATCTTGTTGGACCAAAAAAGCTGAAGCACAAGTGTATATTTCCAAAAGCTGCTCAGCAATGCATTTTTGTTTCTGAATACATAATAGAAATGCAGTTATCTCAACTGAATCAAGACTGTCACTGCAAACTAGACTGAAAACACTGAACTCCCGATAAAAATCTGGCTATTTATGTATCCGAATTGTTTTCATTTTAATATCCTCCAGCAATAGGTGCAATAGGTGTTGTCAAAATTCCATTAGTAATTAATCCTACTACGTGTTTTTGAAGACAATTTAATTAGTAGTAACTTTCATAAATGTATTGTTTTATATCTTTAATTAGTATCCCACTGCTGGTATAGTTTTTTTAAATCTTTATTTAACTCAATAGCTATCACTGTGTTTTCCAAATATAATTTTTTTTAAACTTTCATTTACATATTTTTTTTTATATTATTCTAACATGCATACATTTATTTACACTCACACGCACATATATAATTTATTATAATAAGCTTGAATGAAAAGAGATTTTTTAATTTTGAATTACTTATTTTTACGAATACTAATTTAGAAAAACTTTACT
The DNA here is from genome assembly GCA_028023455.1 of Epiperipatus broadwayi. NCBI lineage: Eukaryota > Metazoa > Onychophora > Udeonychophora > Euonychophora > Peripatidae > Epiperipatus > Epiperipatus broadwayi. The sequence continues at coordinate 879,875 of JAQFVV010006525.1, forward strand.
TTCTTTTCTAACACTCTTAGTTTGACTTTAAGAAAAACCCCTTCCAACTTTTAATCTTTTAATTTCTATTTTTTTTCTAACTCTTTTACGAAAGATTTTAATAATAAAAAAAATTTTTTTTAGACAAAATTATTTTATATACATGTGCCAATTTGGCCTTGGCACATAGTGTATCTGAACTTAGTTTAGTTTCATATGGTTATTTAAGTGAGGTAGCTGGATTTGAAGACATGGATGCAAAAAATTTCAGATTTTCTACTTAATAGTTAACCATTAGATAAAGTATTGGGCTTAACCTGGTATTTTAAACTTAATGCTTGAATATCCAAGCACCTCAATGATGAAGGCCAGATCTAGAAACTGGTCTGAAGATAGAGATATTCTGAAAAAATTGTCATGAGTATTGGCACACTCATTATATAAAACTTTATTTAATACAGCTAACAAATAATCAATATAAAATAAAAGCTGTTTTTTCTCATTTTAAAAATCTTGTGATTAATTAAATATGTAATTGTTAATAAATGCACCATTTTCAAATTAAATTTAAGACAATGGAAATGGTTTCCTATTTTTCTATGCTACCAATATCAGTTATACTGGCTTCTTCTTTTTACCAAAATGCCTGCAAGTACAAAATGACTATTTATACTTGCAATGTCAGGTCATTTAAATTTGTAACAGATGTAAACAAAGCCACATTTAATGTCTTTGATGATTGATGATAGAAAAGGCTGTGATGAATACATCTACTTATTGCTTATGTTCATGACAAACAATATCAGTAAGTATTTCTTTCATTAGTTGGCCAACATTTCAGAAAATTATAAATGAATAGTTTAACATTAATCATGTCCTTATTTGAGCACTAATTACAGATGCCTGTGTTTGGAAAGCTCAAGATAACAGATAGATCCAACTGGCACCACCCAAAAAAGGTCAGAAGTCATCCATCTGAAAAGATGAGGTAAGTCTAGAAATTTTTTTTCTAATAGTTTAATTTCAGATTGGTGTATTCTTCACTTATGGATAGTTTTGCATTATTAGAGACCACATGACTAGTTTGCATTCATTTCCATAATCTTCAATAGACAAACACAAAATTGCTATAATTTGAATATTTTGCAGTACAGGTTTTGCAAATCCACATTATAAATTTCAAAATTATTACAGTAACAAGAAAATTTTCCCTTTACATTTCTTTTTTGCATATTTAAATCTTTTTCTTCCAAATAAAAAAGTAATTCTAAATAAAACCGTAAAATTATCATGACATCTATTAATTACTATAGCTGGATCTAGATGGCACTATCATTTGAAATGAGTTGCTACTATTTTTAATACCTCTAAATAATTATAGAAAGATGGTTTCACAAAGAAATCATAGGAGAGAGATATTTTAATCCAACAACCGCCAGGAGTTGATGAGATACTGAGTTACACAATAAAAATATAGAAAAAGGGGCTAAGAAAGATACTCTGCTTCCTTCATAAAGAAATCTCTTTATATTTTCATGATGCATTTTTTCATTCATTTACATTTAGGCCATCTTTTCTTTCCATCTTTTTCACTATAAACAGATTCTTTCAATGTTACTTATAGATCTGCTAACTTTAAGAGTCTATTTAAATTTTTAGATGTAACCTATTTAATTCTATCCTCTTAGAGTATATAGGGTCAACCAACTTTCTGATTTGATGGCTCTTCTTTTTATGGAAATGTGTAGACCTGTACCTATCACCCACTTTGTGCTTAGCCAATATATTTATTTTCTCAATCAGATAAATACATTCCTACATTGACCCACTCTTCTTCATCATTTTGAAGATGTCATATAACAAAAAATTAGTATTAGCATCATTCTCCCAAATTTAGCTGAACAAGAATAGCATTGTTTCCTCAAGTAATTTGATATGACTATTATCATGAATCAGGTATGGCAAAACAAATCATGCACACTGAAGCATTATCAAGAATGTTATATCAGGCATTTAAACTTATAAGGACTAAGAATGATGTATTTCAAAGCTGTAAATTATGTATCTGTTTATCTGGCATAATGCAATGAATAATATACCAGTAATTGATCATCTGGGAAAACTTAAATAATATAAAATTTCTTAATGTTATGTAAATTTCCATAAGCTGTGTATGGCCATATTTGCAACTAGCCTATTAATAACATCATCCTTATATTTATCAATCAAAATTGGCTCTTTAATTTTTCTCTTTTTATGATTCCTTTCTTCCATTAATATTTTTATTTCATTACTATTAAATGTAAACCTATAATTACAAATTTTTTCATGGTCAAAGAATACTGAAGCTGTATTAAATTGACTATTTACATTATTTTTAATTTGATTATATAATAATTGATGCTTCTTCAATATTTTTTCCCACAGAAATCTCGATTCATTGATATATAATTTTTGACATCCACATGAAATCTGATAAATTATATTACTTCTTTGCAATTTAGGAATTATACTCTTAGAATTATTAATCAATCGATTAACATTTGGAGGTTCATAAAATGAAATATTATACTTTTCTTTAAATACATTCTTAATTAATTTAGATTGCCTGTTACTTATAAATGGTATAGATATTCATTTTTTATTATCTAAGGTAACATTGCAAACCTTCTTATTATTATTAAATGAATTTACTGTACACAAGATTTGGTTTTTATCATAACCAACCTTTAAAAATTCATTAGCAAAGAGTTCAATATTTAAATTTTTATCACTCTTATATTTACATAAGTTATCATTACGATGCAAAAACAATTTCAGACTTGCCATTTTATGCATCATTGGAACACGTGATTTAAAATGAATATATCTTCTTTCTCCAATAGGTTTAAAAATTAATTTATAATTTAAATCGGTAGCATCTCTACATATTTGTAAATCTAAAAATTTTATTTTTTCATTTTGATCATTCTCAATAGTCCATTTTAAATTGTTTAAATTATTCAGATTATATAAAAGAACATCGATAATGTCTTTAGGACCACTAACAAAAGCATCATCAACATATCTAGTATAAATTTTAATATCTTCAAAATTATAAGAATTAAATATAATATTTTTATATTTTGACAATGTAAAGTTATAAATTTGTGCAACCATAGGTAATCTCATTGGCCATCCTTTACCCATTTTATAAAACTTATCATTATATGTTGCAATAATATTATCACTTATAAATTTTAGTGACTCAATAATAAAATTTATCAAATGTTTATTTACAAACATATTAATTAGTTCAATTTCAATTAAACTTATAGATTCAAGATGATCAAATGATCTATATAATTCCGTTACATCCAATGAAGCTAACAAATCATTATCATTTATTTTTATACTTTTAATTCTATCAACAAATTCATAAGAAAATGCAATTGTATATTTTCCAAAACCCAACATATCTTGTAACAATTTACCAATATATTTAGCTGTTTTATACATAAATGATCCACCGAAATCGATCACCAATCTAAGAGGATTTTCTGATTTTTGAAGTTTAATATTAGCAAATATTCTTGGGCATATAGACATAGATGTACAACCATCCATAAAATGACTTTTAGCCTTCTTTAAAATACTACTTATAAATTTCACACATTGACCCTCCATGTTATAACTATCAATAATATCAAATCCCAATTTACTCATTTGTGTTTCAATTTTATCATTATATGCATCTTTTTTAATAAAACACATTTGTAAACCTTTATCTTCTTTCAAACATTTATTTTGCTCCATTCTAAGATTTTTAAATTCAGAAATGCCATAATTCCATGACCGATCATATCTATTAGTTTTTATTTTATATTTAGAAATCTCCTTAATAATATTACTACAATCTTGTAAATTCATATTATCATCAAAAACGTTCTGCATTGATGCAATCAATTCCATATTATAATCTTTCTATACACTTTCTACATACTTTGAACCATATTGTAAAACATATTTTTGTGTAAAACTAATTTTTTCATCTGTTAAATTCACGTAATTATCATCATAACTATTTAGATAATAACAATTATATAAAGAGTCAATTTTCTTATCAAATTTCTTAATCCAATTTTGTCAACTCTTTTTAAATCCAACTTGACAATGTATATAAAATGCATTCCATTGATCCCATTCATTCATATCTATTAAATGTTCAATAGCCGTTAAATATTTTTAATGTCATAAATTTCTTTTTTACATTGCCTTATTATATTGTTCAAAATAATTGATTTAATTTTAAATATATTATTTGAAGAAACTATATATATATATATCAATGTAAGTCAAAGAAAAGAGGGAAATGTTTTCACTTATATTATATCTAGATATTGTATTCTTCAATATGTTATTTTGTGTTAAATTGTGATTATTTGTTTTATTTACTTTGTTTAATATTAATAAATTAATTATTAAGTCAATATTGGGTGTTCAATTTTTCTGCTCATTTCAATTCAAAGTAAATATAAATTATTTTGTGTTGTCTGCTTTTTCTACTATATGCAATTTACCTTGAGAGTTTAAGAGATATGCTGTAGGGAATTGTAGATGGATGTCACTATAAGAATTCTTATAAAGTATTCTTTCTCTAAAAGTAGCGCAAAAAATCCATATGATTTGGACATTATAAAAATGCTTTATTAATAGCAAAATTTTCTGATCCTTATAAGGATTGATATGAAGAGGGTGATCAGGAATTATAACAAATTATTTGTAGATAAATTGATATTTAGATTTAATTAACTATAAACAATATTTACAGTTGATATTCCTAATCTTCAGAAACATTCTAATGAATTTAAATTAGAACTTACAAATCGGTTTCAAGTATTAGTAGATTTTGAACATGATTCAGATTTGAATGAAATTAATATGAAAATAACTGATACACTTTTAAAAACTGCAACAAAAATAGCTGGTAGAAAAAAGCAGCAATTGACCAATAAAATTTCTACTGAGACTAGAGAATTTATGAAGAAAAGAAGGAATATGAAGATATAGAAAAATGATGCATTAAAAAAAATTGAATATCTCGAATTTTGTAAAATGGTGCGGAAAAGAGTTGAAAATGATATAAGAAAGTATAACTGTGAACTAGCAAGGAAAGCTGTAGAAGAAAATAAAAGTCTTAAGAATGTAAAACAACATATTGGTATTGGTAGGAAATTTATATCTGCAATAAGAAAAAAAGAGGGAATTGTTACTAAAAAGAGAGATGACATCATGAAATTGGTAGAAGATTTTTATCAAGAATTATATAGTAATAAAGAACAAGTACCTCCTATATCTATTACATCTTCCGAATTGCCCAGAATTTTAAATGAAGCAGTGAGATATGCAATTAAATGTATGAAGAAAGGAAAGGCTCCAGGTAATGATGGAATTATAATTGATATATTAAAAGAAGCAGGTGAAGAAATAGAAAAAAATTTAGCAAAGTTATATACCAAATGTCTAAATGATAAAGATGTCCCAGATGATTGGAAGAATGCAGTAATAATATTAATATTTAAAAAAGGTGATAAAGAAGATATTAGAAATTACAGACCTATCAGCCTTTTATCAGTTTTATATAAAATTTTTACCAAGATAATTACAACTCGTCTACAGAGAACATTGGATTTCCACCAACCAAGAGAACAAGCTGGATTTAAAAGTGGTTTTAGTACAGTAGATCATATCCAGGTGTTGAGAGAAGTTATAGAAAGGATGAATGAATATGAGTTGTCATTATGTTTTGGATTTGTAGATTATGAAAAGGCATTTGATTCTATAAACATTTCTTCAGTGATTAAAGCATTGGATCATCAAGGTATAGATCCAGGATATTGTCATATTTTGAAGAATATTTATAAAAATGCAACAGCAACAATTAGATTACATAATGATACTGGGAAAGTCAACATTGAGAAAGGTGTAAGACAAGGTGACTCCATATCTCCAAAACTTTTTACAGCAGTGCTGCAAGAAGTATTTTGTGGATTAAAATGGGAAACTAAAGGAGTGAAAGTAAATGGAGATTATTTAAGTCATTTAGATTTCGCAGATGATGTAGTTGTTTTTGCAAATAATGCTTCAGAGCTGCAGGATATGTTGCAGGAATTATCAGATGAAAGTAGGAAAGTAGGACTAAAGATAAATGTTAAAAAGACTAAAGTAATGTTTAATCGATTTGCTCAAAATATGAAAATAAAGATTGATTATGATGAATTAGAAGAAGTTAACAGTTACAAATACCTTGGTCAGATTATTAATACAGATGGAAACATAATGGAAGAAATTAATCATAGAATTAAACTTAGTTGGAGTGCTTTTGGTAGAAATAACGTGATACTAAAAGGAAATATGCCTATGTGTTTGAAAAGGAAGGTATTTTAACAAATGTGTTTTACCAGTTCTTACTTATGGATCTGAGACTTGGACACTTAATAGAAGAGCAATACAGAGACTTCAGACCACTCAAAGAAGTATGGAGAGATGCATGTTGGGAGTAACAAGAAGAGATCGAAAACGCAATATATGGGTAAGAGAACAAACAGGTGTTACTGACCTCATTGAAAAAATTAAAAGATTGAAGTGGAGTTGGGCTGGACATATTGCTAGAAGAGATGATAATAGATGGACAATTGAAATTTTAAACTGGATTCCAAGAGATTGTAAAAGACCCAGAAAGAGACCATATGTGAGATGGATGGATGAAATAAGAAAGTGTGCAAGGGTGATGTGGAGAAGAGAAGCTAAAGATCGGAAAAGATGGATTAAACTTGGAGAGACCTTCATCCTGCAGTGGATTGATAATGGTTGATGATGAAGATAAGCTAAAAAAGAAATAGTTTGGCAAACTTTGTGAAATAAAACCTTTTTACTCTGCTCTTTTGTAGAGAATTGTTGGAGAAACCAGTGCTTTAAAATGACTTTTAAGGAATTTTTTTTCTGCATATACATACATGCATACTGTAATGGTATGAAAAGTAGAGCTGCTTTAACCTAACCAAGAGATACAGGTAGAAGGGAGTCGAACCTCACCTATTCCTCAAAGATAGCTACTAAGTGACTTACTTTACAACCTCACTAGAATTTCTTCTTCATGTATGCCCGGTGGTCAGTGAGAGTTGAAATCCTAAAAGGGAATTTTAACAAAGAAAAATCAGGTTTAGACTATACATTGACACAGACAAGATATTGATGAAATTAGTGAATGAAATTTTATTGTTTAACCAAAAGAAATGACAATTTGAAGAAATAATTAACAAACAAATGTTGCAAATTATTTTCTTGCATTTACAGACATGGATATGTATCGATAGATATGTATCGATATGCATTAGAAAGATCCACTTAATATAATTAAACAATAGTACAATAATTACAGAACAATATTGGACTTAGTCAATAACTGGGTGCTTTACTTAAAAGGAGGGATACAGGAAACATAACTCTAGGGTAAAATTACAAAAAAAAAAGACAAATGATTAAAAAAAACTAGTCAAATAGATTAAGACCATGTTCAAATATAGCCTGCATTTAAACAACAAACTAAAGAAACCCCCTCCCCCTGTGGACACTTCTCAGACTTACTCAGCAATATTTTGAGCATATTATAAAGTTAAGGTTTTATCTATAATGAAATTAAACATTACTGTGGTCCTTGGTGATTTAATTGTATGAGATTAGAAGCAAGTCTTGAAGGCACAAAGTTTTTTATACATATGGCTAACTTGAGGTCTGGATAGCACCCCCGGTTCTCACCCAAGAGTTAGAGAGATTGGAGCCAGTTCACCTACAATGTGATCCCAGCTCAGGATGGAGTATATGTGCTTGTGTCCAGTAGTAATATTTGAAAAAGAGTTGAGATCCACTGTATTATCAATGGCAATCTTGAAGTGGTGTTAGCCTATGAATCAAAGATAACAGGAGCTATGGATATGTGCCGAGACCCCCACACAAATCACTGAGTAGCACAAGATAAGAGAAAATGCGGTCAATTGACCATTAAACTTTAAAACCTTAGGTAAAATATATGTATATGAAATAATATGACTTCAAAATCTTTCTGAGACTGAGAGAATATCTACTATTAGAAATAATTACTTTGCACCTTTTAGGCAAGATTCTTTGAAAGCGCTCAGCTAGTTTATTATTTTTAGTTATCTATTTTATATTAAGAGTTTTTGGGAACAGTTGTGCCGCACACGCATCCGTGCTTGAAAACATTAAAATATATAAAAAGATAGGTATATTAATTAAACACTGTTTAACTAGTTCAGCCTTAGAGTTAATGAAGATTTAATATTTTTAATTTCCACATATATAACTGTACTGTACCCTCTCTTATATTTAATCAAGTTCTGTTTTAGACAAATATATATATATTGTAAAGTGATGCTCAATCCTTATAAAAAATAATAATAATAATAATAATAATAAGTAACTGATGTTTTGGGTAACATGTATAAAGATTAAATAGGCAACCAACTTTTAAAACATAATTTTTTTTAGATATTTGGAGTCATACACACACACATATATATATATACACAAACATAACCATACATTCGTGAAGGAATGAACAAATTTATTTTTTTATTAAATGTAAAATAAAATATATACATACACACATTTATACATGAATGTAGATTTAAATCATGACGTGACAAAAATAATAAAGAAAATATTTGACATTAAATTTTATTAACCATGTTTCTTTTGTTTAAAAGAGAAAAAAAAGAGTAAACCTTTGTTGATTTTAGAACGTGGAAAAAAACTAAGCAACAGGGTTTTTTTTAGTTGTTGGTTGATTTTTGTTAAAAATGGAGTGCATGAAAGTAAAGTTGTAGAATAAGAATATTTTAATTGTTATTATATTAGTTATTATGATTTCCTTTCGTTATTAAAAATAAACTGTTTAATATTTGGAATTTTATTACTTATTAGTGTAAAATATTTTAAAAAAGGAAAAAAGACATTGTTTAATTGATGAACTTTCATTCGTTCAAATAAATGCTAAGAGCTTCATAGTTATTTATCGTTGTCAAAAATATAATTACTATAAAATGTTTCTTGAAAAAAATAAAATCAACTAATGATGAAATAGAACTTTATTAACACCAATTTTTATTACTTTTAAAGTAAAATCTTTATCATGCGTCTCATATATATATAAATAAAACTGCTTAGAAATAGCGTTTGTTTCATATTATAATGTAAGCCTTGGAAAAAGATTTATATTTAACAATTTATGTGTGTAAATAATATCTAACAATGCACTTTTGCTAATTAAGTGTCAGGGGATTTTTCTATCTCCTTGGTGTCATTGGCAGGTGATGGAGGATAATATTCATTGGTATATTTAAGATTTAAGTCAGCGTGGAATGATATGGAGATGGAATTAAAACGGCCATGGCTTTAAAATCAAATGCCCAGGAATTCGATTTCGTCATGGGAATTGTCAATGCTTGGGATGTTTAACATGATTTAATATACGTGAATAAAAGAAAGACATTATCTGTTAAGAATACAGAAGCTGCTCTTGAAAATTTAACTTGCTATTGTTTTAAGGAATTCCGAAATTTCATTTAATTTTATGCTTTAAATATTTTTTTAATGTATACTGAGAGTTGAGTTGTGAATTTTTCTCACCCTTTTATTCATTTGTAGCAAACATTTTTTTTTAAAAAGAACCCATTTGTTTAGATTTTTATAGGGAGAGAAAAATACGAATACACAACTCAAGGTATACATAAATATATTATATATGTTTGTAAATAAAATATTAGCGTAATTGAATGCTTAAATTAAACTGGACAATGACTTAAGGTAAGATTTTAAATATTTACATTTATTAGACAATTAATATATTAAAATCAAACTCATTAATAAGTAAATATATATAACATTTTCTTGTTTAAATGATTAACAGCCTTATGAATGAACTATATCCACAATACACAAATTAGCAATTTATGGACATAACCTTGAGATACATTTAAAGGACATAAACAAAATGATAATGGTACATCTAGTAATATAATTTCATATTTAAAATAATTGATACTTTATATTGTACATTATGCACTATAATTTTATAATTTTTATTTCAATTGATATGTTAATATTTAAATCATAGCTAGTCTTATTGTAGTAAAGATGAATCAATATTTTATTATATCCATGTATATATTTTATTAATTCATAAATATTATAAATCTAACCCCAATTTCATAAATAAATATTTATTGTTTGAAGTTAAAATCTTTGTTTCTCTGGTCTCTAGATTATTAAGCATCATTCATACTTCACTCACCAGAATAGCTATTATACATGTATACAGATTTTTTTAAATATATTATTACTAATAGCCATTAAGGATCTATATAGAGGTCATATTATTGCCATCCTATTTAATTCCATCCTTGAGCAGAGTTAAAGGCAAATGTCTACACTGAGTTAGAACCCCGAGTAGTAATAGGACCTGTAAGTAGAGAAGGCTCTGGGTGTACCATCCTAAAGGGTTTTACGGTCCGTTACAATATATATATACTGGTAAAACCCAGATTGACTTTAAGAAAGTATAAAAAAGGGATTGGACCTTTCTTATAAAATGCATAAAATTGAACATTTTTTAAAAATATATTTCTAAGTATAAATTAAAAGAAACATTGAATTATTTTCCAAAAAAAATAACCAATTGCGTGTTCCGCTTTCTCTCTCTTTCTAATATATATATATTTTACGAAAATTAGTAAAACCAATACGGGAGAGAATTGGAAGGAGGCATTTTATTCAAAGAGTTTTAATAAATCTGAAATATTCCCATGTTTAGTAGCATCAACAAATAGAAATAAATGAAATTAGATTCTCACTTCCAGTTCCTCCAATATACAGATATATGTTTATGGCAAACAATAAGAAAGAAATCGTGTTTCTTTTTTTAAAAAAAAAATAGTAGTATACAATTCCAGTAATGGATAATGGCAATCCATTAACCAAAAAAAAAAAACATTTACATATATATTAATAGGATTAAGAATTGCCATTATACTGGTCAAATAAAAAAAATAACAATGAAAATGTTAAAAATTCTCAGGCTATATATATATTAACACATTATACTTATAACATAAATGACTTAAGTTTATAGTTAGGCAGTCTGTACTGATTGCTTACGGTGATTTTTGTTCTCCATTATCCATTTATAGCAGCAGGAAAAATGTCAGGCAAAATTATTCTGGCACACTACATTTCTTGAGGTTTCCAAGCTCCAGCTGACAGGAAAACAATTGGGAGATAGAGGGAAAAGTCTACTCCACCATTTTTCTTATAGCACCCATTTTTAAATTCTTTTCTCCTTGTCTATAGAATGCTGGTGGTTTTGAGAATTTATTCCACAAGAGGCTAAGACATTTTCTTGGTTGCAAGAGGCCAAGATATTTTTTGGTTGCCGACAATTCTTTCTGAAAAAGCTAATTTTATTTCCTTTCCAATAAAATATCTTTGTGGCTGATTTCAGTCCTAGCTGTAGAGCTGAGCCAGGTAAAAGAAAGCTAACAATAGACAAGTTCTCAATTTATATCTAGCTTGTTAGCCATCTTACATTTCAATCCCCATTGTTCTGCTATCTTATTTTTAATTGCTGTGTTTTTAATTAATTATTCCTATCTAACTAATCTTTTTCTTCAATGAGTTCTAGAAATTTTATTTTGTTATCTAAAATAAAATCTTTTCATTTTATTTTCTAAAATTTACGGAATGTTTTTAGTTTTTTTACTTAATTTAAATTTAATCTACATTCATTGTGGTTGGACTCAGGGTCTTTAGTTAAACCACAGTGAATGGTGAAGCAAACATATATATATATTCAATGGGTATATATGTATAGCTTCAATATATATATATGTTTATAAGAATGTTTTGGTGGGTTGAAGATATAAAAGTACCTTGCAGGTTCATCCATGTAAGATTTTAATTAAATATTCCAACATTTTGACTTTATCACACAAGCCCTCAACTGGGAAATGAATATTATATAATTGTAGAGTCACTGTAAACAGTATCTATAAAGATAGTTGTAGATGTGCTCTAAATAGTGTTCATAATAATTGTTAAAGTTCCACAATCAGAAAAAACAGGTATATAAAATTGAACAAATTAGAAAAATAAATAAAAAATTCAGAATCTTCAGAGTAATTTGTTTTTCAAACTATTTATCCAAAATGAGAAAATTTATATGTCATGATGTTTGTTGATACAATTTGGTCTTTTTAGTATCTCAATAGCTTCTCTGAGCTTACACTGGTGTAGGTTTTCACATATGGATAGGTCTTAGAAAAATCAATTTTGTGACCTGAATCCATAGCATGAATTGAGAGTGCTGATGATGAATGCTGCTTTATTGCATTAGCATGTTCATCTTTTCTAGTACTGATGTGATGATTGCTCATACACAAAAAGACTTACAAATGTCACATGAAATCTCATAAACTCCTTGATTCTCAAGAAGGATTGAATCTTTAAGCTTGGTTAAAAAATTATAATTTTTTGATATGGAATATATCCTGTCCTTGTGTTGTAGCATTTTAGAATACAACTGATATTATTTGTGGTTTCTTTTATATAAAGAATACATAGTTGTTTTTTCTTTTTGTTTTTAATTTTTATGGTATTTTTAGCTTGAAATAAGGTTTGATTTATAACTTTTTTATTATAATAACCAGTTACTAGTAATACATTATTTATATGATGTACTTCTTCTTTTAGATATGATCTATCTGAAAGATTATTTGCTCTGGTAAATAGTGTTTTTGGCTACAGAAAAAACCTGAGCTGGATGTGATGAGAAAAAAATTGGAGATACCTGTCAATATATGTAGTTTTTTTGAAAACTGAGAATGATAAAAAAAAAAATTTATTTCCTGGTAATAAGAACGTCAAGAAAGGGAAGTTTCTCATCAGATTCTATTATCATTGTAAATGTATTATTTGGATGGATATTATTTAAATGTGATAAAAAATCTTCAAATTTATCTTAATCATGTTGCCAGATGGCAAATGTGTCAACTATATATCTCTGTCAAACAACAGGTTTTAAAGGTATTGATTCTAAAGCATGAATTTCTATATGATCCATAAAGAAATTTTATTTCCTGGTAATAAGAACGTCAAGAAAGGGAAGTTTCTCATCAGATTCTATTATCATTGTAAATGTATTATTTGGATGGATATTATTTAAATGTGATAAAAAAATCTTCAAATTTATCTTAATCATGTTGCCAGATGGCAAATGTGTCAACTATATATCCCAGTCAAACAACAGGTTTTAAAGGTATTGATTCTAAAGCATGAATTTCTATATGATCCATAAAGAAATCAGCTATTACTCCTGAAATAGGAGAACCCATAGAAATACCAAAAGTTTGTTTATAATGTTGTCCATCATATAAAAAATAGGTGTTTGAAAGACAATGTTTAGCCAAGACAAAAATATAGTCAGGCAAAATACCTTGTTGAGAAATGATATTCAAAGTTTCGCAAATGTCAAGTGCTGGTGGTCTTGTGGTTAGCATAGATGCTTTCCAAGCAGCTGGCCTGGTCAATGCTTTGACACAAGAAAAAAACTAAAAAATAAATAAAGTTTCGCGAACTGGAATATTTGTAAATAAAATAACAACATCGAAACTAATCAGAATATTATCTGTATTAACTTGAAGATTTTTTAAAAAAGAAACAAAATGTATTGTTTTTTTTTTTAATATATGACCTATTGGATGGCATTGTAGGTTTTATCAAATCAGATAAAAAAATCTAGCTAAATAATGAATAGGAGATCCTACTATAGTTACTATTGGATGAAGGAAGGGGGTTATCTCCATTATATATTTTAGGAAACCTATAGAATTTTGGACAGATGCAAGATTTCTTGATATTTTTTTCAATTGGTGATTTATTAATAATTGCTTTAGTTGTTTTTTCTAAATAAGTTGTATGATCTCTTATATTTTATATAAATTTTATCATTTAATAAAGTCGGAATTTTATTGTTATATGTATCCCAATCCATGATCACTGTAGTATTATCTTTATCATCCGGAAATATAAAGGTAATGCTACGGGGGTCATGGATCATGATATGCATAACAATAAAATCCTTGTTTTATTAAATGATAAAATTCATATAAGATCTAAAGGAGATCTTACACCTTATTTAGAAAAAAAAAACTACAGCAATCATTAATAAATTACCCAATTGAAAAAAACATAAAAAAAAATAAAATTATTCGTCATGAGAAATCTTGTGTCTGTCCAAAATTCTATTGGCTTCTTAAAATCCATAAAGCAGATACCTCCTCCCCCTTTGTCCAATAGTAAGTGCAATAGGATCTCCAACTCATAATTTAGCTAGATTTTTATCTGATTCGATGAAACCTACAATACCATCCATTAAATCATATATAAAAAAACTCAATACATTTTGTTTCTCTTTTAAAAAAGTCTTAAAGTTAATACTGATGATGTTCTGGTTAGTTTCAATATTTTTTTACAAATATTCCAGTTGATGAAGCTTTGAATATCATTGCTTTATGGTATATTTTGCCTGACTATATTATTATCTTATATTTCATATATGATGGACAACATTATAAACAAACTTTTGGTACTTCGATTTCAGGAATAGTAGCTGATTTGTTTATGAAATATATAGAAACTCATGCTCTAGAATCAGCACCTTTGACTGAGATATATAGATGACACATTTATCATCTGGCAACATGGTAAAGATAAATTGAAATATTTTTTAGCACATTTAAATAATATCCATTCAAATATTATATTTACAACAGAAATAGGATCTGACGAAACCTTTCTTTCTTGATATTCTTGTCATAAGGAAAGAAAATATTTTTTTATCATTCTCAGTTTATCAGATAAACTACACATACTAACAGGTACTTCCAATTTTCTTATTATCATCATCCAGGTCAGATTTTTTCTGTAGCCAAAACACTATTTATCAGAGCAATTAATCTTTCAGATAAATCATATCTAAAAGAAAAAATACATAATATAAATAATATATTGTTAGCAAATGGTTATAATTAAAAAGGTTATAAAATAAGATTTATTTTTAAGTTAAAAATACCAAAAATGAAAAACAAATCAACTATTAGGGTTTATATTCCTTATATATAAAGAACCACAAACAGTATTGGACATATTCTAAAACACTATAACATAAAAACAGTACATGCTCCTTATCAAACAATTAGTAATTTTTTAACCAAGCCTAAAGATTTAAACCCTCTTAAGGCTCAAGGGTTTATGAGATTCGTGTGGCATTTCTAAGTTTTTTATGTGGATATGAGCAATCATCACATCAGAACTAGAAGTGATGATGACTGTGCTAATGCAATGAAGCAACATTCATCATCATCAGCACTCTCAATCCATACTATAGATTCAGATCACAATGTTGATTTTTCTAAGACCAGGATCCTATCCAGATGTGAAAATCTACACCAATGTAAGATTAGAGAAGCTATTAAAAGACTAAAAAGACCAAATAATACTAACAAATGTGATGACACATGTAAACTTCTTCATATTTGGAAAAAAAAAAATTGAAAAATTATTCTGAAGATTCTGAATTTTTTACTTATTTATTTTTCAATTTTATATACCTATTTCTTTAGTTGTGTAACTTTAACAATTATTGTGAACACTATTTTCAGTGCCTCCACAACTATCTTTATAGACACTGTTTACAGTATCTCTACATTTATATAGTATTCATTTCCCAGTTGAGGGCTTGTGTGATCAGATTGAAACATTGGAATATCTAATTACAATCTTACATGGATGAACCCTCAAAATATTTCTTTTATATGCATATTTATATATATGTGTGTATGTATTAATTACTTTTATGCCCTCTACATAAATTTATAAAAATTTATAGTCTTATATAAGGCATCATTTGATAAAAAAATTTACCTTTCAGGGC
Source organism: Epiperipatus broadwayi (assembly GCA_028023455.1). Lineage (NCBI taxonomy): Eukaryota > Metazoa > Onychophora > Udeonychophora > Euonychophora > Peripatidae > Epiperipatus > Epiperipatus broadwayi. The sequence goes on from JAQFVV010006525.1 coordinate 895,899, forward strand.
ATATATTTCTATCAATCAAATCTGATAATGGTAACTGCTCAAGAACAGCTCCTAAGCAGCTGATATTTCATTTGATTGATAAAAACATGTGCCCTGAAAGAGATAAATAGATTTTTTTATCAAACATTAAGAGGATATAAATAAATAATGTTAATGAATTATATATACATACATAATAAACACACAACTCAGTATATGCAATAGAAAAGAAACAGAACATCTTCCATGAGTTATCAAATATAAATTTATACATCCATTCTTTTAACTGTTTTATTCTTAGATTTTTTAACACAAAAGTGGGATGAATACATTTATATTTGAAAGTTAACTGACGTTTGACTAATTCCTTTCTATTACATATATGCTGAGTGTTATAGTTATTAAATATTTACAATTTAATTGACTTCTACAAAAGTTTTATAAAATGAGATTCTGTATTTTACCTTCATGTATTATTTAATTATAAATTAAAATTAATAATATTGCATTTATATCTGGTTTAAATTGGAAAGTCATACCTGTTTCAGAATTTGATAGCAAATAATCATGGGTGATTATTTTCTTATTAGATTTACTGATAAAAATGTAGTATGATCTATATTTAAATTTAGCATCTTATGAAAGTTGGCCTATCTTCTTTTTATTACATATACACGTGACATGTGTGTAAGAGAGAGAAAACATTGCATGTTAAGACAATGCTAAGCATAGTAATAAATTTAATTGTGTTGCATTATTTTACTCTATTCAAATAATAAAAAATATGGTTCAATAAGTTCTTTATTATTATTAGAGTGAATATGAATGAGTGAACACACACAGTAAACATATGTTTAAATGTATTCTTTCAATTTATTATTAATAATTAGTCTTATTTTTTTTAAATTTTATTTATAATATAATCTTAATTTTTACTATGCATCATATTAATATAAAAAGAAAAAAACTCCAACAAAAGAGATATTATAGGTTAATGAGAAAACTTGTTTAGCCTCAAGAATTGTCATTTAGTAGTAATTGATAGTTTCTTGGCAACATCAAAGGTTAAAGGTGATCTCTGTTTACATGAATAGAATTTCATTTCCACTCTTTATTATAATAACAATCCATGGAAATATTTAATTCAATATTTATGTTTGTGTGTGTGTGTATGGTGAAAAGTATTGAACATAAGCAGTTCAGTAAAAATACATATTCTATTGTTTTCAAAACTTATCAACAAAATGTGATCTATTATATGCAGTATATGTTGTATATGAGGATGGCTTGAAACAAAATATAATGGATATTGCAGCTATTTTGTATTTGATTTTGCCCTAGTAATCTTAATTTGCAAAAACTAGTATTTATTCAGTTCAATAATACATGAATCGAAAACAATGCTTCATTTTTACGCAATTAATTTACTAACCCGTATATAAGTAATGAAGATAAAATGTTAGGCAGCAGAATATTGAAGTTTGTGCTTTCAGCATTCAAGTTTACACATACGTATATATATATTGTTTATAATAAAAATAGTCGTTAAATATGAAAATCCTTTTAAATAACTTTATATTACTTTTAAACTTTTTGGTTTTAACCAGAATCTCTCTCATCTCAACTGGACCATATTACAACCATCCATCAGTTCGGAACACTCTCTCTCACTATGCATGTATTTCGTTTTGTCAAACAATCTTCACTCTTCAGACAAGTTAAAAGTATTAAACAATATGTTTAGTTTGTTTTGATTTAAAAAAACAAAAAAAAATAAAAAATTATAATTATTTTTTTAATTATAATCAAAACAAACTCTTATAGATACATATAAAAAACGTTCAATAGGCTTATATTTTATAGAAACGTTAGAAATATACATTAAATTATATAAATATTAATTACATTTTAATTTTTATAGCGAACGGCATTTTGAATTCTTAGAAAATAATTATAAATTAAAAAATAATTCACTTAAATAAAAAATAACAGAATAGGTAAATAAAAAATAAGTTGACCAATCATAAACAACCAGATCTCTTTGAGACCATCATAAATTTAAAACAACAGTTTTTTGTTTTGCCAAAAATCTTAGACGTATGAATAAAAGTATTTTTGTCGCGCCACCTATGGCTAAACTAATTACAACATACTACTATTCTTAAATCACTATTTTTAATGCACGCAAGACTGAAGCATTTATCAAGAATTTGGCTCAGTTGGTAAAAGCAGATGGTTCATATCAGAAACGATTTAATAAGTACTTTTTTATAATCTAAAAATAAGACGAAAGGCGACCGATCATATCTATATTCTTCTTAACCATGCATGTATATATCTTAAACATGCACACACTTATTAGATAATGATAAAAAATAAATATAAAAAAAGGAAAAAAAATATTTCTTTTTAATATATCCATGTATATCACAAATGAAAAAATGATTGTTTTGTGATGTGATGTGATGTATTTGGCTTCTCCTTAAAAGAAGTCTAGAATATCTCAGCAACTATGCCCAGATAAACCTGTTAGCCACTTTATTTTCCATTCCCCACTCTAAGTCTTCCCATATTTTGCCCCATTCCATTTCCACAACATAATCTTTGTCAACTCTATGACCTTTATATCTAAATACCCCTTATCTTTTCACAACCCCAGCATAAAAACTAATAACTCCCTTTCCGTATAGTCACTTTGTTCATACCTATTCTCCCATAACTTCATTATCTGTACCCTTTCTGCTTTCAAGCATTTACATTCAATCAACAGATGCCTAATATTTTCTATACCTTCCTTACACAATTTGCACACTAAATCCGCCATAGTTTTCCATTTACATGTATATTCTCTTGTTGCTAAAGATCCCATTCGAGCCTTAAACAATAAACTACTTTCCTTACTATTATCATAAATTTACTCGCATCCAATATTCCGTTTACTTTTATATATATTTAAACTCTTCTCACCCTCCATACTAGTTTGCCATCTCTCCAACTCCCTATTTTTTATTAATGCTTTTATTATTTTATCCCATTCCTTACCACTATAACACTCAACAATCCTCCTAACACAATCATCCCACCTTTTATACAAGTATACCGATATAAATTCTTTATCCAAATCTTTTGCATACCGCATTACCTTTCTCACCCATCTTGTTACCTGCCCTTACTCATAACCCAATTAAACACTATTTTGGCTATTCTTTTACTATCCATAAACTGCAACCTACCAAACATTTTCATTTTACTTTTTGCATCTCTCATATAAAAACTTGACCATCCCATTTTCTCTCCAAGCTGCTTGCAGCGCCATCTCTGAATCAACACGTCTTGCATAGCCTATTCAGCACAAAAATTTGAAAAGACTAGCATGTCTGCATGATGAATTATGACACAAAATATGGCAGCATGTTTCAGGTATTTTGATTCACATAGAAACAATGCATTTAAATCAAATTGTTTTAAATTGGGCAATATTGCTACTGACATGTTTGAAATGATTCGAACCATGTGTGTAAATATGGATATTTTAAAAAATTCTCAAGTTTTAGTAAACTGCGAAAAAAAAAAAGAATCCAGAAAAGAAGACAAAAAACTGCCTGCTTTTTAAGTTTCTGGCTAACCTGGTGAGTAATGCCATTTTTAGCTATTCCTATTGTTGCAGGATCCTTGGAAAAACTTGAACCCTACAGTCGGATATATAAAAGACGGCTATGTGTACATAAACATAGTCTGCAACATGATATAAAATTTCATGCAGAGAAAATGGCATAATCGCATTCACATCAGTGGGTGTGAATCAATAGATAATAAATGGAGATAATCAAAATTAGCACCTATCATCCTTGATCTTCAATGATTAGAAATATATTTAGGAATTGCTCTAATAAACAGTATTTCATATTAAATAAAATAGTAAATAAATAAATAATTGATTTATGGCATGGGAGTTTATAAAAAGTTTGAATATTGGAGGTGATAAAGCAAAACATATACCTGAAATATTTAGTGTTGTTTCCATATGTTATTAACTCGATTGGAGTTGAAGGATTGATCATACATTTACACACAGTAGCCACAAGAATAATATCAGTAAACATCAGAGGAAATAATCAGACAGACATGAATTTGAATAGATTGCTGTATTGGTTATTGGACAATTGCATTTGTCAAGATGGAGAAATGATTTTAGCCATGAAATGAATGGCAAACTGAAGATAACCAGACTTCTAGAAATCTTTTGATTCATTTTCCACAAAGCATTCTTATTCTTGTAGTTAATTTGGTGAATAATAACTTCCCTTTTCAATTGCTCCTTTATGAAGAAATTCTTGAGAAGTTTTCGATTTACAGTAAACTATGAAGCCACTTTAACTTTTATACAAGCACACACACAATGTATAGGTGTGACTCCTTACAATGATATATCTTAGTATGAATATTTATAATTATTTCCTAATCATTTTATTAGTTATAAATTATTTTCTGCTGAAATAAACTTTGAATCCATTTGGGAAAAAAATATATCATTTATTAAATTCCAACATGAATATATGCCTACCATTCTCATCATGTATTATGGTATTTATGTATTTATAATATATAATGAAAGTTCTAGATTTAGAAAACTCCTTAAAATATATGGATAAAGACATATGTTAAAAGGATATGATCCCCAAGATATATTTTTACAAGAACATGTTGTCATCAGTTGGCCTAGATCTTAAACATAGGGGATTTGAACTCAGATTTTTAAGCCCCTACACTGCCCAAGCCCCTACACTATTCACACTATCTCATACTACTGATACACATGACCACATTCATGCAGAAAAGATAAATAATCACCAATCAGCATGAAATACGTATATTGGTGATTATTTATCTTTTCTGCATGTGTGTGATCATGTGTATCAGTAGAATGAGATATTGTGAATAGTGTAGGAACTTAAAAGTCTGAATTCATATCTCCTATATTTACAATTAGGCTCCAGGTTTAAGACTGCCTGGTCTTTCAAATTCTAGCTCTTTAACTATATATATCTTCATCACCACAGTTTAGTATTTATGACAAAGTATTAAGTTCATTGACAAGTGTGATTTCATTTAAATACCTTCATTTTGATAATATCAACTATTTATTACGGAATAAACTCCTCAATTTTAAAATTACCAATACATAAACAATTTAAATTTGTGTATATTTTACCCAATTAAGGAAGTTTTTTTTTTTTATAAGGTAAAGCTGAATGCATTTTTAGTTATGTTCACCATAATTATAGCTCTCTTAAAATTAATTATTGTTGCTGCTATATTTATACCATAATGCAATTATGCATGTATTTTTATTTAAATTATTTCATTTAAATATAAACAAATAAAAGCTATAGCCATCGGACTAAAATAATACTCACAATGCTATTCAGGATGGCAGTCATAACGTGAAATGGCTATAGCTTTTATTTATTTATATATTGGCATTTTTAAAATTGTAGAATTAATTCCAGTGTTTTGTTTATTATATAATAACTTTATCTAATTATATATGTATATATTATTACAATGCGATTTACAATTTTTTTTTCTGCTAAAAGAAATATTTTAATACTTATTCTTAAATTTTCATTAAATAAAGATTATTATATCATTTTTAAATCAGATAAAACTTTAAATTCAATTAAAAATTAATATTTGTTTTCAGATATCTTTATTTCATGTGTTACAAAAATAGGTGATGAAGAAGAATTTTTAAATGTCTCCCACACATATGCTAAAGAGCTTTGAGTAGAGGGATTATAACATCTACAATTCATATCTATGGCCTAGTATTTGATCCTAATTAAAACTTGGGAGAGTTTTTTTTTTAATTCTAAGCTAATTTAAGATTTTTTTACGCAGCCATCTAATTACTGGTCAGTAAATGAATATCCAGTTATTTTTCATTAGAACATAAAAACAAATGCTAAAATATTCAACGTCCAACATTTGATTAGTTTGCAAATATCTTTATGCCATGAGGTATTTAAATACTGTTTTACACTTGCATACACGGATCTATGTTATTCTAGTCAGAAATAATTATATATAAATATATATTTTATGTTGAGTTCTCTCTGTATGTATATATATTAGTTTAAAAAATAAGTGATGTAAAAAATTAAATACATGTATATATATTTTACATTTTTTTAAAAACATTAAAAACGATTTTTACTTAATGTTACTAATAGTAATAGTAACAAGTCAGATGTCACATGACTTATATATAGCTTTACTTACAAATATGTAAAATTAAGAGCGTGCTAATAGCTCTAAACACGCTTTTTTTTTTTTGTTGTTGGTATTTCAAAATTTTTAGAAACGGTAATTTTTGGAAAATTATTTGTAGTATAAATTTTTGCAAAAAGTTTTGATACTAAAAATTTAAGCCAAATATTGGTTGGAGAAGTAGTTCTTATAATATAATATATATTACAAATCTGTAGAATTGTTAAGCCATTATATTTTTCACTTATGACAAAACTTGCTGAATATGATTGAAGAAATGTGATAAAAATTATTTACATTTTATTATAGAGATTATATTACAAATGCTGCGTAGAACGCAAATTGCTAATGTCATTATTGATGGGGGGGGGGTAAATAAATTGACATACATAAAATTCAAGAATAAATTTTTAAGATACACTATAATTTTTCTTATTAAACCCCTAAACTTCACATGACTTCCATTTCCTAGGCTTACACAAGCCATTTAAACAGCAGCAAATTCTCCATACCATAGTGCCACCCAGTGCAAGCCATAGTAATCAATGGATGCAAGAAGGTTTATGCATAAAATCCCTATTGTGTTTACTCATTCAATATCCCCAGATTAGTTTCTAGCTTGTGGCTATCATCAGTGAGGGGTCTTGGATCTGAAAGCTCTGCACCAGCAATTATCTTCTATCTTTTTATTTAACTATAAATCTATGAATTCAAAATGAAAATGCAATAATGTTTTTAATTCAAGCTCATTTGCTTGTATAGTCATACAGTTCTGAAGCCAGTTCAGTATCTATATATTTTGGTGTCTTTGGTTCTTTAATAATCATAGTCACCATCATCCCATGGGCAGGATTGGTATTAAACCACTAAATATTAACTGACCACCATTTCCTATACTTAAATAAGCTGTTAAAACAGCAACTCTCCCCATCCAGTCTTGCCAATCAGTGCATGGATACATGTCAGTATCATATTAGAGAATCTAATATAAAAGGCTGGAGATTGGCCATTTATTGTTTCCAAATATGCCCTATGTTATATGTGCAATTTTCTCTTTTATTCAGATCATGAAAATGAAAGTCATATATTTTCTATAGTTTACATATATAATTATGCTTATTTTAAATAAAAATTTGATGGTTAGATGTATTCAGATTTTATTTAAAATGTTCAAGTTTTAGGATACAATCAAAAGAAATGTAATACTATAAAGCAGAAAGTGCTAATTGGGTGAAAAAAGAATGCCTTTAATATTCATTGTAGGTGCCATTTTTTTGTAATTTTTAAAATCAATAATTATAAGTGGAATTTATTTAAGATATAATTTCTTTATTTTATGTATTCTTTATAAAAATTCATTTTAGTGTTAAAAATAAAATCCAAATAAATTTTATTTTATTTCAAATATATTTTTGTTATTAATGGCAAAATAACAAAAGTTATTTGTTCTGATTACATATTTCAGTTTATTGCATTTTTCTATATTTGCAAAGTTGAAATATTATTTTTAAGAATGGTTTTTATTTTTTTAACTTATATTTTTAAAAATTAATTTAAAAATGTGAAAACATAATGAAGTATAAAGGTTAATTCATTAAAATAAAAAAGTTGTAATTATAAATTTATTTAAATGCACATTGATTATGTAAGTAATATTTACTAAGGCTGTAACCTCAAGAATATGCATGTAAAGATGCAATATTAGGGACCTCTACAGGTCTTAACCACAAGCTTATGCTTTGGAAGAAAAAGATGGAAATTGAACCCAAATGTTTACAAGGGACTGCAAAAAATTTTAATGTAAAAAGATTAAGTAATTCATAAGTTACATTGCAAAAAAAATAAACTTTTTTGCTTCTATTTTTACTGAAGCTATTAAATCAATTTGTTTTAATTAGATAAAAATGATAATAGTAAAAGATAATTAACTTAAATGCTGTTTTATTAATACTAGTGATGCTTTTAATATAAATAACATTGACTCTCTCATGCTACAACACATCTGTTTTCCTTGGCTGTAAGTTTTCAACTTTAATTTTAATACTAAACCATTATTCTATTTCAGAATATAATAAATTTGTCTTCAATTGATAAATATTTTTATATAGAAATGAATAAATTCTAAAAAATCATAAAGTGTATAAATATTTAAAAAAAAATTAGATTGTATTCAAAACAAAGTACTGTTTTATCATCCAGAAGTCATGAGGAACAGATTGATTTCAAAAAATAAACAACTTTTTATTGACATTTGTATTTAAAATGTGAATAAATAAATCTCAATAGCTGATAAATCTATAATGACATGTTACCAATCAGGTTAAAAATGTTTTTATCAAAACTCCATAATTTGCTTATTAGGAATTATGACTTTCTATTTTTAAAAATAAAATATGTAATATTGTATGCCATTGATTTTTAATAATTATTACATAATTATTGGGCAAAAGTAATCATGAATTTTAATAAACTTTGCAAAAAAAAACAAGTTTTTAATCATTGTAAAACATTCAAAGTGATTTTTCAAAGCATATTAACATAATATGAAAGAGGGGTGAACAAATGTCAGATTTACATTTTAAGTTCTCACATTTTTGATTATCCTGACATTTTAGACTTTTGTTTTGGAGTTAAAACAGAATAAAATAAACGTCAACTAACAGATCTAAAAAAATTAGCAAAGTATCACAATAGATGGCTGTACAAACATATCAACATTCTTGATTTTTCAGTTGAATAATAATGAAAATGAAATTTCATATCACACATCACTTTAATATGTATACTGTCAATGGTTGATATAACTCTAAAATAGAGATATTAGACAAATTAGGTTGAGCATGGAAATCAATCAAAAGTGATTACTGATGATCATTACTTGATCATAGTAATCTATTGGCTATTTAATCTACCTACCTTTGATCAGAAAACACAATACACATACTAATAAATTTCAAATAACTAATCTTTCTTATTGCATTGTGAAACAGTAATAAAGTGCATAAATGATTTAATATTATATTACTTAAATTTCAAATAAACAATTTTGAAAACATTGGTTTTTAGTTTATATTAAATTATATTTTCTAATTTGACAAATCAATGATGTGGGGGGGGGGGGTATATTTATCAAAAAGTGTAAGTTTTATAATTTAAAAAATGATTTTTATACTTAATCTGTTCTAGAAAAAGAAGCATAAAATATCATTAGGAATTGAAAATATCAAAAGATATAATTTAAAACACTGGGTAAATATTAAATGAAAAAAACAAGGAAGAAAATCTGTTTTTATATTGAAACATAAGACAATCTTTTATACTATAAACATATTTTAATGATTAAATTTATTTTAAGGAGATGACAAGTAAAATCAAGCTGTTTGAATCTGAATTTATTTGAGAGAGCTATAGTTCAAAATTAAAAGTAATGTGTGTGCTGATGTTTAACTAAATATTTTATACTGCAATTAGCATTTTTTTTAAATAAAAAAAATAGGAGCTTTTGTCAAAGAAAAAAAAAGGAGTTTACTTTAAAATAGCTATTTAAATTAGTTTTTTTATAATCTTTTCATATAACTTTAATTCAATGACATTATTTTTTAAATGATAGTATGAGAATCAGACATAGATGTAATTAATTGAAAAACACAAGTTGATAATAATTATTATTTTTTATGTGCTTCAATTCAATTTACTCTGTTCACTTGTCCATCTGTCTGTCTGAAAAATCCTGCAACTCAATTTCTTCCAATTCCTGATCTACTTGAAACTTTGCATACATATGTCTTCCTGAGGATAGTATATATGTTAGAGTGTGCAAAAAGCGAAAATCTTACATTTTTTATTTTATGCAAGATTTATAATCCTTTATGGTGTACATATCTAATGGTATTAAATTGTATATTCTCATGTGTCATAGCATCAGTCAGGAGGCGAAACCGCTAACCCGGGACAACTGCTTGTAAAGCATCTGTCGCTTACCTCTCGACCACCAATGCTTGACAAAATGTAGAAAATAAAAAATTTCATAAAAAAAAAAAATTTAAAGAAACATTTTTATTCACATAAATTCATTAAAAAGTAAAAAAAAAAAAGCAATAAAAATGAAAAAATAAATTCTCTCCGGCTTTCACAATATACTTGATCGTTTATATTATATGATATTCATGTTTTAAAATGTTCTTAGACTACTTCTGAACATAAGCGCCATTTGCTTTTATTTTGGTATTATCATATCATGAATCTTGTAAAAGCTAAAAAAAAAAAATTTAAATTTGTAAGGTTTTTTTTTCATTTTTAATGTATTTATGAGATAAAAACATTTTTTTAAATTTTTAATATTGTAATACCATTATCATAGAAATTAATCCAACAATGAATCCCCTCTGTGGCAAATTTAATACTTATCATAATATTTATGATAAAAAATAATACAAATTTCAATTCCAGAGAGGAAGTCTAAAAGATAAATATTGTATCAAATAGAGGCAATCTACATAAAATACTCATTTTCTGTACAGTGGAAAGATGAAAAGAAGGTAGAAACAAAAAATGCTGTAAAGGTTATACTTATGACAATTATCCATAGGAGGCAAATGTGTCAGCATAAATAGTAATTTTGAATTGGTCCATATTGAACAATCAGTTCATATATATATTTTATTACCATAATGAATAATACATTAGATTATTTTATAACAAAGTTGATCAGTTCTTACTAGAAACATTAATACGGTCTCTATAAATCTTATTATTAATTAACTTTGAAAAATGTTTACTTTTGATGCAGTCAGTTACAGTAATATCTCCCGTTTCTCTAATAGATATCTTTTAATTTTATTTCCTGCTTTTTTAGTCAATCTATTATTTATTTATTTGACTGTACAAATATAAATATTTTTCTTCTGTTTTTTTTTTATATATTTATTCTAAGTACACTATGTGTTATAAGTAATTCATTTTATCACTTTATTCCCAGAGCCACCTATTGTAAACTTGAGAAATTAATTGATACTAAAAGAGAATGTAAACCAAATTTCTAAACTAATATCTGTATTGTTTATTCAAGCTTACAATAGATGTCTCTGGAATAGACTATTAGAACAAATTACAGTTGTAATGCATAAATGAACATAAATTGGAAGAGTTCTGTTCTGTTTAGTTCATCATTATTCTAAACATTAGGATTTATGAATTCACATTAATCCTTCATAATAGAAGTAGGAAAGTTAAGGCAAAATAAAAATTGAACAGATATCAAATGATATGTTAATTATTCAAAAGTGAAAGTAGTTTGGATAGTTTTAAAATAATTTATTAAAGAGAATGAATATGCAAATCTTCAAAAAAGTAGGTACTGATAGAGTCAAGTATCTACATTCTATTTTACATTTACTGATTCTGTAAAACAATTTATAAATTATAACTAATTTATAAATTTAAAATTCTATGTATTCTACATATGTAAACTATATATATTTAAATATTTAAAAAAATTATAACAAAAAAATAAAATATAAAAATGAAACATATATGCATACATTATGATAAATAAACACTTTTTTACTATTTAGAAATTAATCTAAAAAAAAAATCTTCATTTATATTGTTAAAATGTTTTTTTTGATAAAAATTAAAAATAAATACTTGTGTTGCTAATTGAGAATGTTTTATTAATAATACTTTTTATTCACTTTTTTAAAATGAAATATAAAAATAAATCTGTAAACTTTGTGATCTCAGAATACTAGCTATTCTTATCTTAAAAATATTGTTGACTTGCCTGATGTGTATTGTTTGAAAAAATGTTTTAAATCAAAGACTTTTATATAAAAGTAATTTCCAGGAAGAAAGGGCATTGGAATTTTTAGGCCTAGTGACCTGGTGTCAAATGCAGTTTCCAAGAAAATGAAAGACACATTCCCAAACTATTTTGCAGCCTCATGTAGATCACATGTTCTGGGAAATAGTTTAGAAAACAGCCATGAATTTCTTTCTAGCCATTCTTTGTTTGGAATGTGCACTCAGTTTATTGATGGCAGTAATCAAAACAAATAATTTGCATGGCTTTATATCTTTTTTTTGTAATACAAAGCTGGTTTATTTTTATTTTTATTATTTTACTGTAATTTGTGATGAATTTTAAAAAAATCAAATTTAATTATGTAAAAAAAATAAGAAATTTACAACCCATCTTTATGTTGGTTCTTAAGTATTGTTTCCCATAAAAGCACTTGACAACACTTACAATTGACCATATATTTTTTATTGTCACTGTTTCAAAACCAAAGAAAAAATTTCAAAGAGATAATACTAGTAAAAGTTTCAAACAAACCTGTCAATTACAACTAATTTTTAAGAAGTTTCAAATTATACATTGAATTTATAAACTCTTAACTGCATTTCCCCATCTCCTTCTCTACCTTTGTTCAAAATTACACCAAATTTACAACTCATCCAAACTAATCAAATAAATAAACTAAATCACAATCAATGGTTTCACTGCAACAAACAGACTTCGCAAGTGTAACGAATTACAAAATAACAACATATTTAGATTAAACATTACCCACAATTCCAAGACAAATAATATTAAAAGATTGAAACAAACCTGTCAATTATAGGTAGTAAGAGGTTTTAAATTACACATTTAATTTACAACTTAATTTATAAATCACTATTACATAATAGAAAAAACCCAAAAAAAAATTGGAGTTATTTTTTTCATAATTGTTATTAAAGGGGAGGGGGCCCAAACGGCACCCTATATATTATTGTTATGAAAAATCACTTTTCCAAATCAAAAGAATCTTAAATTTATTGATTTCTTATTCCAATATTGTATCAGGATGTAGCTGCAATGTTTAAAGAATCAATAAATATAAAATGAAATGTAGATATCAGACTCTATCAGTACCTAAAAGTAATTGCTATCAGGGGAAAATTGCAGCATCAGAATTTAAACAAAAAAAGGATAAAGCATGAGATTTACATAAAGGAGCCATAAAAACATTACTTGAATTTGATAAGCATGTTTTAGTAATATTAAATAAATAAATAAATAAAATGATTTTATTGCTCAGATATTCATAAAAAATTCAAGAATAGAAGTGACAGCCCTGAACATGATCCATGGGGAGGGAAAGGTGCCAGTTATTGAATAAGATTGCTTTTTAAAGTTATAGCAATCTAAATTATCCATAAAATATAAACTTACATTTTTACAGAAATAATGGCAAAATTATATTAAAAATAATGAAATATATTGAATCAAAAAAGGGTTATTCTTTAAAAAAAAATACAAAACATTGAACTAAGTCAGGCAAAAATTTAATAAAATTATAGGCAGCAATATTCTCATTAGTTTTTATAGAAATGGCTAGCCCTCTTTGATCGTATAATTTCCTTAATAAAACACATTCTCCCTATCACTTTTTAATATTTATATCAATAATATTTTTGTCATATAAGCAATCTCCACTAAGGGCTTTGAGCATTCCATCACTGGTTTTTCAATGAAATGGATGGATGAATAGTTGGAAGGGTGAGAAGATTGAAACCTGTCCATTAAAGTTTAAGGAATTGCAATAGAGGCTGAGCACTGATTGTGTATATATGGGAGATTATGATCTGGCCCCACTGATGAGTGCTGGTTCTGCATAAAATATATATATATATTGGGGATCATTTACCTTTTTCACTTGAGATGGAGTGGAGGATAAATATAGACTGAAAATCCTAAGTTCAAATCACTATAGTTACTATGGAAACATTCAGATATTTTTAAAAACTAAGTTCCTGTTCATAAGAGTGTTTCTACTGACTGATAAAATACATCTAGAAAAAGAAGTTAAATTTTTGATGACATCTAGATAACAAATAGATGCAGTTTTAAACCTGTAAACAAAACTGTACCTAATGATCATGTTAATGTCACAAAAAGGATATCTTCAATTGAAGTTTTATTTCTTACATAAAAGAAATATTTGAGAAGGCTTGATGATTTGGGAAACTGATGAATCCAGTTCAGCAGATGTTCCATGGGAATGACTTGTCCTTTTCTGATGTCTTAATTCATTGCTTAAAGAGAGTAATATTTAGCAGATTCCATACACATATATATTCTAATAATTTTAACAAGATCATAAAATAAATTATGACATCAAACATGCACTGCTGATAATAAACCCCTATTCACAGAACAACTAAATCTGAAAATATTATTTTTATAATTAGAAATCAAATCTCCAAAGAATAATCACATATCTTGTAAATAATGCCCACTATATCACTGCAAATTTAATGATGCTTTAGAAATCTGACTTGTAAATTATCATAGTAACATTTTTAAACTTAGTTATTCCGAGAATAGATTTGTGATAATAGATATATTGACTTTTAACTGAATTTAAAATCTATATCTGTACTTTATGCCTTAATAACAACCATAGACATCACCCAGCTACTTTCTCCAATAAGCTTGAGTAACTGAGAACTAGTGACAGCAAGATTGCACACCCTGGTCCAAACTCTAACTTCCAGTCATAATACCATAAATCCATCCAATATTCAGCCATATTCAGCCTTATTCACAACTAATGAACATTACAAGCACACATACTTTGTAGCAATAGATAAATAAAAGGTACCCAAAACAATCCAGCATTTGAAGCTGCAAATTACTAAGTTGCCAACCTACTTTGCTAATGAAAATTTTCCCTACATAAACTACATCCATAAAAGATTTACTGCTATTGGCATTTCTTAAACTATAGCTAATTAACTTTATATTGCACATACATCCAATTAACAATGGCTAAGTTTTACTTATTTTGCCATATATAACCGAATTGCCTGTTTATTGAACTTTTGGATTTAATTATTTTTATATATATCCAATAGATAACTACACTAATAACTAGATTACAACTGTATATTACTATTATTATTATTAAGTTTCAAAGAGAACTTTATTTTGTACACAAAATTTGCATTGATAGTTATATATACATAACTACCAATGTAACTTTTGTGTACTAAATAAAGTTCTCTTTGAAACCTAACAATAGTAATAATAAGAAGAATTAATACATTATATTTATCTAAAAAATGGTAAATTAAATATTTACGATTGTAAGCAAGTTATACACTTGTAGATTAAGTCATAACAAAATGGAATAACTGACGAATCAGTTGTGTTAAGCACTATAATATTAAAACAGTTTTTATCATGAGTCAACTAATTAGCAGTCCTCTATTATTTTACTAAAACCCAAATAGTCAATCTTTCTTGAGGTCATAATGTCTATGAAATTCTTTGTGATTTTGTGTTTACATGGGTATTATCAGCCATTATATCATTAGTAATGAAAGTAAGTATGGCAATGCAAATGAAACAGCAATCATCACCATCTGCATTTTGACAGGATTAATTTTTGACAACACTGACATCTTATCAACATGGGATGCAGACACCACCAGATAGCAATCATAGAAGTTACTGAAATTCTAAAACAATCTGACTTCATTAATCAATGTAGTGAGAACACAAACCTTTCATCCATATGGAAAATTTTTATAAAGTATGCAAAAATAAAAAAAACCATCAAATTGGTCATTATCCACTATCCATCTCTTTTAATTTAACTAATTTTAGATTTAATTTTCAATGCAATGATCAAAGCTAAGTCATGTGATAGATAATCAGCATCCTAATATAAGGCATTGAGCTATTCACATTATTCAGATGATGGCAGGAAAGATATGTGAGAAGGTGATATTACAATAATACTTGCAAGCAAATACATTTCTAGATAATCCAGATAACTATATTCCAATATTTCATTAATATTAGTGTAAGTATGGTATTATAAATAACAATAAAGAATGAAGAATATAACAGATAAAAACCCTATAAGATCACATGATCATGCTTACACAAGCTGCTAAAACAGTAGCAAACTTTTATACAGTAGTGCCACTCAGAGTAAGCATTAAAAATGGTGATCATGTGATATTTTAGTGGGTTTATATCAACCTTGACCATAGGATGATGGTGATTGTGATTTAAAAATAATAAAGTCACCAAAATATATAGATACTAAATTGGGTTCAGATCTGTATGACTATACAAGCAAATAAGCTTGGATTAAAAACATTTTTGTGTTTTCATCTTGGGTTCCTAGCTTATAATTTAACTAAATAGGTAAAAGATTGCTGCTATAGGATTGCATTAGATCTTAGGATTTAGGTGCAGTGTTCTGAGATTCAATGCTCCTTACTGATGAAAGCCACAAGATAACAATTACTTTGAGGGATATTGACTAATTAGGCACTAGATGAAAATTTTATGCACAAGGCTTCTTGCATCCAATGATTACTAAGACTTGCATGAGGTGGCACTATTGTATGGAGAGCTTGTTACTGTTTTAATATAACAAATGTTAATCAACATTTATCTCTATATTCATTTTTTTATATATATTTGGAAGAAAAAGAAATGACACTAATTTAAAAGTCTGTGCTGAAACAAAAGTCAATGAAATAATCACCTGAAAAAGCATTAATTTTATGAAAAAATGAAGTAGAAATACAATAATTAATAAATTTTAAAAAAATTAAAATAATTATCTATTAGGTGATTTTAAAATTAAAAATTTATATTTATGTTCAAATTTAGTCCCATAAATGAGATGGTGCCTCAGACACCAAATTGAAAGAGGCAGTAAAATGACACATTATATTTGGATATATATATTTAATAATATCAAATAATCATAACTTATAGGAGGAAGAGAGCTGAGTGTTTTTTAAAAGCTCTTATGATGACTGCTAGACAGTTGAAACTGTAGGCAAGAAGAGATAAAATAAATCATATGTTAAACTGCATTGTAGAGTGTCAATTAAGGTGTATATGGTGTATTATATTATACAAAATTTAAATGAAAAAAAAACTGCTATAGATAAACTATACTCACACATCACCAAACTATATAGAATAGAATGAACCCACCTATTTTTTAAATTTTTTTATACGCTTTTGTTTGCTAGAATTTCTGGAAAAAAGAATGGAAATTATGCTAGCCTGATTTAAAAATGGTGCAAGTCATTTCAGAATTACAACAAACTTCATATACATTAATCTATACCTATTTGATATTTAGATTTACTATTTTAAATAAAGATTATATATAAAGGTTATTTTCTATCACATAATTTTAAAATAATTAATGCTCTATTTAAATCAGACTAATATATAATTTCCACTTTTTGGGTTTCTAATAATATTAATATACAAAATCTTATAATGTTTCACAGCTTAAAGAGTGCATAGTTTCACTATATTTTATCATTTGGTGATGTATGAGTACTTTTTATTCATAGCATGTGGGGGAGGATTGTTTATTTCAGTTTGAGTTATATATTTAATAAACACAATTACTTAATACATAGATTGTTATGATGAGTTACAAGAAGTTTAACAGTTACAAATACCTTGGTCAGATTATTAATACAGATGAAAACATAATGGATGAAATTAATCATAGAATTAAACTTGGTTGGAGTGCTTTTGGTAGAAATAACTTGATACTAAAAGGAAATATGCCTATGTGTTTGAAAAGGAAGATTTTTAATAAATGTGTTTTACCAGTTCTTACTTATGGATCTGAGACTTGGACACTTAATAGAAGAGCAATACAGAGACTTCAGACCACTCAAAGAAGTATGGAAAGATGCATGTTGGGAGTAACAAGAAGAGATCGAAAACGCAATGTATGGGTAAGAGAACAAACAGGTGTTACTGACCTCATTGAAAAAATTAAAAGATTGAAGTGGAGTTGGGCTGGACATATTGCTAGAAGAGATGATAATAGATGGACAATTGAAATCTTAAACTGGATTCCAAGAGATTATAAAAGACCCAGAAAGAGACCACATGTGAGATGGATGGATGAAATAAAAAAGTGTGCAGGGGTGATGTGGAGAAGAGAAGCTAAAGATTAGAGAAGATGGATTGAACTTGGAGAAACCTTCATCCTGCAGTGGATTGATAATGGTTGATGATGACGATGATGACTTAATACATTTTTTTTCTTCTTATATTCATTGCTTTATTTAGTAAACCATTAAAGTCAGACCTCAATAATTTTAAAATGCACAGTTTTTAAAACTTATTTCAGACATCAAAATTGATTGAGAAGCCTTTGGTAAAACCCACAAGTATTTATATTTACAACAGTGGATTTGATCTTAGGATTTTCAATTTATATTCATCCTCCACTCCACCCCAAACAACTGATACACGAAATACATTTGCTGGGGATCATTTATATTTTTCACATGTGTGTGGTCATGTGTATCAATTGTTTGAGATGAAGTGGAGGATAAATATACACTGAAAATTCTAAGTTCAAAGCCCTTTATTTACAATACCTATAATATATAAATTAGAATACAAAACATCATCATGGAATTCATTGTGAAGCAAGATATTAAATATTATTAAATTAACTTTCCTTGTAAACTATGACAATATATTGTTCTGTGAGATATTATCATACTTCACAATTCATAAGTTATTTATTATACGACAATTAATATTTTACATCAGCTTCTTATAAAACACTTTGGTATGTTCTTATAAAACACTTTGGTATGTTAACTGCTATAATATAATTTTCAACTCCTTAATACAATTATAAATTATAATTAATAATATGGATGGAATGTTAGTTTCAAATCAACATATGATTATTATAATTTATAAAAAATAATATTGATGGTATATGTTATTGATTAAAATTAGAATAATTATATTAAGAAGCTGAAAATTATAATATACAAGTTACTACACACTACTTTAATCAAATAGAAAGTTTCCACGCATTAAGTTCGCAAATGTTTAATATGCAGATGTGTTGGTTTTTCTTAAAAAAACTGTTAATTTTAGATAGAGTAGATTTGTATTGTGGGTTCTATTAATCAAGCCCGTAGCCCTGATCATTTACATTGGTGAAGATAACTGTTTTGTAAATGACGATAAAATGGAATGTGCGCCAGGATTTTTTTTCATGATTCTCAAAAGAATGGACAGAATTATATATATAACACGAAAATGAAATCACTTTCTTAATGGTTCTCTTTGTATATAAAAAAGATTGTCTTGAATATTTAAGGCAATCATTTATTGTAAGATATTTATTCAACAGACTGATTTTTTTTTTTAATTTTGTAATAAAGATTTAAATTATATATATATGAGAGGTACCTCTACAAATCTTAACACAAGATCACAATTTTATAAAGATAAGAAACAAAGGAAGTAAACCATTCTTCACTAGGCTATGACTTTAAAAAACTATAAATGTTGAAAAATATCAATATTAGAGTGAATCTATCTATTCAGGTAGTTCTGATGTTTATAAGCATATCTTTGTCAATATCGTTGGTAATTCAGAGTGAAATTAATTTATCAACCAGATGGAATATGGCACTTAAGAGTTATTAAACTCTTAATTAATAATACGAGGCTGGAGACAGCATCTCACTTTTAACACCTTGATTGTAATAATTAAACAAGATTTAATATGTAAACTTTAAATTAAACATAGATCAATGTAGGATACTGTCTCCAGCCTTGAATAATTAATTAAGAGTTTAATAATAACTCTTAAGCGCCATATTCCATCTGGTTGGTAAATTAATTTTACTCTGAATTACCATCGATGTCGACAAAGGTATGGTTATAAACATCAGAGCTACCAAGAATAGTTGGATTCATTCTATTTCTTGATCCTTTGTTTAACATTTAGAGTGGTTTTAAGTCATAATCTGGGGAGAGATGATTTACTACATTTGTTTACATATACATTAGGATATGTTTAATTTAAAATTTATATATATATATAATAAAGTAAATTACAATAAATATACATGTAATGTAAAATACAATCATTTTTAGGTAGTAAATGCTGCTATAATAAATAATACATACTCCCACCTCAGTATTCGACAATACAATAACAAGAAAATGAAATGATTTTTGTATTCAAGACAATTTTCTTTATATACAAAGAGAACCAATAAAAATAATATAATTTTCTTGTTATCATATTGTCACATACTGGAATGGAATTATACATTATTTACTATATCAGCATTTACTATTTTAAAAAATAATTGTGTTTAACATTATATATATATTCACTTTGTGATTTACTTTATTGCAATATATAAATCATTTAGATATTTATTTTTTTACTTTATGAAATAAAAAAGCATACCCACATAAACCATTAAACTCCCTCAACAATCAAAATGTTATAACTCAGTGCATCAACCTTCTTGATATAGAATCCACTATAGACTATATAAATATAGTAAAAGTAATCCAAATAAAATATGATTTCCTAAAGGAACGATAATACCCATGAACATTATTACATAATGAAATATTTAAATACTTATATAACTTATATATAAAACGAACACATACCAAAACTCATATACCAAATTAAATGTTCAAAATAGATAAAATTTATAAAGAAATTTATATTTATTTCTCTTTATTACCAATTTTGTCATAAACAATTGTACAACACCTGCATCATAACAACATAAGACTAAAGATGACCGAATTCAAATGCAAAGCAAGAAAACTATAAAAATTTAAAGGAAAGATATAATAATTAAAAACCTTCATCATTAAGCCCTTATACACATATATGGATCTTAAAGCATTATGTAAATAATCAATTCAATACATGAATTTAAACTTGTGATTTAAAAGAATCAAATTAACACTAAAAAAAAAAAAATAACCTCGTTTTGGTGATCGGAAAAAGATATGATTTGAACAATGTTTTTTTAAAAAGAGGATTAAAAAAAACCTTTGACTATCAACATCCACTCCATGAAAGTTGTGATTGATCTTCATGTTCAAAAATAATGATCAACAATCTCTAAAAAGCAAAACTATAAAACAACAAGGAAATCTTGAAAAAAAAAAAAAGGAAAAACACAATAAAAACAAAGGAAACTCAATTCAACCGATTGAGAATTTCAAACTAGAAAATCCAGAGACAAATTTTAAATCTATTCACCATTTCAAGAATCTTTTGAAATTCCTAACTGAAGAATCATATCATTTTTAACCTGTGATTCTCAAGAGAAGAACACCTAGTCACCAGTAAATTCAAAGACTATATTTAAATATTCAGATAAACATACAAGTCACAGTGCATGGTTAAATATAAAGTGAGTTCATAGGAAAGAGTCTGTCAATTATGGATCTATAATTGCAAAAAAAAAAAAAATATTCAACTTAAACTGCAAATATTCACCTATGCTGAAGATTGCATCAAATGTACTACTCAGATCTTAGGATTCCATCTCACCAACCCAAAAAATACCATATAAAAAATGAAATTTGAATTGTCAGAAGGAATGTTCTAAAGTGTTCAAACCAAAGTTGTAAAATGTGGACATTACTTTTTCCTTCTTGGACTTGCAATAATTTTAGGTTGATATCTTACAATTAATCTCATGCACATATTTTTTCTTTATTTTTTTCCTTTACAATGGGTCAATCTATCATTTATATATTTTAAGGGGGGGGGGGGCAGACACTACCATTTTAATTTTTTAATTAAAAATAAAATATAGGTTCAGGTAACATTCGTTTGCAGACGAATATCATCATCATCAAAGATGAAGGTAAGATTTTCTTTTGTAAAACATTAATTGCCTTCACTAATACAAAAACGTTATTTGTTTATCTCTACTAATTCTGTTTATTATTTTATTTAATTTTTGGGTTTAAGTGACTAAAAATTCTTAGTATAAATGAGCTTTACTATCATTACTGAAACAAATAATAGTAGGAATGAGATCTTAAAATCACGATCTTCATAGGTTGAAATAGTTAATTAATTTTTTTCTTTTTGGAATAATAATTTCAATGACCTTAAATTAGCAAGCAGTATATAAACATTAATAATTTTATATATATAACTTCAACTGTACAATAGAATGTCAAATGGTTATTCTTTGAAAAAAAAAAGGGGGGTTTGGAATAATAAATTAAATAATAAATTAAAAAATAAATTAAAGATAAATTAATGATAAATTAAAGACTAAACATGGATATCTAAAATCAATAAACTGTTATTTTCTTTTGTAAATAAAATTGTTAAACATATTATTTTAAAGTAAATTCAATTATCGGTGTATTATCTTATTTGATCATAAATTCATCATACTCATTCTCTTATAAAAATAATATTATGATACCCTGAAGTACAATAGCATGCATATACTCTCTGAGCTTGAATCCTGGGACATAATGAAAATTAAGATGGGAAAGAATGTATGTACAGAGGTATTCTGAGATTCCCATATATGTTTATCCCATTCTTCCATGTTTTGACCATGAGTTAGGAATTTTAAGTTTTCCCTTTTTCTCACCCACTCTGATGGCCTACATGCAATGCCAGATCCCATTCCATTATAAATAAATAATTATAGATTGATGAATATATTAACTATTAGGTTTTAAAAATTGTATTCTTGTATATACTGAATTTTTTAAAATTGCTTTAAACAATATAATGAATTGTGGAAAAATAAATGGAAGAAAATAAAATAGCACTGGATAAATATTTTCAAATTTTTTTATCAGTGTCTTCTAATTTCAACTTTATTAAATTGCATCATCCAGAAATACAGGAACTCAAGATTATCCTTTCTCATTATGCATGCACTTCATAAACAACCTCCATTCTTCAAGTGGGCTAATTCATTAAATGCATTCATAGTGAAAGAGGGTGGTCATAGTTTCTGTATAAATGGATGGTTAAAATAGGCAAGAGTTTTGCCTGTTTTAATAACAGTTAAGAGCAAGCATAAGAAATGGTGATTATGTGATTTTTATTGTCAAAGGGGTGGTTACAATAGAATGGATTTCATACAAGAGAGGTACTGAAGAAAGCCAAAAATTTGGAAAAAATTACATGATAGTCATGATAAAGAATTCCAATTTTAATATTGGGTAGTCTTAAAAGAAAAAATGTTAAGAGATTTTATGTCTCTGAAACGAGTAAAAAAAAGACTAATAATGGCTTTATGCTCGGAAGTTCATAAGAAATTCAAGCACAGAACTGCGAGTGCCATCCCATTGAACCTCCTGATCCAAGTTGGACACTCTATTAACTATACCAAATTGCACAGGGATTCTCTTCAAAATCAATCTCAATACAATTGAAATGATCTCTTTTTATTAAAAAAAAAAAAAAACGTTGAATAAACATGATGTTAGATTATAAATCATAAAAAATGTTAAAGATGCAAATAGTAAAGAATTTTAACAAATATAAATCTTTTGAAATTAATTTTAATTAAACCAAGCTTTATTTAAAAAGTATAAAGAGTAAAAAAATAATACTGTAAAAAATAGTCACATTTTTTATAAGTCAATTTTAAAAAGGTTATAAAGTTTCAAGTACTATATAGTTTTTCTCTCCGGGATAAAGTAAATAAAAAAAAAAAATTAAAAAATTTCAGTGTAAAGTCACGCTTGGAGGTCTAAGCAATACAGTTTCACATTTACAATACTTTAAAATGGAAAAATAAATATTCTGACTTAAATAGTTAAAAATATATCTGTAACATTACATCCAGAAAATAAAACAAGCCAATCTGTTTTTAAAAAATGGAATTAATGCAAAATACCTTTTTATAACTTACAAATGGAATAACAAACAGGAACATGCTTTTTTAAAAAATCAACATTAGAAAAACAATGTTTGATATACATTTAAAATAAATATATACACACACATATATATATATATACTAATTTAATCACATCATATATAAATCAAGCAACCCATTTACAAACATACGATTTAACAAAACCTTATCTATATATCATGACAACTAATATTTATAACTTTTATGGATTAACTGCAAAATAAGTCTCTGTGAGTTTATTCTAATGCTTCTAATTCTTAGTTCTCTTCCTCACATCCAAAAAATTTTTCTCTTTCATTCACTCATCTCACATGCAAATTTTTTTTTAGATTTTTAAAATTTTTGGGGATCCAGTTTAGGACTTCAGATATCCATTTCTTATTATTCAAATGATATGTCCAGCTCAATTCCATTTCAGAAAATTGTAGTAATGTTCTTTGCACTGGGAATTAAGAAACAATTATGAACTCATTGAAAATGTATCCTCAACTAATGCACTGATCCAGAAAGACTATGTTATCAAGATTAAATTGAATGATCAACAATGCTGGCCAATGAAAGAATACTAAAAATAAATACATAGCAGAATGGCGTAAACGGAGCAATTGGAAAGTTAGATCGATTCCAATTGTTTCCAATAAAGACAGGTATCTGGCTACATTGAGTTCCATTTGAGAGGATAATTTAGATGACATCATTAAACTGTCAGATGTTAACCAATAGAAACCATATTGTCCACTATATAGTAAAATGCAGTGAGGCATGCTTAAGTCTGGAGCAGGAAACTGCTAATTGCTAATATCATTATATTTGCACGTAAGGCAAGCCAGTGCCAGGATTCAAAAGAGGAATTATAGCACACTTTTTCAAAAACTAGCTGTACCACTGACAACTAGCACACACGATTCACCAAAAGTAATGGAATCAAACTTATGTACTTTAAAATGTGTATATATGTTGCTATTGTAAATACCTTTAATAAAAATTTTGACATTTAGTTAATGAATTATGTGTTGTTATTGAATGATTGGCACAATTTCCCAGCCATACTGCATATAAACAGCATAGAAATTTATTCTCAATAATATTTTTTAACTTTCAAAATTATGATTTGTAATATGTAATATAAATACTTCTATAAATATTTATAAATATTACTATTTTATTCATATAAACATTTAAGAAATACTCAAAGTGCATATCACTAGCTGAAATTGAATATGAATTCTTTCTTCCAAACATTAAATAATTTCAGCTACAAGCCTTATGAATAAATATATAAAAGTATATAAAAGTCTGAATCTCAAGCAGCCAATTCAGACTTTTATCTATTAATTCACAGGGACCATAGCTGAAATTATTTAATGTTTGGGAGAGTGATTTGATATATAAATAGTTTTATATTTATATAAATCTATATATCAACATGCTTTTGAAAATATATTCTGAGTACTATTCTTAAATTAAGATTTGCATCTTACTCTTTATTAGTAGTCATAAACTAAGTTGTAAATAATTAACTTTTAGCTAATTAATTAAATATTATTTATATGTTTCAATTATGTTGGATAAAGTGGATGATTGTAGGGAGCTTAAAAGTCTAGGTTCAAATCCCCTTTAATTAAATATTTATATAAACTTGGTAGCATTTTTTTATTCTTTGTGTTACAAAATCTTGACTACACCATATAGTCTATTATTGTTTATGCTATGTTTAATCTCTGGGATTTGTAATAATATGTATGTGTGTGTGCATGTTTACTTGCCTTGAATATTCCTTAATCATATCTATTGTTGTGGTACATCAACAAAACAAATATGTCTATAAAATAAAAATGGTATTAAATTAGATGTAATTTGGCATAGTTTTAGCATAATAGACTTCGGAACTTAAAGTCCTTGGATCGTGCTGAGTTTTTACATTTCCAACATTCCAAACTTCTTATGAATTCTAGAGTAATAAAGCCATTCATTTTTAAAGATAATTAAGCATTAGCCCTGTCAAATTTGAAGGAACAAATAAACCGCTTGACAATGCAATAATCACATGTCGTCCCTGCTATTAAAATATTTTCAGCGTGAGGCTTAATAATTTAATCATTTTTTGACTCACCACATGCATTTACATTGTGTAAATTGTGTCTTTAATTTATGCAGAGTGGATATACAAATATTTGCATTAATATGTTGTAACATAATAAAATGAGTTCAAAAGATATTACTATACCTGAGCAAAGGAGTCCAATATCAAAATTAAAGGTTGATCAAATAACTATAGATGGTTACAATATAACTATTACCATATAAGTGAAGGAGTTCAAATATCAAGAATTATGGGGAAATTGTTAATAACCAGTATTATATGAAATCTCGTGAAGTGAGTACACTAGTAATTCAATAAAATATAACTCAGGTATATGAAATCATGTGAGGTGAGTACACTAGTAATTCAATAAAATATAGCTCAGGTATACAGACAGTAATCTTATCCACTTTCATTCCTTGGTTTGATGTTAAGTGCATGTTTAAACAAATACTAAGTGAATATGGTCTAGCAGGGCGCCACTAGATTATCTGAATCTAGACATGGTTATATCTGATAACCTTTCACATGTACCGGGTTTGAATCCCTTTTTGGTACTTTATTTCTAATAAAAATGAGAGATTTTGCTTTTTGAGCCATATCACTAGAAGCACTAATAGTTAGGTAAAAGTAAAACATCTTTAAACCACAGTGGAGTTCATTGAACATAAATCATTTCTCAGATCTTAACATAATAAATGTGTTTCAATATTTTTATAAGTTCACTAGCTCAGATTATATATAACTAATTTAGGATGGCAATTCACTCATCCTTGCATGATATAGATGATGGGATGTGGTTATAATAATACTAAGAAATCACTAAATATTATAAAATCAATATTTATTTATGGCCTTTAAACAGTTAAACAGCTCATTAATTAAAATGTTGATGACGATGATGATGATGATAATAATAACAATAATGACAAGGGTTTCAACTACAGCTCTAGGACTAAGCCTAAACATAAAACTAAATTTTATAAAGAAATTCATAATTATTGCTTAATTTTAGCATATTTACTTATATCTTAAATAACTAATATTCAACCATTGATGATGATGAATAATCACACTTAACCAAGACTACACTTAATGAAATATATACGCCTTGTTTAATAAAACAAACTAATATTTATTACTACATTTCGAACATATACATAAAAATTTCTAGATAATATGAAAATTGACATGAATAATAATAATAATTGATTATATAACAATCCTCAGATTAATTTTAAGTTCTTCCCCCTTTCCCTTCAAATGTATTTTGTATTAAGTTGGACGTCACATTGACCATGATTTTCACTCCATGAGAAAAGTATTTAAAAAACAAATTATCTGCTCATTGGCACACATACTTTAAAATCCAACATGTAAATAGAATGTAAAAAAAATGTTAGTAAAATTGAAAGAGCAAGTTTTAGAAAAAAGTTTTAAATTATTTTCTCCCCCTCCCTTCCAAGCGCTGAAATCTATACTGAACTTGAAACAAAATAATCTAATATTCTAATACTACTCATTATTTCACATTCACTTCCAATTATACACATATAAAAATATTATTATGTATGTGCGTGTTTTATCCCATAATAACAAAATATTATTAAAACCAAAATAATAATATTAGTTAAAACTAAAATCATAATACCATAAAAAAAAATTGTTTTACACATTAATATTGTAAAATTAATAAACAAATAATTTTCATACATTCAAGATCATTTATGAAGCTCAAAGTTATTATTAGTAAGACATTCTTGTTTTTAATCGATCTGAATAGTCTTTAAAGGTTCTTTAAATAAAAGGTATCACTTTATTGCTAAAATGTTTATTAAGACTGATATCATAAAGAAAATAGATATAAAAAGTCATATTATCGATCTTTTGTTTGTGGCGAATTTCCAAGAGTTCAAACTTGTCTTGTATAATGTCTATATTTCTGCAGCTATTATTTCCGTTTTATGTGGGAACAATCTCTTTCTTGAGGTGTATAACTATTTGATGATGATGACTCTATTGAGGTTATTTGCTTTAGTGGACAATTTGGAAATCATTATATTAAATTTTCTTCTCTTCCTGTCAAGCATGTGGATGAAATACAGCAGTTGTTTTCCCATTTGTAAATTTTCTTGAGTTTAAAATCAGTTGTGGTAACAATTAATTGGACTTGATGATTAATATTTATCAGTAGATTAATTCATCTTCTTTGAATGCAGGTGAATGCTTTCTTCCTTCTATTAAAAACATCCTATTTCTCTGGTCAGTTGAAAGGTGTAGAATATTATTTTAGACACATCTTTTCTTTCCTATGTGATGTGCAGCTTCCTCCAGATGGTCAGCAAATGGGATATACATATAATTTTTCTAGCAAGCCATTTCTTATATTTTCAGCATTCAATTGGATAGTTTAATCTGAATCAATCACAATAATAATCTTAATAATAATTCAAGACAGCTTTTTATATCCAATTTTTAGCTAACTTAACCAATCAGAGATAGCATCACTTGCTATTTTGGACAAATTTGTTTTAATTAGATCTCTAATTTATTTTCAACTATATTATTTTTCAACTGAAAAGTTTAATCCTTTTTCCAGACACTTTTGTTTAAAAAAAAAAATAGACTCAATTCTTATTTCCTTTCTTTTGTTTTTTCTTTCTTTTTAACATCCAGGTAACACTTCAAATCTTTGAGCTTCCTTCTTTAGATCTTGATAAGACAATTTCAAAAATTATAGTTCTGACCCATTATAAGTTTCCAAAGTGAAACAATCATTTACAAAAAAAAATTGCTACAAAGATTGATATCTGATTAAACAGATTTCCTCTTTTAACAAACAATTGTACAAAAAAAATAATTTAACAGATTTAATACTTCCTTTTCTTTCAATATTTAGGAAATGTAAAATTTTGTATGTAATGTACACACATCCTTCATTCTTTCAAATCATTCATAAACTAACCTTAAATACTATAATTGCTAGCTTAGTAATTATAACCCAATTATTTAATTAAATCTGTAACTTTTAAATCCCAATTATAATTAAAGAAAAGCAAAATAAAAGTATAGAATAAAATATTAGAATTGATCAAGCATAGGTTAGTTTTAAAGAAAGTTAAAATGTTTAATATTTGAAATATAAAACAATTAAATAATTTACACATACATTGCCTATATGTATGCATTATAACTTTGCTTTTTAACAGAAAATTTAAATATTAAATAGTTTAAATGTGTGTATTACCTTTCTATCAACACACAAACAAGTAAAGCATGTAATTGTGGACCCATTCTTTCTCTGTTTAAAGCTTTTAGAACTGGACCTTGTAGGGTTTAAACCTGGATGCCCTACAACTTCCTTTATGGTTATATAAAATTGTGATGATGATTTTGTTTTACACTTTCTTACATGCACATTACTATAAATTTAGCTAGTGACTAAATTGTAATGGCACAATGTATATATATTAAATTACCTAATAATATGCAAATATGCAATTCGATACTAGAATTTTAATGTACATATATTAAATTACCCATTAATGTACGATTGGATAATACTATTTATCAATAATCCTGAAGTTAGTATTTTTTTTCAAATAATTGACAATCTTATGCTAAATAGTATAAAAAGCTGTGCTAGTTATATATGGTAGTATAGTTTAATAAAATAGCAACAAACTACACTTTAAACTTCGGAAAAAATTATTAGAAGTGTATATACCCTCTTAAGTGGCAACTAGAGAAAGTCAGTGTCTGTCATATATGTTTTGTGATTGCATTTAATATAATTAGAGTATAGCATTATTATTATTATTATTATTATTATTTGAAGCATTTTATTTTTTCCTTGTGTTAAATCAAACGAAATGTAATGAAATTTAGAAATAATTTAAATATGTAAATAGTATGAGAGTAAAAGTGATTTATCGATTTAAAGATAGAGAAATCTTTTTTAAATAACTTTAATTAAAGCATCTATTTATTTGTTCTGCTTTTTTTTGTGTGCTCAAAATAAATTTATGTAAGTAATGTTGAAAGGTTTATATATAGTAAACAATGCTAAAATTTGCATTTAGAACATTTATTATTAGAGTGGGTGTTAAAAATAATACTTATTAAACAATAAAAAAATTAAACTGACTAAAGAAAATATCACATAATCACCATTTCCTATGCTTATATAAACTGTTAAAATGGGCAAAATTTCATACAGTAGTGCCACCCAGTGCCAGCCAGAATAATAAATAGATGCAGGGTTAGTGCATAAAATCACTATCTAGTACCTACTCATCCAATATTCCCAAACTAGCTTACAGCTTTCATCAGTGACAAGTCAAAGACACCAAAATGTATAGATGCTGAACTGGGTTTAGATTTATATGATTATATTAAGTGAATGAGCTTGTATTGAAAATATTATTGTGTTTTCAATTTGAGCTCACAGTTTTATAGTTAACAGAAGATGGCTGCTAGAGGGTTGCATTAAATCCAAATAAGTAGATACAGTATTCTCAGATCCAAAACTGTTTACTGATGAAAGTCACAAACTACAAATTAATTTGAGGATATTGGATAAGTAGATATTAGATAGGGATTTTGTACATAAACCTTCTTTCATTCATTGATTATTCTGACTTTTAATGGGTGGTACTACTATATGGAGTGTTTTGCCTATGTTTTAAAGGAAATATATAAAATAATATAAAATAAAATAATAGAAATCACTTTATAGGTTGTTCAATATTTCAATCAAAAAAGTGGCTTTCATCAATTAAATAAATAGATTGAATAATAATTATTTCAAATTATCTTGAAATATTTTTGAAGATTTCTATTGGCTATAAATAATTTTTGTTAAAAAGTTTAGCCAACTGTTTATTTGTCCATTATATTAAAAACACATTTTTTTCAACAACAATAAAAACAAAAAAAAAAGTCAATTAAGTATTAGAAGTGGAAAAAACACACACAAATGCTTACAGAAATATATGTGTGTTTTTAAAAAATCTCATGTAAAAAAACCATTAATTATTTACATATTAAGTACTAATTCTAATAAGTAAGCAATGTAAATTGCCTACATCCTCTTTTTTGAATGGAATTAGCTTGAAAGTTTTACTTGCACTCTTGACCTGTGACAGTTGGCATTCATTGGCTACTGTTCTAGGTAAAGGATTTCTAATTAAGTAATTATAAATGGATAACTCCCCACACTAAATATTTATCCATATTTAAATATATTTGCACATGCAAACACACATTCTTTCACAAAGACATAAGCAGAAAAAGACATAAAACAACCAAATTTTATATATTAAAAAAGTAGCTAATTTAAAGAAGTAATAATGTCTATGCTTAAATTTATTTCAAGCAGATGTAAGGTTTTAAATTTGAAGATAATGAATTTTTTTGTTTTCTTTCTCTTGTAGGAAAAAAATGTTTGTAAAATGATAACTCTTAAATCATCTGATAAATTAATGTCTATAAATACTGATCTATTTATTTTTATATATAATATCAAATCTACAATTAATTAATATATTCAATGTTTGATGTTTCACCTAAATACCATATGAAACATTTATTGCATTCTATTGAATATAACAAGTTTTCATTTTATAATTGATATTGTTACAAATATTCTATTTTAAAATGCTAATTGTATTATCTTGGATTACTTTTGTAATAAACAGGCTACTACCATGTTTCCCTAAAAATTAGACCTAACCAGAAAATAAACTGTAGCATAATTATTTTAGGATGCTAATAATAAAAGCTCTACCACAAATAAAATCTCTGGTTAAAATTTCCAACTCATTGAAACATGTGATAAATATATAAATAGATATAAATGTAAATTTTTGTACTGGAATAAATGTTACTCAGAATTATTTCGCAAGCAGATTCATGACTAATCATTTTAATACATTTTCAAACAGAATTTTATTTTTCATTTATCAATGCCCATTCATTCAGTCTGATGTAAGAACTCTTCTCTCATCTGATATCCAACTGTATACATTGTAAATAGATTAACATTGATAACTGAAAAGGTTGACTCTTATTATTAATGTCAATCTTAGTTCACAAATTAATCAAGCTGCCTTAATGTTTCATATATTATTTTAAATTATATATTACTAATTTAATAGAATGTAAATAACTTTTAATATTCTCATGTTGTATGTGAAAGTTCTGGGATGAGATTATAATTCTAACCATTACATATTCAAGCAGTAGTGAATGTTATTCATGTGCTTTGAAATTACTAATATTAAATAAATGTAAATTTTTGTATTTGAATAAATATGTAATATAGAGAGTGTACCAATAGCTCAGACAAGGTCTTAATTGAAAGTGCAGTAAGAGAAAACATTCAAAATCTCTATCTGGGATATTCTTATCCCCAGACCAATTGGTTTTGAGCTTATGGCTCACCTCAGTGAGGAGCTAGAATTTTCAGACACTAGATCTAAAATATCAACTCAACACACAACACTTATTAAATAAATATGTAATGTTTAAGTAGAAACTCTAAAACTTCCAGACGTGAAAATGTCATTAATTTCAGTTATCTAATTTAAATAGCTGTGTGGAACTGAACCAAATTCATATCTACCATATATTAATAACCTTAGCATTGCCAAAGCCTTAAAGGTAAAATTATAATAATAAAACAAGACAATTAAGAGCTTGTTTGAGCTATTGATACACTCTCCATATTACATATTTGTAAATACAAGTTCATAAAAGCAATATCACACTATATATGACTTGCTTTATTGATTATTATAATTTTACCTTTAAGGCTTTGGAAATGCTAAAGCTATTAATATATGGTAGGTCTAAATTTAGTTCAGTCCCATATAGCTATTTAAGTTAGATAGCTGAAGTTAACATTTACCTGTGCAAAAATTTCAGTTTGTGCTTAAATATTACATATTAAATAAATACTGTATTTTGAGTTGAGATTTTAGATCTAGTATCTGAATGATCTAGCTCCTCACTGAGGTGAGTCATACACTTGAAACCAATTGGTCTGAGGATAAGAATATTCCAGATAGAGGTTTTGAATGTTTTCTCTTACTGCAGTTATCAATTAAGAGTTTGTTTAAGCTACTGATATGCTCTCTATATTACATATTTGTAAATACAAGCACATAATACAATATCACACTATATATGACTTGCTTTGTTGATTATTGAATAAAAATGATTTTTATACATGACTAAATGAATATTTTGATATATGAAAAAATAGGATGTCCCCTGAAAATAAGACCCAAGCCATCTTTTGGAACAAAAATTAATATAAGACCCAATCCTATTTAGGGGGAAACATAGTATATAAGAAGAAAATGAGTAATCAACTAGAAGTTCCATCATTACTTTTATTAACAACTTATTAAATATTCATCATATACTAATAATATATTTAATTCCACTGATAATTTAATATTTATTTTTCTTAATCTACCTAAAGTTATCTATTACAGACATAAAATAATTAGAAACATATTAGAAACAGGAAAAGTTGCTTTCCAAGTGAGATAAAATTTTTCAAACTTCTTAGGCTTTTCTGAACTATAAAGCCACCATTATTATTATTATTATTATTATTATTATTATTATTATTATTATTATTATTATTATTATTATTATTATTATTATTATTATTATTATTATTATTATTATTATTATTATTATTATTATTATTATTATTAATAATAATAATAATAATAATAATAATAATAATAATAATAATAATAATAATAATAATAATAATAATAATAATAATAATAATAATAATAATAATAATAATAATAATAATAATAATAATAATAATAATAATAATAATAATAATAATAATCAGAGAAATGTGTTAAAATCTTTGGATGGCTCATCAGATGTTTTAAAAAAACTTAATGTTGAAATTAAGTCTGATATTAGAAAGTTGAAGTTTAGATATTATCATGAATTTCTTAGTGATAAAAATGTTTCTTTGAAATGGAGAACAATAAATTCTTTGATTAAAAAATCTTCTCCTGATCGTATTAAATATAATGAGAGTTTAATTGAGTTACAGAAAAATGAAAAATATTTAGCTGATCGGTTTAATGAGTATTTTGTAAATTTATCGATGCATGATGTGCCTGAGCAGATTTTGTCTTCTTATTCAAGTTTGAATTCTTTTTTATATTCTGATGTTTCTGAATCTCAGTTGTCTGTAGCAATTGATAGTTTAAAAAATGTCACTTCTTTTGGACTAGATGGTATAACACCTAAGATGCTTAAAGAAAATAAGGTTGCATTTTTGCCTGTTTTAGTTCATTTATTTAATTTATCTTTGCAGTCTGGATCATTTCCAGAATGTCTGAAAGTTAATGTTATTACTCCTGTTTATAAAAAGGGTGATTCTACTCTTATGGTCAATTATAGGCTAATTGCTATTATTTCTGTTTTTTCTAAATTATTGGAAATGATTGTTAGGGATCAAATGTTGTCATTTCTGTTTAAAAATAAAATTTTATCTGACTATCAATATGGTTTTCTTCCTGGAAGAAGTACATTAGATGCTTTAAAACATCATGTTCAGTATTTAACATCTTCATTGGATCAGGAACTTAAAACATTGGCTATTTATCTTGATTTATCTAAAGCATTTGATTCTGTTAGTCATAATATTTTGATTAAGCATTGCTACTTGTATGGTTTTCATGGATCTATTGGTAGTTGGTTGGAGAGTTATTTAAATGACAGGAAACAGTTTACTAATATTTATGGTACTATCAGTGATGTGGTCTTGATCAATTCTGGAGTTCCGCAAGGTTCAGTACTTGGTCCTCTATTGTTTTTAATTTATATTAATGATTTATTTTCATTGAAGTTACATTCTAAGATTTTTGGTTTTGCTGATTCTTATAATCTTCTTGAAAAATTAGTGAATGAGGATTTGGACTCAATTGGTAAATGGTTGGCATATAATTCATTGTTGGTCAATTTAAATAAAACAAAAGCTATTCTTTTTTCTTACAAGCGTACTTTTTTTTCCTCTTAAGATTAAAATTTGCTGTAAGTATATTTTGCATTATAATAGTATATGTACTTGTGATAATATTTCTTTGGTAGATAATTATTGTTATTTGGGAATATATATTGACCCCAGATTGTCCTGGACAAATCACATTACCTATCTTTGTCAACAGTTACGTAATTTAAACTATATGTTTTATTATTTAGTTAAATTTCTTCCTAGGTCTGCTCTCATTTTTATTTACATTGCCTGTTATCAGAGTATTTTATCTTACAATATCATTATTTGGGGTAATGCTTCTCCACATATTTTATCTTCTTTGCGTGTTTTGCAAAATTATACTTTGCGCATTATTTTTGGTAGATCTCGTTCCTCTTCTGTTCGAGATATTTATATTGCATTTGGTTTATTTGATGTAAATCACTTATATCAATATAGAGTTATTTTTGATATTTTTTGTGCTAAACCTTTTCTGAATTCTAGAGTTTATGTTCTAAATACTCGTCTTTCTAATAAATTTCAATTACCTTTACCAAAAATTTTTAAGGAATCTAGTAGAAGACAATATGTTTATTCTGGGTCAAAGTTGTTTAATAAATTTGTATATGAATGTTCAATTGATCTGAATAATATTTCTTATATATCATTCAAAAAATATTTGTGTCAATGGTTGTGTAGTATGTATTAATTTTGGCATTTATTTTATTTATTTATTTAATTTTATTTATTTCCTAAACTGTTCTTTTGAGTTTTTGATTGTATTTTTATTTAATTTATTTTTACATGTAAATTCCACACACAAGATTTTTCTTGTTTGGAGTTTTTAAATATTTGTGATGTACTTTGTTTTATTTCATAGAATAAATTGAATTATTATTATTATTATTATTATTATTATTATTATTATTATTATTATTATTATTATTATTATTATTATTATTATTATTATTATTATTATTATTATTATTATTATTATTATTATTATTATTATTATTATTATTATTATTATTATTATTATTATTATTATTATCGTTTGTCACTCAAAGATTAATTTTTCTAATATTTCAAGAAAGGATTATGGGAAGGGTAATTATTTTGATTTTTGTAGAAACTTTTCTAAAGTTAATTGGAATTTTTTGTATTCTTTTAATGATGTAAATCATTGCTTGGATGAGTTTTTAAAGATTCTTAATGGTTTTATTGATTTGTATATTCCCAATAAGCGACCTTTTTATAAGGGTTTTCCTCATTGGTTTTCAAGCGATCTTATTAAAATTATTAAAAGGAAGTCTTATCATCGTAGACTTTATTTTAAAACACAGAATATCTTTTTTTATAATAATTTTGTTAATTTCAGAAGATTGGTGAAGCATGTTTATAAAAGAGATTTGAAGAATTATATTAGAAAAATTGAGGTTAATATTTCATCTAACCCTAAAGAATTTTGGGATTTCATTAAAAAGTCTGGTTTGGGTAGAAAAAAGGTTCAAGCTACTCATGGTTTCACTTTAAGTGCAACTGACTTTTCAAAACATTTTGCTGATGTATATTCATCACATGATGCAATATCTTCAAATATTGCATTATTTTGTAATTCTTCAACTGTTCATTGTATGATTGACCATATTTCTAAGGATGATGTTGTTATGGCTATTAAGCGACTTAAAATTCATTCTAGTTTGGGAAATGATAATATTCCTTCATTTATTTACAAAGGGCTAGCTGAATTTATTGCAGTTCCTCTTGCATTTATTTTTAATTTATCACTGAATTCTTGTGTTTTTCCTAATGTGCTTAAGTGTGCCAAAATGGTCCCAATTTTTAAGAATGGTTCATGTGATTATCTTAATAACTATAGACCTATTTCTGTTTTACATACTATTGCTAGAATTTTTGAGAGGTGTGTTTATAATAAAATTATTTTAGATGTTAGTAAACACATTTCTTCTTCACAGCATGGTTTTATACCTAATAGATCCGTAGAAACTAATTTGCTAACAATTTATGATCATATAGCTCATGCAATTGAGGACCAGCAGAGACTTGATGTTGTTTATTTTGATTTATCAAAAGCTTTTGATAAAGTAGACCACAGTATTCTTCTTCACAAATTATATCAAATGGGTTTTTCTACTAAGCTTGTTTATTGGTTTCAATCCTTTCTTCATGGTCGTACTGCATATATTAAATTTAATAATACTATTTCATCTAAGTTTAAATGTAATTTTGGAGTTCCTCAGGGTAGTATTTTAGCACCTATGCTTTTTAACATTTATATGAATGACCTTAAGGATTGCTTAAAATCTTCTTATCTTTTGTGCTATGCAGATGACTGTAAAATCTTTAGAAGAATCACATCTGTGTTTGATTGCACTCTTCTTCAAAAGGATATAGATAATTTTAGTGCTTGGTGTGATTTAAATAATATGATTGTTAATTTCAGTAAATGTTCCTTAGTCTCGTATTCTAAAAAAATCTGAAATTTTGCATTTTTCTTATTTTATTAATTGTCACAAAATTATTTCTGTTGAATCCCAAAAAGATTTGGGAGTTATATTTTCTAGTAATGGATCCTTTCTTCCTCATTTGGAAATGATTATTGGTAAAGCTTTAAAAATTATAGGTACTATTCTAAGGTTTGGTCATCATTTCAGTGGTGATACAAAATTTAAATTATTTTTATCATTGGTTCTTCCCATCATTGAATATTGTTCAGTCATTTGGAATCCTAGCTCTAAACAGGGATGTAACTTATTACAATCAGTGAGTAATAAGTTTTTTAAATATGTTTCTTTGGGAAATAAAACTGTTGTTCATCTTTCTTCTAGAAGACAATATAGAGATCTTAAATATCTTTATAAACTTGTTAATAAAATAGTTCTTTTACCTGACACAATTTCTACTGTTGTAATTAGATCTCATGTGCATGATACTCGGTCTGCTTCTGTTTGTTACATTAAAACCTGTCATTCCAATGTTCTTAGATTTTCTCCTTTATTTAGACTGCCATATTTATATAATCAGATTTGTAGTAATAATAATTACTTCAATTTAGATTATATTCAATTTTGTAATGTTATTAAATTTAAATGTCATATTTGATTGGTTTAACTTGATTTTGTTTATATATATATATGTTAAATTGTTTTATTATTATTATTATTTTGTTATGTGCTTTATATTTATCCCTTTTATTTATTTGTTATTATTAATGTTTTAATAATAATTGTATATATGCTGATATTTAATTTTACTTTAGATTTTTAAATGTATTAATTATCTTTTATTGAAATATGGCACATAATTATATTAATAATTTGTCATTTAAACTCATTTATGTATTTATATATCTATTATGGTGCAATACTGTAATTGGCTTTATGCTGTAGTTTTGTACGGTAAATAAATGAATTGAATTGAATTGAATTGAATTATTATTATTATTATTATTATTATTATTATTATTATTATTATTATTATTATTATTATTATTATTATTATTATTATTATTATTATTATTATTATTATTATTATTATTATTATTATTATTATTATTATTATTATTATTATTATTATTATTATTATTATTATTATTATTATTATTATTATTATTATTATTATTATTATTATGCGGATAATGGAATTAAGTGCTCTGGTTTTTGTCAAGGGTATTTTCATATATCTTGTTTGAATTTGTCCAGGTCTGATGCAAAAATTTTTGATTCTGTTGGTTTGGGTTTTTTCCATTGTATAGAATGTAATCAATTGTCTGTGGATAAAATGAGGAATATTGGGAATGTTAGGTCAACAGATAATAATGATCTTATAGATGTGGAATCTGATATACATATTGAAAATATTTCTGAAAGAGATAGATATAATGGAGATAGTGTTGAAGGTAATAGTGATAATAATTTAGCTATTGATAGGAGTTTAAATTCTAGTTCTACTGTGGATATAGTTAATAATAATGATCTTATAGATGTGGAATCGGATATACATATTGATAATATTTCTGAAAGGGATAATTATAATAGAGATAGTATTAAAGATAAAAGTGATAATAATTTAGGTATTGATAGGAGTTTAAATTCTAGTTCTAATGTGGATATAGTTAATTTGCTTCAAGATAAGGAAAGTAGAAAAGTAGACTTGGCTGGTTTTACTTTTGAATTATTAAAATCTATGTCTCTTCAGGAAGTTTATAGCATGATTATGAATATGGCAAAATTTGGTGTGAAGGAATCTAAAGCTATTGGTGATGGTGTTATTTCTGGTGATGTAGGTATACAATGTGATTTATTGGAAACACAAGTTTTGGGGGATATTGCTGAGGTTGATTGTGGTGGTGATGTTAATTCATCTTTTAAGGGTAATAATACCTTAGAAAAGTTGCCCAAGTCCTCATTCTTTATTAGAGATAAAGATAAAAACAGTGTTGGGAAAAAAGATAAAAATAAAAACAATAGCATTTATAATGTTGATTATAAAGGTAATAATAAGATATTAGATCAGGATTTTCATTCATGTGATGAATATATTGGATGTGGAATTGATAATCGTACAAGATACAATAAAGGAAAAGTTTATAAAACTAAAATTTATAGGCAGTCTGATAAATATCAAAAACAATTTTCTAGACTTAATGATGATGAAAACATGTTACAATTTTTCATCATCATTAATAATTCATCGCTGGGATATTATGATAATTTTCCTGATAAAAAGTATATATTGAAGGATGGATATTCACATTCTGTTCCAAAAAAGTATAATAGTAATTTTTCTGGTGACTTTTCTAAATCTAATTTCAGGAAAAAAAATTGTCTAGCGAATGCTGATAGAGGTTTTTTTACTCATAGAGCAAATTATTCGCATTTCTCTAAATATAACAATTATATTGATAATGAGGTTAATGTGGGAAATGGTTTGGGATGCTCTTTTTCAACTTCTGGTAAAAAAGGTAGACTACCTGTGGAAAGGGGGTTTGGTATTTCTAAAATTCATAATAATATTATTAATAATATTAATACAAAATGTAATAAATATTTTGTTTCTAATATGCCAGTGAATCTTAATTCATATAATATTAAGGTCTTTCTTGAAAAACGTTTAAGAACTAGGATCATATGTCATGAAATTAATATGTATAACTTGAAATCTTCTTGCTTTTATATATCTGCTCCTGCTCATAAACATAATGATTTAATCTCTTCCAATTTATGGCCTCGTGGTGCTTCCATTTGTTTTTTTTATGGAACTTTGGCTAATTCTTTAAAACTTTAGTGGTATTTATTTAGTTATTTTCTGTTTTCTTTGATTTCTTATTTTCTTTATTTTCTTTTATTTCTTATTTTCTTTATTCACTATACTTACTTACATTTTTCTTTACTTGATATCATTTATTTATTTGTTTGGATTTATTTTTAATTTAATATGGTAGGGCTGTCTTGTTTTTATATGAATGTCAGAGATATGAGAACTAAATGTGTTCAAATAAAGCAATTTTTTGAAACAGAACATTTTGATCTTATTTTACTTACAGAAACTTGGCTA